>CAJVRN010000231.1:15215000-15600000 GCA_911728415.1 Lagocephalus sceleratus | reverse complement strand
GTCTTTGGTGCTGCCCTCATAAATATCACCGAAAGTACACAAGGACACCATGCAATTGCAGGGATAAATGTTGCTTGTTTCAACATTTATGAGCGACATAAAACAAAAAACAGAACATCTGGATGAAGAGAGCCGGACTGAGCAACGTGATTGTACCAAAGCCTCTCCTGTTCTTGGCTCTGTCTCCAGTCTTCTAGGTAATCAAGACAAAAACACCATGAGATCAACCTCAGACAGTCTCTGGAAGGCTTGGCCAAAGACAGCAGCAAAAGTTTGAAGAAGGCTAAAAGAAACCAGTTCACTGAACTACCTACTACCTCCAAACATCAGCTCATACCGCCAGTTTACAGAAACACACAAATGTTACAGCTAACAAGAAACTCTGGAGCAGCCCAGAAACCTCTGGAGAATACACCTACTCTGTATTTTCCACTGTGTGTATTAATTTATTAAATCTCCTGGAATGAAAGGGATGATTTTACCTGGATTACAACCAAAGTAAAGGAATATGTGAGAGACGATGAAGAGGCACTTCATCACACAGAGACTCCGCAGTTCAACATCACCAGAGAGATATACAGCTCTCCCTAGGTGTCTCAATGGACCCGGGTATCTGTCTTCTTGACAGACAGAGCAGTGTTAGCGCTGATGAATTAACAGCAGGTTGCTGCAGCATGGGCCAAACATGGACATATGGAGAGAGCAAAGAATGTCTGCTCAAACTACAGAAATTACAGACAGGTTCCAAAATGTCAGATGTTACACTCTGTAACAGGAAAAAAAGATCATTCAAAATGTTCCAAAATGTGATCTAAAACCTTTCATTTATCGGTGGAATAATATTATTAATTGAGTCTTAAAAAAATGTAGAGAAAAGATCCGTAAGCTGAGTTGAAGCTGAGTTTAATCAAGCTGAGTTTAAAATGATATGATTCCATATTAAAATTATGATTCACAGTTCGTTTATATATATATATATGTTTTTTGTTTTGTTTTTTTGTCAAATCAACTATCTGGAACCAGAGTCATAGAATTTTGGGCCTTATGTGGTTTTCAACAGGTAACCATGACAACATCATCACATGAGTTACAGGAAACATGACATCAGTTAGAAACCAGGCAAGTTAGGAAACACGAGCAGGTTTGGACACAAGCTGAGTCTGAAGTCACTTCATTAGGTAAACGTAAATCAGTTTTTATAAGCACGATTAAGATTGAAAATACACTGTGATGAAAAAATAATACTGTCTTTTGTTAATATGTTAGCACATACTGACAGAACATGAAGTAAAACTTTATGGGTCCTCAAAAGATCCTCTCAAAGGACTGCAATGCAGAAATTAACATAAAGAAAAGCTTAAGAAGCTGTTTGGTTTGGTTTTACCAAGAGCAATTTCTCATAAAAAAAACTTTGTATGTGAAATCGTTATAAGACACAAAATCAACAAATTAAAACTGCTAAAATACAACAAGCAATTGTATTTAACACTTAATTAATACTAGAACAAATATTCACATAAAATGTGACATCAGTTACCAAAAGATTTTGTTAACTCATATTTTTAGACCATTTTGCCACAGTATGTTGGTTTTGTTGGGCTGATACAACAACAACAACACAATGGTTTAAACCCATTAAGTACTGGTTTACTTTCCATTTTACTCTCCAAAAAACACATCTTCAATATGGTTTTAATTGCCCTCTTTACTTTCAGGAAGCCATTTGTTTTTAGTGTGCCATTAAAATATTATCTTTTGATTTGTATGACATGTAATAAATCACTAAGATCTTTCCCTTTGTTGTCCAAGTTCAGATCTCACATTTGGGATTAATTTATTTCTTAAAATAGGGGTTAATGGGTCACATTTAGGAGTTCAGTTGACTCCCAGATTGTCTCTGACATCTGGAATATTGAATGGTTAACATTGTAATATCCACTAAATAAATTTTAAATAAAAAACTAGAAAGCACTCGGAGAGCGCAGACCTCTGCCAAGCGCAATAATTCCTTTTGGCCCCATTTACCACAATGTTAACGAAAATTTCAAAGTGATCCAGAATCCAAGATTTCTTCCAGATCACCCCCAAAATGAAATCAATTCTTCCTTTTCACATTTCCAACAAATCATGAAAATTTCATCAAAATTGGTCGATAACTTTTTGAGTTATGTTGCTAACAGACAGACAAACAGACAGACAAACAGACAAACACCGGCAAAAACATAACCTCCTTGGAGGAGGTAATAAATAGTAATCGTCAGGAACCAAACATAGTATTCTTTGCTGGCTTCGCAGAATCACTAAACCATACAGTAAAACTCTCATACAACAAACCAAAGTCAGCATCTAGTGACCTTCATTGTCCCTTCGGTTCAACATGACATCACATCATCAGCAGATGTTTAAACCTCTTTCCCTCAGGGGATATATATTCTCCTTTCTGAAGTACAGCTCCCTCAGAACCTGCTGAGAGTTCCCTTACAGAAGCAGTACAGTAGAGAAGTGGAAGCTCTTCTTTAACATTCTGTGTGTTTTTCATTAAAATAGTTTCCAGGCTCTGAAAAGAGGAGTGGAAGCAGCCAACTCCAGGTAATACCTGCTAGAGCCTTTTCTTCACAGCGCTGCAGTCCGAAGTTGTTTCCAAGAGTTGGACCATCCACAGTGCGTGAGTATATTTTCAAAATAACAATTAAATAATACAGTAAAACATAAAAGTAACAATAAAGACATTGTTAGGTCAAGACCACACACACTAATTCACAGATTCAGACAACTCCATAACTGAGGTTTAACATGATTTTTAAATGATCAACATGACAAAGTCAGGATTATTCCCCAGCATTTTACTCTAATCTACATTTTCCTGCATGGCAGCCTGGGTTGACCTCTGCCTTAGGTCAAATATGCATTCAGAAGTTCACAAAGTTCTGTAATTGAAAACAGGATAAATGATGGACGGTCTCAGGGTAAATAATCAGGGTAACAGCAAATGGCGAGTTGGTAGTTATTTATTTCATTTTAATGAGATTGGATTTCTGATTTGTACTTAATGGCTTGATTCATTATCCTTGACGTGTGCGAGAGGGGCCCGGTCTGGACCACGATGGCTCAGCCCAGTGGAGGAGAGAGAAGACATCCAGGTCTAATTGTGAGCAGGTGGTCGTGCAAATGCTGAGCAGACTGGAAAATCTGCCCTCCACTTCCAGCTGCCACAGTTACAGCGATTGTTCCCTCTCGAGCCATTTTACATTTCCACAATAGTCCTGAAGGGGCCGTTAAACAGTCCTTAAAGGTACACAGAAGCGCTAATGTCCGAGCACCATAGACCCAGATGTTCACTCTTTTCTTTAACCTTTATTCTACCATCTGTGGTACGGAGTCACGAATGTTCCTCTACCTGAGACGCACAGTGAGAAGACCAGGTCTGTTGGGCAGTGATGTAAAAATAAAAGCTGCAGGTTACCTCCTCTGATGGTCAAAACCTCATTTAGAGGAAAAAAAGGCTCGGTGACATTATTTTCTTGTCTGCTATATAAAAGAAAATTATGGTTTTCTGCTTAGGTATAAAAAGAACAACACACTAAATCCATTAAGACATAGAAAATGTGACGTAATGATGAAATAATTCTACACAAATGTTTCAAAATTAAAGTTCTGACAAACAGGGAGTGGCCTCAAATTTGCTGGAAAATGTATAATGTTAATATATCTTTATTCGTTCTCATAAATCAGCCAACAAGGCCTCACAGAGCTCAGAACACTGCCAAGACTAAAAAAAAATCGCCATCAGTAAGACTCGCAATAGTTCAAATCAGATAGTTCAAACAGACTCAGCAGAACTGAGCAGCTATTTTTATTTCATTTGTTTAATTTGTTTAAACCTTACGTCCCCAAAAGGGAAAAAAAACAAAACATATAATCTGTTATCCTGCTGGGTGTGTGCGGGTTTATGATTATGTATGTGAACTGTGTGGTGGATCTGCTACTGGCTGAAACTGTTTTCATGTAACTCGCACTTCAGGAGCCTCATACACATGCTTGCACACACACACATGGACACGCACATAGACACACATACACACATAGCCCACATGAAAATCACCCCCTTCAGATGTCTTCAACTCAGGCCTCAGCTGAAAGTCCCAGAACTTATGACTTCAACGTGTTTTCAACTTCACTGGTGTTTTGTCAATTATCCCACATCTCATTGGTTTGAGAGCAGAACCAGGGTCCTGGAACTGCTCCCTGGGCCCTTCAGGTCTTCACCATTTAGCTCTATTAGGCCACCTGCTTTAATACTTGGGACCAGAGCACGATATCTGGTTGCAACCTGGTGGCAGCAAAGGTAGGTAGCAGCTGAGGTCACCTCTCACCTCCCAGCCTTTTGCTGTACCACGGATCTCTGTACATCTGTCTTCATCTTTCTTGTCCACTTGTCTGGTAGTGGACTGGTAGAGCCGATGAAGCTGAGGCCTTTGTCCTGGGCCTTTTTCCCTCTCTGATTCTCCAGTCCATCAGCAAGTTGCACCAGCACCTGATCATGGCACCAGGTGGATGACAGAACGTCTTCCAGGTTCGTTGGTCTTTTGTAGAGATCTGTTAGTCTCCATCTTTAAAGGTTTGATAGCGTTGGCAGAACATCATACACAGACCTAAGGAGAACTTTATCTAGTACCCAACCATGTTCCAGATGTCCTTCCAATGGAGGAACCAGGACACTGTCCCACTGGGTCCAGCTGCCTCGATGTTTCACTGGCTCAAATGTCCCCCCCACTTAATTCTAACCTGAAGCTTAAACCGTTTCTTAATCATCAAACAGTCCTTTGAAGTTGTTGGAAACATCAAAAATAGACCTACTTTGTTAAAATGTCCTCCCTTTGCTTTTAGAATCTCTCTCTCAAACACACACACACACACACACACACACACACACACACACACACACACACACACACACACACAACACACACACAAACTCAACTGATGTGTGATTAACTCTAATGACCCCATCTTAGCCCTGAGCCTGACAGTTGAGTCTGAACCATGTTTCCAGTGCCCAACCAAACCACACTGGAACAGCTATCTGCAACAGGAGGTCATGCTGGTTTCATCAGCGCTGCATATCCTAAGATTAAACTTAACGTATGTTAAGAAACAGAGATTGATGAAAAGAGAGATTCAGTCAGGATTTCAAAGTTCCAGCAGCTGTTGTGGTTGTGCCAATGTAAAGGTTTTGCCAGGATTCACAAACGTCTAAATAAAATATGTTCAGATGGACAAAACTCAAAAGATGAGCTGAAAATGAGAGAATGTGAAAATTAAGGCATAAAATGTTACATTTCAAGGAAAATTTAATCAGAAGGTTAACCAGGCTGATCTTGTCTCGTGTGACTCAGCAGCATCATCTCAGAGACAGAAGGATTCGATTATACCATTTTTTTGGGCCTGACACAAACAAAAACAATAAAAATCTCCAGATAATTTTACAATTCTGAAACACTTTTGTCGCTGGTTCCCAGAAATTCACACTACAGCAAGAACCCCTCCTCTGGTTTGGACACGGAGCTCCGTAGACGTGCACTCACCGTGCACTGCCAGGGGTCAGAATTTTTCTTTTACTGTCACTTCCTGTGAGGACGCTTTTCCTGTGGCCTGCGGAGGTCATGTTCATCACACTGGTGATTTATGGAGCAGACAGCAGGCGTAAATTACTGAGCTTCTCCCATCACAGGCAGAGATTGGCAAATATCAATGCTCTTAGTTTATGTCACTAGGGATGAATGTCATGTAGCATCCAAGACTTTTATTTATTCTTTTTCCCTACAAAATCTGATTCAGACCATTAATGTGGGTGACTGTTTGTCCAGCACAACAACAATCGCTAAAACAAAAGAAAGGCGAGAACATCTGAATGATACTCAACTAAACTGCATCAAAACCCCTATAAAAGGTTTGTTTTCAACTGCGAGATGCGCAAAAGACAAGTTTTATTGTAAAACATGACCTTACGTGCAAACCTATAAAACCTGTCACTAAAGAAGCAGACTTTATTCCATTTCAAATTATTAAAAGGCTGGTTGACATTTTTATTGAGGTTATAGAACAACATGCTCACAGTTTCTAAAGTTAAAAAAAAAACTTCTCACTCCAACTGTGTATTTTGGATGTCCAGAAGGGGACTCTCCCAAAGAGCTAAAAATACAGCATAACATAGATACTCAACAATTTCCATCCACCCATTCATCCACCCATTCATCCACCCAAAAATTAATCCATCTATAATCTGTCCATCCATCTAATCCATCCATCCACTCATTTATCTACCATCCAACCATTCATCCATCTATTGATGCACGTAAATGTCATAATATTTGTCATTATTGCAGCATGGTGTGTGATTGGATCCATGCATCTCCATTTTTCCTGGTCGACCCAGGCTCATTCCATGTTTTTCACTGTCATGAATTTGAACATTTAACATGCTAACGGATGTTTGCGTGAGGGTTCTGCCACCTCTCATCATAAAACTGTGGAAAGAGTTATAAAAGCCACACTCCCTTAATGGCAATTGGAATTAGAAGAATAAATTGCAGCCAGATACTGACAAGCAAAGTGTGGATTTAAAGGAGAAGTCGTATAAGATGCCTTTCAAAAACAGAATGGCGGATACAAATGATTACTTTTACTCTGTAAAGACCCCTATCCCTCCTTGTTTAAGACATTAAAGAGGCAAAAATCAATTAAGTGGGCCAGCGGCTTCTCCCCTCCATCCTCTACTAACAACAGCATTTATTGCTGTTTAAACAATCATTCTGCTGACATACTACCCATTTAAGGACAATGTTTTAGATTCATACACATTGATCATAGTGTTTTGGAAGGTGTGTCAAAAGAGATTTATTACTAAACTCTAAGGATTTCCTGTGCTGATAACCTGGAACAACTGTGTATGAGCCTAATGGTATTACCACACACACCTCTAACTGGATAGCTGCTTACCCGGAACACCTGTGTCCCATAAATCACCCTCAGTTGAATTAGCTTTGGGTTTGGATAGTTTAAGCTGCAGATCCAGCAGCATACCTCCTGATCTGGACCACGTGGAGGCGAATCTGTTGGCTTCAGAGGCTTCAGCTCTGATACAAATTACAATAGATGCTCATCTTGTTCAGCGAGTTGGACCTGGCATTATTAAATCTCACAAATATTCAAAAATTGTGAATGACTTGCATGAACCAGACTCAAACAACAGCATTTAATCATTTTTTTAAGTCCAATGGAACAAAATAGATAAGTAATTAATGCAAATACTTCCACAACTGGTAAATTAGAGCCAAGGTCTGATTCGTCCAGAATGTCTGGAATAAACAGAATCATGGCTCCTTATCAACATTTGAACTCTTCATCACCTATTACACTCATGAGGCACGTGGGCCAAAAAGAGAGCAGCGATCCAGACACGTGCCTTTTCGGCTCCTCTGTCCCTGTGTGAGGTTCTTTCTCTTTGACACACACCCACCCGAAACATACTGGAGACATTAATGTGTCCAAACTGGGCTATGGAAGAAAAGACAGAACATAGAAGAGGAAAGCGTGCAATTACAGTACAAATAACAAAACTAAAGTGTATGAAATTACACCAGACCTCACCACAGTTAGTTGTAGTAAAGCAGTGAACTTATTAAAAGTAATTTGATGCGTTTCTCGTACAGGAAAACTAGTCCGAGGTCCTGGCACAACGACGTTGCAGTTCCAGGAACATTCCAGTCTTTCATGGCCAAAAGGTTAGATGCCACCATTTGCTGTCAACTCTGTCACTTACTCGTTATTACACACATTTCTTCTACATCTGCAGACATCTGTCAGAAACATTTATCGGGACATCCAACAACACCTCTGAGGCGCACATTTTCTTTTCATCTCAAAAGTTGCTGCTAGAATTATGAGATACTCTATATGTCTGTGGTGAACTTGACTTTTGTTCTGTAATCTACAATGACCAATTATCCAGCAGGACGAAATGAAAACATTACATATTATACTTGATTGCAATTACTCCAAATGCTGAGGTCAAGCATTAAAATGACTCAAACTTAAGAGTAAAATTAAAGGAAGAAGTTTACTTGTAAAATGTAATAAAGTTGCTCCTTCATCTTTCAAGCAAACTTGACACATAATGTAGGTCATAGGAACAGAAACTGTTACTATTAATGTGTGAAGCAACTGTGACCCTCTCAGTAGTGAAGGAGGGAGTTCCCCCATTCTAATATAATAAATCAGATAAACACTGCCTCACTCTTATTCACTATAAATGACACGCCTGCAGAGGAAAGCAGAAATCTGACTCATTAACCCGTCTTGCTCATCCTCTTCGTCACTTCAGGGACTTTTCTCTGTGTTATCTCTCTGCCTCTCCCACGCACGACCATCTCCATATGTCTCCAAAGCTGGCAGGCTCCAATCTGCGTCAGTCAGAACAAAACACGCCCTTCTGATGTGGACCATCTGATTCATCGGATGTGAGTTTAGAGATGGAGGCAGAGCATGTCAGCACACCTCCTGACCCCACCATTTAAAACCCAAACCGCTGGAGGACCCCGTTGACCTCATGGTACAGTGACAGAGCTTCTTCTGCTCAGTTACACCCTCAAATCCCCGCACGTGCTTATGAAGCTGAGTGAGCCGTCAAGGCCACGCACAGGCCAGTAATCCACACCTGACGAGGTTAATCTTCACAGGATTATCCAGGAGAGGCTAAACACCTGCTCCAACCACATAGAGCAAAAGCCAATAAATCATTGACTCTGGGAGGGGGAAGAAGTCTGTTCCCCCTTCTGTCATTTATTAGAAAACAACAGGATTTACAGAAGAATCCACAGTTATTTTGCAACACCCACATTCACATAAACACACAAGGTTGAAGAGCTACAGTCATAAACAGTAAGATTAAAAAGTTGTATAGAGATTAACTATGACAGACTCCTAACATCAAGTGAAAACTAAAAACAAACCAGCTCTTTACCAGCATTTTCTTTTGGGCTTTTGATAAAAATAACTTTTTTTGGCATCAGTAGTGTTTTGTTTCAGAATAAACATGTACAAATTATTAACTTAATGTTGAATTATATTATTTTTCTGTAGTGCAACTTTACCACACAATATAGCGATCTACAAAAAATGTGCTGTTAATATAACATTTGTTCGCATCTGATTAAGAATCTAAACTAAACTAATGAAGCTCAACAGGTAACTTTTTCTCATGTTCCTCATGCTGGGTGCACAAGTAACATATTGTTATAGAAGTAATTTAGTTTTTGAAATGATATTTCCTGCATCTCATACCTTAATGACACAGGATGTCCTCCGTCTTTTATTCACCTTGCACACCAACAGACTACAGTCTGTAGTCCACCTAACTACGGACCTAACTACAGAAAACACAGTGGGACAGATTGCCTAATAGAATGAACTTGATTCATTTGTTAAGGTGAAACATGAGTTCAGAGGCTTCTTCTTAGACAAATGTGATATTTATTTATTTTTTTTTTATAAGCAGTAATTGTTAAGTCATTTACACAGCTGCTCCTCGTGATAACACTGCTGAATTACACAGTTTCGCGTATAAAAAGAATATAGAAACATGTGAGAGACAACTATTAATGTGACATATAACAGGATGTATGATTCACTGGCTGTTTGTCCAGGTGGAAAATTTGGGAAAATAAGACTAGATATGCAAAAAAAATAAATAAACAATGTAAAAAAGGCATGATCCTGTCACAACAGCCTGCTTTTTTTCCAATCATTCTTCAGTGTGGAACAAGTGAAACTCTTCATTCAAACAAGTTTAGCTGAAGTTTAGCTGCTAAACTGTGACCTGTAATGTGTGATGAGCCAGATCTCTGAGCTGAACGGGTCTGGCTGTCAGATCCTACAGATGGTGATCAGCTGTGGCTAGACAACTCACAGGTCGGGGAATAATGGAATTAATCTGCCAGATCAATTCGAAAATAACTTTAAAGGGTTTGTCTGTCACAACAGTATCATATGTCTACACAATTTCACGTTGCTTTGTCTGTGACATCTGGGACCAAACCAACTCAATCAACGCTTAAAAAAAAAAAAAATGAAATACTGTGTTTGTTCGTTTGTTCCCATTTAGTGGTGTCAGACAGGTCCTGTGCTGCTTCAGACCATGAGTGTTTGTTTTTTTTGGGTTTTTTTTTCATTTCTTCAGTCATGAACCAAAGCGCTAGACTAATGGATTTCCAGAAAAAAAATGGAAATTTCCAGTTTTGTCAGTGACAAGGTGCTGATGGGGACTATTGGACATACACTAACATTAAAGCAGGCAACCATAAAAGGACTAAATATCTGATGAAAAAAGTCAGCCGCTGGAACACTTTGAATTTAGCTTCATTTGGCATAAAGTGTGGAAACAGAGCTCTAATGCTCCAGGTTGTTAGATTTCAGTGACAGCGCAGTCAGACAGCTTTTAGACCCTTTTATCGTGTTCATGTTTGTCATGCTTTTTGCTAAAACAAAAACATCCAAATATTCTCCCATTGGTTCACACTCAACACCCCAGCATGACAAAGTGAAACTGATTTGTAAAACAAATACAGCAGATACAGTCTCCAGTGTTGAGTATGAGGTCCACGTTTCTCTGCAGATGCTCTCAGGCCCTGTCAGGTCGGATGGGGGCCGTGGGTGGACATTTCAGAGATGTATGCCTGGGTTCAGTTCAGGCTCAGGCCGGGTCAACCAAGGACCTTCACAGAGTTGTCTCTGAGACACTCTTGAAAGGTGAAGGTCAGCCCAGTCTGAGATTCTGGTCAATCTATATGACAATTTTATGAGGTTCTTTGTTTCATTCAGCATTCATCCAGGTCATCCCCTCCCAGCTGCTGAGAAACAACCCCACGCCGGGAAGCTGCCACCACCAAGCTGCACTGTAGGGCTGCTGCTGGACAGGTGAATTTTGTATTAAATGAGCAGAAATAAAAAGTCAAAAATCCAAAAAAAATATTTTTTCATTTTCTGGGTTCTGAGTTTAGACTGATGAGAGAATGTTACTTGAACAGTTTTCCAGGCTTACAGTATTTGTGCTTTGCTGGGCCGCTAGCCATATTTTCATAGGATTATTTAAGATTATAACAGATTTATGTGTGTTCTGTTCTGGGTGTCTCTACAATACTGTGAATAAAGCAAGGTAGCACCATTGACTATTAAAGAGGGACTCTCTTCTTCCTTACTGCAAAGATCTAAAGAGGAAGAATAATATTTTACCTAAGAAGAAGCTAAACATAAGAACATACCGTATGTACATATTCACAACTAAACCCTATTAGAATTTACATGTATGCCATGAAAGGGTTGATTGTTCCAGTCTGTGGACACGTGTGTTGTGTGTCTGGCATTTCAAGTAAACGGATGCAGTCCTGAGATTCTCCAAGGGGGGCGGGGGGGCATCCAGTAGATGAGCAGCAAGCGTGTGACGTCATAACCAGCTCACCCAGTCAAGACAAGGCACCAAAGAGGGAGGAAGAATCGTGAACATATGTGGCGTATGAAAATACTGGGAGGGGAGGCTGTCCATCACAAAACAATCCGAAATCTGGTCAGCAAGTGAAGTGACGAACAGCTTCATTACACGGTGAGGCAGGTTTCTGCAGCGTAGACAGACAGAGTGGAGAACAAGTTTATTTCAAAGCACTTTGATTAGAAGATGTTGATTCTAGAATATGTATACACAACATGTTTAATATATATATATATATATATATTATGGAAGATTGGAAGATTGTAAACCTTATAGAGCATGTTTCTTATAAAATATGTTATTATGGTAACCAAATAGTCAGTTTCCTGTGTCTAAGATAAGAGTTTCCAGGGCATCTTAAAAAGAGCCTACTGTAATGTGTGTACAGATGGGAAATGTAAACCTAAAGGAGCAAAGTAGCTTTTTACCCTCAATATGTAAAACATGTGCAACTGTAATAAAATTCATATAGCTCAAACTCATTATCATAAGTTATTTTTAAAACTTTTATAGAGTCAGCCCGAGGCAACTGCCGAGTATGATGGTGGATAATGTAGCACTGGGGACAATATATATTCATGAAACATAAATCTTATCAGAGAAGTTGCTCCGGCTGTTGTGGAATTAAACAGGATTTTAATGACTCCTTCCACACACATTCACATCAGATTCACGTTTCGGTCACCAACAACAATAATGCGACCTCAGGCAGAGCGCCCCCTGTGGGTGTCTTTGGAGGAAAGTAACAGAGAGATTAAAAACGTTTTCCTAAACGTACCTGTTGTTGACAGATGTTCTGTGTCTAGGCGGATGAGTTGTCTCTGCATGTATCCAGAGTCCTGCAGCACAAACAGAAAGACACAGCCCAGAGGCGTCACCTCACAAACAGTTACCATAGAGAGATGATGAGAGATTCCCGCTGAAGCTCAGCAGCATTATTGTTTAGCAACAGGCAGGAGAAAAAAGATTCTGAGCATTTGATGCTTACTGGGTCTGACAAGTCAAGATGTAACAGTCATCTCTGACTAACAAACTGATCCCTTCTTCAGAGAAACCTCACCAGATCCTCATATTTCATTTGAGACAAAAGACACTCACGCTTGATGCTGCCGCACAAAACTGGCAAACTGACGGTCTTTAGCGTAGAGCTCGAGAATGCGGATCCTGTCCTGAATTTCCTGCAAAAACATTTCACATCAGGACAATCTGTGATTGACCAGCGCAAAAACGTTTTATGTTTATAAAACTTTTTTTATTTACACTTATTAAGACTGACTTGTCAGAATACATTTTCTGATTTAGACTAGGAAGGCTATGACCACATGTGAATATATCCCAATTTACCTCTTCAAATTCAGACTTCAATTCTTCAAATCTTCAGATTTTTAGAAACGTAAAATTAACGGTTTAAAAAATCAACTTCAATCTGAGATCAAAGTTTTGCATCAGTATTCAGTTCTTGAATTTACATCAGGATATTTTTGTTGTTTGTCATATTTGTGGTGATGATGTTATGATTAGGCATGAGTACACACACACATACACACACATACACACACATACACACGCACACACACACACACACACACACACAGCGTGCAACCTTTGGTTTGTGGTTGAGGTTTGTGTTATTTAAAATGTGTGAATGTGTGTATTATGGCGTTACCAAAGGGAGACCCAGCAGAGAAAGTGTGGGAACCACTGCCTAAACCTCACACACACAGGCCTCTACAAACACACACACACACACACACACACACCTCCTTTGTCAGTTCACTGTGTTCGTAGATGTGTCTCATCTCGTCGCTGCTGAAGTCCGTGGAGGCCTCAGGAGTGGTGCTGAGCATGGGAACCTCGGGGTAGCGGCGGTAGTAGTGGCTGTAGCCAGTGGTGGCCTCGCTCTCGTACATGGGGTTATACTTGGTCGCCCTCTCCAAAGACGGAATGCTCTCGATGTGCCTGCAAAGAGTCCCACAGAACCAAGAATGAGTCAGGACATGAGACAACTGAGCCCCTGTGAGTGAAGACGGGACAGACTGGAGGAGTTTATCATTTTCACAGCAGATGCATGACAGATGTACTAAAGTTTAAATTCATATTCAAAAAAATTTTTTTTTGCAGAGCAAGACAACAAACTAAGTATACATACTTGAATTTTAAAATATTGTTGCTCTTCATTAGCTGTTATACGTCACTTTTTAATTATGTAATACAAATCTGTGTATAAAAGAGAAAACTTTGAACTAGATGTGTCATTTTTTCCATTCAGTCACATGTGAGTCTGATCATTTGAAAGTTGGGGTTTTCAGAGTTACGTAACTTACATTTTCCCTTCGATTTTCCCTTTTTCCATTATTCCCAACATCGGGAACTCTTTAAATTTTAAATTGTAGTTATTTTCTTTCACTCTAAAAAATGTTTCTGCAAGTTTCATCCTACATTTTGTTCAAAGTCTCAGAGGACTGATCCATGTCACTGAATGTTGAGGGGGGGTTTACATATTTGACAAACAGTCATGTGACATTGGATTGGACAGCAGATTTTCTGGAGCTTCAGAGCATAAATCTGAAGCGTTAACCTTGGATAAGTGTTTTCTCTTGTCCCAGAGAAAAGCCTATTGTGCAAGCGACTAAGGGTTTTTGGGACCAGATTAACTCAGTATTGGATCAGTTAATCAGCAGAGAGCAAATGTTTCTTATCAATCGGCTCCAATAGTTATGGAAAACACAGACAGTGGACAGATTCCGCACCAGAGGAAAGACAAGAAAGTAGACCAAGAGGGAAAAGATTGACTTAAGAAAAAACAAAAGAAAAAAAAAACAGTGCTTTTTTTTTCACTTTGCCCATTCCTGACATGTCACAGCTTATTCTGTCCCCAAAAGATATAAACCAGCAGCTTTCATCGAAGGAAGATTATGTGGAAGAGAGAAAATTTCAGATATGTCACTTGTCACCATTAACACCATTATTTACTTTCGGGAGAAAAATTAAGATCTTTTGTATCAAGAAAAAAAAAAAGGTGGAACATCATAGAGACTTCACTTGTTGGAGCAGTAAGATGGAGGTTAAATGTACACGGATTAGTAGACACAAACATGACTTTGAGTAGTTCTCACCGTATGGGGTCTTCCGATTCATCCTTATCATACTGATCTCTTAATGTTCTGGCCAGAAAGAAGATGACTCCGGAGGCCACCAGGAGAAATCCAGCAACGGAGGCGATGGCTATGCCGACCACCAGCGGCTCGGACACATACTCTTCACAGTGCTCACCTCTGTACCACCAGTTTTCCCCAACGCGACACCTGATGATGGAAAACAGCGTGTTCTTGGTTTTGCTTCTCAGTAACAATAAAATAAAAGTGGCATTGACTTGGTCTCGGACTCTCCACCAGTCGACAGAGGAAAACAGTGAGTATACTGTTTGGCTTCACTTATTACACAGATTCCACATCTCACACAACAGCACGTGCATTCAACGTGACTCCAGAAGAGCAACACAAACCAGCATTTATTCCATGCAGCAGAACCAGACTCCACACGATGACATCATCATTCGCCTATTGACCGAACCAGACAGTAAACACGTGTATGAAAAATGAAAATGTACTCTGATATCACTTTTCCTTGAAGCTCTTTAAGGCCTCAGGAGGAAAGTGAAAGCACAAAATGTGAGAATAAAATCATTTTATAATCATTCTTCTCTTTGTTGCTGCATGTTAAATAATTAAAAAGAGCAAAGATTAATGAGAGAATCCTCGAACAAGTGTTTTGTTTTACCACAGTTCATAAAATAACATTCTGTATGTGTCATTCATTTATTAATGCCTGGTTTTGGCAGAACTGGAATCATCTGCAAATATTTGTATCCTGTCTCCATGGAGCTGAACAGAATTTCTGCTAAAGCGGATCAAGTAAACAACAGCCCGGCAGCATCTGGACGTGCACGCCTGTTCTCCACTGACAGGATGGGTGAGGAATAAAGGGTGGCCTTCTCTCTGTTGGTTAATAACAGTCAGAAACATCGTTGATGCTGGAGGACATGATTTCTGTAATTCTGCGTCTGTACCTGCTTATCAATACCAAATGTATTTAAATATGGAAACATCGGCTAAAGAAGGTACAGACATGTAGCCATGTGAATATATAATTACATCATCACACATTAAAGTCCCAGATTAGATAAGAGGAAAGAGCATTGAAGGGATTAGAAGTTAAAATCTGATTTAGACGCAGACCAATAAATACATGTGTAAACACTGTAATAAATATTTGTAGGTAATTTAAATGTTAGTGAAATATGTCGCCTTCACAAATTTTAGGAGAAACATGTAAAGTGACTAAATGCCATTAAAGCTCCCTGATCAGCTGATCAAATCAATTGGTCCTCAGAACCTGCTTTCCAGCAGCTTCAGCTGTAAAATTCAAAATACCCAGCTTGTTTTGATCCTCTATCCCCGCTTCAGTGAAGTTCTGGCCCAGATAACCTACCAAACAGATGCGTGTCGGCAGATTACAATCCTTAATCTGCACCCACCTGCAGATGGCTCCTTGGCCAGGAATGATGTCACACTTGCCGTCGTTGAGACAGAAGTCGGTCTGCAGCTCACAGATGCTCTGGCAGGGCAGACCGTCCACACTGAAGTAGCCTGCATTGCAGACACACTCCGCCTCCCCCGACCACTTGTTGACCTTACACTCTGCATACTCATTACAGGCCTGGAATTTACAGGGGTCCGCCTGGTCACCTGGAAGAAAACTACTGTTGATGTAGGCTCTTGGAAAATATCCAAGAAATACTTTAATCAAAGTATTTTTTTCAATGGCATCACAAAATAAAAACTTACAAATGTTGGTAAAAGTGAATAGTTAATATTTACTATGACATATAGATTAATAATGAGGATTTTTCCTCAATATGTCAACAGTTTTTACCTGATTCTACATCCAGTGAGTACTTGTCAATAGCCAGGTTCATGGTCTGGTAGGCCGTGTTACAGAAATCCTCTAGGATCAGGTACACAGTTGTTGTCACACCTTCTTGCACGGGTTTGCCAAATTTCATCCGACTGTTGACCACAATACTCCCATTCCGGAAGTTCAGGATCTCCAAGTTCTCAAAGTGAGTCAGGTTGGACTGCAGGTACGGCACAAGCTGTGGAGAGACCCGGTGTCAGACGAGAGAAGCTTTGGCATCAAGAAAACGTTGTCAGCTTGGTTACCAGCTCCAGGAAGCGCTGCTCCAAAGCTTTATATTCTGCTGAGCTCTTGTTAAACAGATCATCTGAGAACATCATGTTTGTCACACGGAGGCTGAAGAACACCATCAGCGCTCGTCCGGGGTTCACGGGCATGGCCAGACTGACGTGGTCCGTGCCTTGTGCCACCCCAGTGGGAAAACCAGTGCTTCCCTCCTCTGTGTTGTTAAGCAACCCGAAGCCGTAGTTGATGTCATAACTCTGGTCTCCAAAGGGGATGTCATCAAGGCCTTCATCAATGGTCTGAATCTGAGGGAAAACGAAGCTGGATTGTAAATACAGATTTCAAACTTCTGGACCAAGCTAAATATATCACCATTGGTCACACGTGGTTTGTTTCATATAGTAACTCAACTCTTTTGGATCCCTGAGCTGCTCAATCTACGCTTGTCTTTTTTAAAGCATTACCTCCACCAGTGATGTTATGTTGACATGAGGATGCTCTTTGGTCACAGGATTGATGTCAGAAATGCGAGTAAAGGGCGACTCCCTCTCTGGAGACAGGACAGTGGGTTGGGCATGGCTCACAACATCTGTCATGGGTGGCTCTGTGTCGTCCCTGTTGACCAGTAGGAACTCGTCTTCTGCAAGATCTTCTGCCAGGACCTGCGGAGATTCTGATCCTTCTGTCCCAACGGCTGGTGCTTCAGGTAGCGTCTCCTCCATCACCTCTTCTCCTTCACTCTCTGCTGCTGCTTCCTCACCATCCTCTTCAAGTACAGGCACATCAGCATTTGTCGAGACAATGTCAACATTCATGTCTTCTCCAGGCTCCTCAGCAGCTTGTTCGACTGATAAGTTGGAATCTTCTTCACCGCCCTTATCATGAGGTAATGAAGCTATTTCGGATGTCGGCTCTGGTGCTTCTTTTGTCAAATCTACAGCTTCAGGTGATAGTACCACAGCAGGAAGGTCCTCTTCATAAGTCGTCTTGGATGCAGTTGTGGTTATCTCAATCTCCTCCGGAACCTCCATCCCATTAATCTGTTCCTCATCCACTATTTGGCTCGCAGCCTCTTCCACCGTGTCAGTAATCTCTGCTTCCGCTCTTTCAACTTCCGAGACACCATCTGCCTCAATGGCATCATCTACTGTTACCAGTTCACTGCGCGGCTCAACATGTTCAGTAGAAACATCTGCTTCTGTGGGTGCAGCTGGCTTGAGAGTCTCGTCCAGATCTCCTGAACCAGAGGCCTCCACCTCCACTGGGGGTTCAGGTAGTGTGACAACATCGGGCAGCTCGGGGGAGGGAACCTCTGCTGGAACCTCTTCTGGTGGAAGGTTTTGGACAGTAGGAGTCTGCACAGTGTCCTCCAGCAACAGATCCTCATCCACAAAGCCTGAAAAAACAAGGAGACAAACGTGAACCTCCACTGTCCGTCCTGGCTGCACAGGCCACACGCACTGCAACACACTTCATGCACATGTTGGTGGGGGACAAAGACTCACTGCCAGATTCAGGTGCAGCAGTTGACAGGTCAGGTGTTGGAGACAAAACTGCGTTCTCCTCCAAAACAGTGACGTCGTCGTCTTCTTTCACCATTGCATCAGACTCGGAGAGTTCAGGCAGGATGTCCTCTTTGTTGACACCCTCAGCATCCTGGTCCAGGATTAAACCTTCGTCACCATCAAACTGAAGCACCAAAAAGTTTCATAAGGATCGTTTTCCACTACTTCCAGCACACAACAATGGTGGGGTGCTTTTGCCACTAGTGCAACCCAAGATGCCGAATGGGAACATTCTGAATGACAATAGATGTTTTTTACCATAAAACTGAAATAGATCAAAGAAGCACCATACTGAATCCAAACCAGCTGTGCTTTGGTGGCACAGTAGCTCTGCATTCAGCTCGTGTCTCACTAATTCAGGTTTCATGAGGTTCTGAGGGTTTTGTTTTTTGTTTTTTTTGACAACCGATCCTTTTTTTTTTACTCCATGTACTCAGCTAGATTAATCCATAAGCAAGCTAAGACGTAAAGTGAACCAACAGATGCACTTCGTGAAACCAAAACCCTGATTACCATCAGAGCGCACATTCAACCCCCAGACAGACGCTCTAGATGGTTTTATTTTTGTCTGAGTGAAATCATATGCGCCGCCTGTCACTGCTTCTTGCTGTGGTGTGGTACCCAGCGCCTTTTCCCCAGAATAGAAGTGGATTATTATAGCAAGTAGCCAAACTAATCCTCAAAGCCTCGCTTGATCCTTACTGATGAGCTCATCTCCTACCTGCACTGGTATGGTCTGGATAACATCACAAGCCACTTACAGGTTATCACAAAAATAACTCATAGTACAAATATTCACCAACTTGGACGAGAGTAGTAGCTTCACAGCCATGTGGGGGCTAATCTGGTACTTACCACCGGTCCTTCCTCACTGCTGACAGACTCAGGAGCTTCAGACACTATGGAACCAATGGAGATGAAAAACCTTAACACAATCTGACACAAAAGGAGACTCAACAGAATCATTTTTATGGTAATCTCTTCAGCACAGCCTTCTTTTTAGGAGGCATTTAAGGGTTAAGGCCTACAAATCACAGGGCTAAAAATGTGGAGTGAATATGAGCCACCGTGAGCCGGGACGATTAATGCGTCACCGCCAGAGCAGAAAAACAAATCCGTGCTGTGGCTTTAAGTTCCCCAGATACACATTTCAGCCATATGGGAATATTTAGCAATCATTTCATATGTCTGAGATAATTAATGTGAGCCTGAGATGGCATTGATCCCTGGAGAAGTTCACTAACACAGTAAACTAATGGCACACTCTCGCAGAAGCAGCGAGGAATTTCAATAGCATAGGCATTACAGCATCGCATTCCTCAGGCTTTATTTCCTCCAGAAGACATCAGCCCTGCAGAAGGACGTGGTTGGCGCTCCTCTCTCCCTGTCTGTGGTGGAGAAAATCTAAAGTATGCTTGCACGCACATCTATCTTATTAGCAAAGAACTGCATACGTGGAAAAAAATAAATAAATTATACTGTATAAACCCAAATCACTCTAGACATTATCTTCTAAAATCATGCTTGATCTTAGGTTTTTAAAAGTTTAAAACTATATACCGTAATTGATGATCACCGATAATACGACCAAATCAAAAATGATGATGACAATTCCAGCTTGCTTAAAGAGGTTGAGAACTCTCACTTATGAGGTTGAGAACTCTCATACTCATTCTCATAATTTTGTTGGACCTGCTCTCTGTTGGGGAGTGTGTTTCTAGAAGTGATGATGGGGGTTCATAAGAACTGACCCACTTTTATGTTGGGACTTCTTAGTAACATGTCTCGGACATCTCTAATGGACGGAGCTGACAAACGAGGATCAGCCCAGACCATTGGGCCTCTGCAGCGGATGTGATCCATCCCCGTTGAGACCCTTAAGGGGCCGTGAACATCACTTATGTCAGTGCTTCTGTGGCATCGCGGCTGTCGTTCATTTAAACAGGAGTGCCGCCACGTGTGTTGGGAGCACTGTTTGCTTCATCGTACCATTCTGCGGCTCCGTGTTCTGCAGCTCTTCCGTTGCAAAGCTGTTGGTGGAGAGGGCCGCCGTAGGGTCCAGCGCCGCGAGCGTCCGGTATGAGTTCTCCACTCGGTTGGACTGTAAGGTCAAGTAGTCCAGCTGCTCGTTGCTCACCCCGGCCCCGTCCACCACCACGGTGACGGAGTAATCCACCAACACGCCTTCCAGCCTGCTGACATGAGAACGAGTTCAGAGAAGTAGTGCACCCTTGCAGCGAGAGGAGAGGACACTATTTACAAGTTATCGCCTACACACACACCTTCAAGAAGTGCCAGTAAAATTAAATCATTTACACACGACTGTGATCTAATTAGCCTCTATGGATGTTATTTATTTGTTTACTCGCACTTAGAGGGTAAAAGTGCCTCATGCACAGCAAAGCACAAATCAATAAAATGATCAGTGTCACCACCATTAAGCTCCAGGGGGTCTGGCCCTCGAGGAATGAGCTAAGCTCTCAGCCTTATTTGAAAACTGGAAGATCTCCGCTCTGACCTATTTTACTGGGTTTTCAGTGAACTCGTGCCAGCCCGCCTCGTTTAAACAGACGTCCCGTTTTTCCCCATCACAGGTTCACACATACACTCAGACAAGCAGACAGATTCCGGCCCTGACTGGAGGTGCCAGAGCTTCATCTGAGCTCTGCACTCTCCTGGCTTCCACTTCCCCTCATTTCAGCAACAAATGGTGGAGCCTGACCTGCACATGTCGGATGTAGCTCCATTAACAGCAGAAGACGTCATGCACTCGCATTTGCGTGTGACTGTGTCATCATTTTTTGCATTTAGTATTCATGTATTTACGTCATATCACCAGATGTTTCATTTCTTTTCTGATTGTCAGCAACTGGAAAAATAAATGGCAGCATGACTTCTGTGCTGCAGTCATTTGAGATATGAATCACTCACGGCTGATGAAAATAGAGACGCTAACCACAAAGTCCTTGAGTCTATGTGTGTATTTGTATAGTGTCATGCATAGCATCTCATAAATATGATATTAATTAGGATATTAATTGGTCCAATGAGGAGCTGCCAAATGTAATTTCTACCATTTGGAATCAGAGCCAGATATTTGTGCAGCCTCATCTGTCATGGACTGAGTCAATGCCCACAGCTGGACACAAAAATAACTGTTTCTAACTACCTCTGAGCCTCTCAAGTTATATGCAGTTATTATTCTCTTGTCCGTCTAAAGTATACACTTAAACCACATGTTGACTTGATGGATTTTGAAGAAGCAGCAACAGCATCACAGCTGTATGCTTTTAATTGTGGTGGTTTCCAGAGGAGTAAAACTGTGTCGCTGTCCGCATAAAAAAAACAGAGCAGTTTTTATTGCTCACTGTTGTGATGTCGACTCCCTTGAAAGATCAAATGAATTATTAGCTGTAAAACCGGCTCCCCTGACAGCATCTCCCTCCCACCCACCTCCTCTCCGTTCCTCTGTAAAAGGCTGATCAGCCATCTCGTAAAGCCCCAATAATCGCCTCTACCGAGCAGCACCGCCACCTCACCTGGCACATCCTGATCCCACTTAGAGGGTGAGTGACCCGGCTAAGACAGGGACCGAAGGCCACTAGTGAAACAGCCTCACACGTGCCCGAGTGCACAAAGGTGAACAGGTGAAGGTGACGGAGCTGACACAGATTGTGCCAAAGTCCATACAGATCTACATACGAGAAGGGTGGGGGGAAAACATTCTAGATTGATGACTCACCCCTGACTGTCCTTCTGAGGCCTTCAGGGAACCAGAACGGGGGAAATCAGTTAATAGTGCTTGCTAGTTAATGTGTTTACGATGTGTTTAAATCACAGGAGTGAGATTCTGACCTGAAGTCCAGCACAGACACACTCTTAAACCCAGGGAGCCCTTCCAGAGCTTCTTCTATCTGCAAAGAAATAACAATGAAACAGCTCTTAAGTTCAAGATGGCGTGTCTTCCTCCAGAACACGGCACACACACACAGACACACAAACATACAAACACACAAACACACTCTGGTTGCTGCTTCATTTCCATTCACCCGCACACACATACTTCATGAAATATTATTTCTGAGATGAAGTCTGGTAATACTAAAGGCCCATCGTAATAGATATGTTATATGTTATATACATTATAAAGCCGTTACAAGCAAGTTTAGTTCAATTAAGAAATTTGTACTTACTTTGTGTGTGTGTGTGTGTGTGTGTGTGTGTGTGTGTGTGTGAGTGAGTGTGTGTGTGTGTGTGTGTGTGTGTGTGTGTGCATGTGTGTGTGTGTGAGTGTGTGTCATAGGGAGGAGCAGAGACAAACCTTTTCAGCCAGCTGCCTGCTGAGCGTTTGGAACTGGAGGCTGGATGGATCATCGAGGTTGTCGCTGTAGACCTCTCCTGTCAGCAGGATGCTGAGCTCCACCACCTGCTCCATCACTGCAGGGACGGCGGGCTCTAGGGCGATGTTGTTGTCCAGCTGGGTTGGAACAAAGACAAATATGCAGATTATAGGATCTAAACAAGTAAACAAGCCTGCATTCATTGACTCTACCTGTTCCAGTGTGTCTGCAGCATCCTCCGTCTCTCCTCCTTTCACCGTTTCTTCTGTATGTAGAAATGGAGGATTACAAATGTATTGCTAGTTTATTTCTGTGACGTGCAGACTAATTATTGACATGTTCTGGTGGGTGTTTATGAGTTACCCTGCAGCCAATGAACAACGCTACAAAGTGCACAGAAACTATACCCCAGAGGTACAGCCTGTCCAGGAAAACACAGCATGAGGTTTAACTTGTGATCAAGTGACAGCAAGTTTTCACTGATACTCACCGTTCTCGGGAACCTTCGTTCCCTCTGCTGTTATTGGTACTGGAGTCCTGTTGAATGGTTAAAAACCGGTCAGCCATCACATCAAGTATCACGACACCTTACCGATACTGAGGGCTCAGAAACACATGCAGGGTTGTAAAGCACACGACGGTGAGAAAATGCTTCCAGTTAAAGGTGCAATCTGTAAAATCCTCTAGCCCGACCCAGCCGAGGCTGTTAGTTAGTTTACTTGTGTAATCCTCGGTTTTATCGGGCTAATTTTAGCTTTGAAAGCAGCGGGGGAGTGGAGGGTTCTGCAGCCAACAGCTGGATAATAAACATCTGGACTGAGGGTCAGTGTGAGAGTTCACTAGATTTTAGATGCTGCAGCTCCAAAATGGAGGGTGACTTCAGGGCCAAGACATAGTCATCAGACCCTGGGGAGGACGGAACTGTGTCAGGAACAGGACTCACAACTGACCCATTTCCACATTAAATAAAACTGAATTAAAAAGAAACTCCAAGATTCCACTGAATGTACAATTCAGCCATCTGATTTAATTTGAAGGGCAGAGTTTTACTTTAGCTTAGAAATAGACCTTCTTCTATTCAAACTATCACTTTTATGGACAACTGTATTTCATTCACATTCACACTCAGTTATTTAGTTGATTCTAAGACACCAGCATACAAATTGCACCTTAAATAAGCATGAACACATATGATATAGCAAATCTATGCCTCTAAACAGGTCTGTTTAGAGTTCCGTTCTGTTTAAGTTGACTGATGTTACTGTAGCTTCCATACATCTCAAACTCTATCTTTCTATAACCTCAGTACCGCTGCAGCGCTGCAGCAGACTGATGTTGACCCTTTCATGCAGCAGACGCTTATTTGAGCTACCTCTTCATGAGGTCTGATTTTGTCATTAGTTCAATCAAGATGGCCACCAGGTCATCGGGCAGAGACACAAACTGATTTCTTCCCAAAGCCTTAAAGAAAAATGCCACACAAGAGAAAATTAACTTAATTAGACACCATGCATCATGCAAAAGGGCTCCGTGAGCTCGGATTCCACGCATGAAAGGGTTAAACTGATCATGGCCACTGTGCTTTATATTTTGAATATGGCGGTGACATCACTAAATAGGAAAATTACTTAATCCCGCAAAGGGGAATGGGATGAAGCAATGCTGAATATGGCTGCTGCTACATAGCAAAGAAGGCATTTCATATTTTTAAAATAGCTGATTGATATTATAATAACCTGCTTATAGAATGCTGATTTAATCTTTTAAAGGGAAAAAGATCATATGGTATCCAGGTCTAAGACACATCAGTGAATGTAATAATGAAACCTGACAGCAGGTGAGCGGGAATATGAACAGGTAAGGTTGAGGAGCTCTGACAACCATACCTGCACATATGCTGCCAGGACCTGGTGGACTCACTACGCATATTGGGAAGAGTGACACATGTTCAAAACACACGATTAATGATGAGACTGCAAATGCATGACTGGAACAGTGGAGGCGATGAAGAGGGGCTCCTTACGTTTTCACACCCGACTGGGACATCCTCTAGAAAGAGAAAGAAGGAAGGTTGGCGCTGTGTTCTGACAGTTGCGCTCTTCGGCCGTTATTCCCCCACAAACCTTTTTAACCAAAGCAAGATGCTCGTCTGACTGGCTGAAGAAGCTCCCAATCTGCCGTGCCGTGACAGCGCCTTCCTGACACCGGCTCATCCAGCTCTGATACTCGTCCTGCTCCGGGAGGCGGTCCCAGAAGATCTTAAAAGCCTCCCATATGGTCTCCTGGCACACTGCTCAGATCAGAGGAAGACACCATTTATTTCAAACCAAACAAGGTTTCAGAACCTGCCTGGGTTTCCAGTTTCTCGGCCCAGCAGAGTTATTTGGCTCATCTCTGCTGCCTTCGTCTCAAACATGAACCACGTTAATAAGTCGAAACAATTTTGAGACAAGCAGTCAGGTTTCTGGATATTGTTGTTGTTGTTGTTGTTGTTGTTGTGGTTGGTGTATGTGTAGGTTTTGAAGTGCAGTTCAAGATCTGATTGAATTAGAATTTGTCTGAGAGCTGCTCTTTAGCTCGGACCAG
Organism: Lagocephalus sceleratus; assembly: GCA_911728415.1. Lineage (NCBI taxonomy): Eukaryota > Metazoa > Chordata > Actinopteri > Tetraodontiformes > Tetraodontidae > Lagocephalus > Lagocephalus sceleratus. Next base: position 15,574,765 of record CAJVRN010000231.1, on the reverse strand, counting down.
GATTTGAACATCTGTTGACCTAAATCATAACGTGGCCTATCGCAACATGGTGGAGGCGGTAACTGATCTGGACCGAGACAGTGGAAGTGTAAAAACAAACTCCTTGCTTTGTGCTGCACTGAATTCAAATGGCATTTCCTGCATGATTCAGGATCGGAACCGGATATTTATAGGGGATACAAACCCAATATGGACAGAAAGCCCACATGTTTGAACCCCCAGTGTAGTGTCCAACATCATTCCCACCAGCTCTGCTTAAAGAGAGGACCGGCTCCACCACCACCGTGAGGTTTTATAAATAATGAGGTGCAGGGTTTGGTGCTGAAGCAGACCATCTCTTTTCGAGGTTCCACAGTCTCCTCTGATAACCGTAACCTTTGCAGAGAACAGACCACCTGCAGATAAAATCAGGTCACTGACCCGAGCTCTGTAGAAAGTGACACGACGTTGGCTGTGGATGCAGAGGTTGGCCTCGATCTGCATATTGACGTCGACTTCATGACTCTGCATGAGTCAGTCTGCCGGGCACTGATCCCAGGTCAGCTCTCTGACATATGTTCCAGTCTCAGCATTGCTTGAAACACGCCGTTCACTTCCAAATCAACATTACACCAGCGTTCTCAGCACCAGAACCACTCCAGCCGGTGTCAATAACGCCGACCTCTGTCTGCTCAAGTTTTACAAGAGAGTTGTTTTTTTTAATCTTTTGCTGTAAAGTTTCGCCAGCAGCTGCCCGACTGTGTTCAGCAGAGCAACCCTTCTCGTGGTGTCGGGTATTTAACAACGCTGGATCATTCGGATGGAAGCCTCACATGTCTAATCTTCTTAAGGACAAAATGTTTTAGAGTCCAGTGGACCTGTGCAGCACCGTTTTTATCGGAAAAGAACAAAATTATATTACAGAAATATTATATTACAGAAATATTACAGAACAGATCCTGCACTGAGGTATTTCCAGGACCGGTTTTCCAGGACTCAAGGCGGTTAAAGCAGGTGCACACGCACCCGACTAAAGTGAATTACACGTCAGAGAAAACGTATCTTGTTGTACATTCTAATCAACGCGTCGTTCGGGGCCTTGTGGTCCCTCGGAGGCCATGAAATTTCACTTGTGGTTCTTCCAAGGCCAATCTAATTTAAATAGCTGATATATTTAGACCTGGTGTGCTGCCACAGCATAAGCATGGAAGACAGGAACCCAAGTGCAAACTTAAGACATGAAATTACAGGTTAAAAAGCAGCTTCTTCATTTTTATTTTATTTTTTTGCCTTAATCTGGACCTCCTCCACAGACAGGAGTGACTCATAAACTGGCTTCGTGGGGAAAAAAAGCCAAAACTGTTTTCTGAATAGGAAGACAAGCAAGAGGGGGGGGACAAGACGAGCGGGAAGGCGTGTGGACAGATGAGAGCTTGTCCAGTAAGGGCTGACGAAGCGGCGTGAAGTCAAACGCTGCAGTCAACTCTGTTGAAACTCTCCTGTCAGCCTGAAGCCTGGCCTCACTCACCCGGTCCCGGGCTGGTGACGACACGCGAAGATGCTCAGCCACTCCGGCCAACAAGAAGAACAACAAAGTGTTGCTCAAAGCTGAGGTTCACATTTGCAGTCGAGCTTCAGCACGAGCTCAGGCTTTAATCCAGACACTTTGCCAGTTCGACCACTTTCACCTGAATTCTGTCGCCACAGGAGGAGAACCTGTGGGCCCTGTTTACCCCCCCGCCCCCCCCCTTCAGCCTTCAGTTTCTGGACCCAACCCCTCCATCACGGCCCAGTGGCAGACAGCCGTTTCGTCCGCAGCGACGTGAACGGCGACTCACCTCTGAGGTGGAAGAAGCTCAGATGATGCATGACGACCTGCTCCGTAGTCTCCTGCGCGCAGAGCTTGACCCCACTGGGGAAGAGGATGTTCCTCCTCCGCCGCACCGTGGCTGAAAGGTTCTGGCGGGACACTTTTACATCGGAAACATGAATGACAGCGGGCAACGCCGCAGCCTCCAGGCCCCCAGGGAGAGCCAAGTACCCCATGGAGGAACCTTCCAGTGTCGCATCTGGGGTGTGAAACAAGCAAACATTTCATTCGGTTGATTGATGATGGATTTCTCAAGATAACTGAATAAAGTGATGATAAATGATTTCTGAGCAGTAAATTTGAAAGGCAACAAGAACACGTACCTGTCCTTATGTCCAGAAATATGAGCAGGAAACTGATCACAGAGCAGGAAACACATCTCCAGGATATGATGCTCATGCTTAATCCGTTTTTGAGATTAATTCCTCAGCTCATGTAGGTATTTACTTCCCGTCAAGTCACGCAGCAGTAATTCAAACAGCCTCTTCTGCATTTGCATAGTTCAGAAGTCTCCACGCGCAGAAACCAAGCCGAGGGTCTGTGGAGGACACCAGCTGAGGGTTGTGTCTCCCCTGGTTCTCCTGTGGGTAAACAGAGGCGTGTCCCCCCGCTGCCGAAGGAACAGCCCGTGGCTCAGGTAGGACCAGCAGATGGCAAATGGAGAGATGGGGATTTTTTAATGCCCTCTAATCCTGTTTGCTTTAAGCCTTTAAGGGGAGCTCGACGAGAAGTTAGTGGAGCAGCACTGGGAAGGGAGAGCGCAGGGCGTCGGGTAGGAGGACATGCACAGGTTCTCTGGACTTGGTTAGTTACAGATGAGGCATTTACCAAAGGGAAAGTCGCAATCACTGTAGGATAACATGAAGCATTCGGTGGTTGGCTCGGTAAGACAGTGGGGTTGTTCATCCAGTCTGTGCTGCTCTGTGTTGGTGGAAAGAACCGACCCAGTCTTCTGAGAGACAGGCCACACAGCATGGCTTCCTGAGATATTTACGCTGTTGCACAACAATAGTTTTGTTCAGGTCACTCTGGCTGCTAAAAGGCCTGGAGTCATAGAGCCAGGCCTGAGATGACCTTTAACCTTGAGCTGCTCCCCTGTGGTTTATCCTCTTTTTAAAAGGGAAATTTTCCCAGAATTTTCTTTCTTTTTTAAAGGAACGAGCTAATTAAATAATCTCACTGTGGAAAAAAAATAAATAAATAATTGATGTTTCAAAATATCCCTTTATATTTTGTGACGAGCTAAAGTAACATATTAATAGATTTTACAGTCACTGTGAAGATCAGAAGTTTTAGAAGAGTTTTCAATGCCTTTAATTCCAAACCATCGATGACCTCGAGACACGTGCATCCTCTATAGATACAAAGTAAGTACATTTTAATATCAATACAATCTCTCTGTATATGTTTAGAAACTTTATTAAGACAGTTTCAGGGATACAGTTGTCTTACAATGTCTATTTTGAACCTTCCAGTGTTTCAATTGCTAAAAAGTGTATAAATGACACTTTGCAGACCTGGCCATGGCTCGTGCTGCAGAAACGTTTCAAAGGCCTCAAACAAACGCAGGGCTGCGGCGTACGCCACGAAAACTGTAAAGGGGATTACTCAAGTATCAGACTGAGATAGTAAACAGACCTAATGTAGAATAGGTCACATGTGAAGGCGCTGTACCATATATGAAGGTTTTTGGCCAAAGTACTGAGGAAAAAAAAGATGGTTGGCAGTTAAATAAAAAGAACTATGGTACGTGAAATAAATCATTTGCCCAAACACAGACATTCAATGTCAACTTCATAACACAGCCCTCAGAGCAAACATTTAGAGGTCAAAAACCAGTGCAAATCCACATACATTCATCAGATTTCCTGTAATCACCTACGGAAAACAACGGAGCTCTCTAGATCTCAGAGGACAGCAAAAATAAACCAATCTTCCACTTGGATTTTTACTGCAACTTTAATGCACGAAAATAACCAGACGGTTGGGAATTCGCCTGTGTCTCGAGACAAACATTTTAAAGTCTTTGAGGATATTATAGAGGAAAAACAAACTGATCTCTGCTGAGAAGAGTGACACCAACGTCTTAGAAGATCACAGGTGGATGTGAGGTGATAAGGCTACTGAGTGTATGCCCCTGAACAGCAGTCACATCTGCTAAAGAAATATGAAAGATAACTGCTGCAGTCAGAAAGGGTAACTTAAGTCTACATCGGCAACAGTCTTATTCTACGCTGTAGATCTGAACACGGACAAGGTCAACCATGCGCCATCGGGGAGTCCTCACCAGCTTTATGAGAGGATGAACCTGATCTAGTTTAAGGACTGGCTAATGCGACACGTTTTTTTCTGACGATCCTCTGGGAACATTCCATACGCCGACTGACAATACAGGAACGCATTTCCCTCTGAGTCACACAATTAGAAAAACGCTGGTAAAACAGCTTCATATGTGACAGACCAGAAAAACAGAACAAAACATAATGCAGTTTCATTCATGTCAGCTTTACTATTGAAGTATGTTTGCTAATTTTAATGTTAGTTATTCAATGAAAATCAATTACAAATTGACTTTATTAAAAAATTCTTATAACATAAAAACAAAGCAGTCACTCATTTGTTGGGTGTACAAATACTTCCAGTAAAATCCTTCCTGGTTGGAGAAACAGCCCCTACCTGTCTAATATAAATTAAGTGGAGTCCAGAGGTGGCCACAAGTTAATTTTCGAGTTTGTAACATTTAAACAGCAGCTAATTAAATAAAACACTCATAATTCACTCAAGTCCTTATTGCTCAGTATGAGCAGAGTTAATATTCCAGCTCTCAGAATGTGCTGCGCTGAACAGGAAAAAAACAAAAAAAACTTCACATCTATGTTTTACTATCCAGTTGTTGTCTTCTGTAAAGGTTCAGTACCAAATCTCTGATTTCATCTCGTTTCCGGCGCACCTGTTGCCGTGGAAACCAGCGATCTAAATGTAAAGGCAGGTCAAAGTGCACCACAGGGTCCTAAAAGGAGAATCAAAAACAATTAATTCACCATATATATGTCTGATTAGGTCCACAAGTGTTTTGGCAACCAAAATTTTATTGTCTCAACCACAAAAAAAATTTAAGTGGAGAATTTCAGCATCAATTTTTCCAGAAAGTTTTTTCCCCAAGTTTAATAGTCTACCTTGTCTCAGCTTTGTCTTCAGAACTAAAGTCACTCTATTGTGTTGAGATTAGGTGATGTGGGGTCACTCCAGTTGTACAACTGTGCATTGATAAAACCAAGAACTGTTCGAGGTGTTTTAGTAATTTACCTTTAAAAAACTCTCAACATATTGCAGCAGGTAGAGGCCACAGTCACTGCTGTTGTCCTGCAGGGGAACTTTGCAGTGGGAGCTTTGCATTTGACTTGCTCCAAAGTCCCTGGATGAACCACATCGGACCTCCCATTCTGACTCCAAATAGCTAAGGAGACAAAGAGACATTACCTCACATAGACATACACACACTGACACACACGTACAAAGTGTACTTACTCCCGTAACAGCTTGAAGACTCGTTCGTGAAGAGAACGTTTCAAGGAATCCATAACAAGAATACACGGCCTACAGAAAAGAAAGAGGGACTTTTCTTAGAGAGCAGTTGCAGTGCTCATACCTGGATGTTTTGTCTGTATTTCAGTCAGGTGTTCCAAGTGCAGGAGTGCAAGAGAATGCACCAACACATGTGCTAAAGGTGGTCTATAGAGTTAGAAGTGGCATCGAAGGACATCAAAATAAAATCACTGACCTCTTACAAACAACTTTCCTCTGGCAGGTTCCTTCTGTGCAGCTCTGCAAAGAAAGATTCCTTTTGAATAAAGACAATCACAATCACAACCACCTGCTTCACTTGATTTTAAATGAGGACTGTGTTCTTACCACTGGCCCAGGTTTATCGCCTTTAGTCGTTTTATCTTGAGTATTTTCTAGAACACATGAAACCATGACAAGAGAGGGGGAACATTAAATCTCAAACAAATAATAACAATTGCAATAAGAAACCAGTTGTATAGCTTTCTCTGATCCCTCATACCTGTGTCTGTATCCATAGTTTCACAGCGGTTTGAAGAGGGTGCTATTTCAATCTCATCATTTGGAGCCTCTTGGTCTGGTAATTCACAGTTTTGGCTCTTTCCCATTTGAAAATCGGACTCTAGACATTTCCAAGCCTCAACTTTTGGCTCCATCATTCCAGGAAAGCAAATAACCACCAAATACCAATGTGCTCTAAAGAGTCATAAGAAAAATAGTGAATAACAACATATAGGAGAAAACTGTGGATAATATCGCCAATTTTGATCTTACTCCTGATTGACAGGCACAAACAAAAAGTCCTTTTTGAAGATGTCCACATGACGCGTCCATGTCTTCACTCTTTGGTGCCGCCTCTGTCTCTGACATCTGAGCAGCCAAAAACACAGAAAAGAGAGAGAATCAGAGTACAGTATTTAACATTGGTTCCCTCTCTTTGGGGTGACTTACGAGTCCTTGGTGCTGCCTTCACTGGCGTTGTCTCTCCGTGTCAGCTGCTTGAAGAAGAAACTGCTGAAGATGTGGGAACGCTCCGCCACAGCAGCGGTGGCTTTGTGGAGGAGGTATCTGGTTTACAATAACAAATCAACATAGCATCAACACTGAATCTCCACTCTTTACATAGCACTCAACACTTTGAAAACCGGTTACTAACTTCAGGTAAAAATCAATGATAACATCATTGAGGAACTGTCCGCTGTCAAGACACTGTAGGTCTTCCATTGTAACAGTTATTCCTCCTTTCTGCGGTGGAGGAGGAAACTGGATTAATCTGAGGAGAAACAGGAGATTTAAGTTGTCAGTACACAGCTTTACTCTGATCTGTGTATTTTCTGCATACAAATCTTGATATGAGTGAACGTAGAACACTTGCCTGTGAGCAAGGCCTCGATGTCCATATTTAATCCAGCGGGAGTCTGGTTTACACAGGGACATAGAGTAGGAGCCTTTGGTTCTATGATGGCACAGTGTGTACACTGAAGTTGATTCCTCTCTTGTCTTCTGCAGGAGAAAATATGTACAATAAAAACAAGATTTACACTGCAATCATTTACCTTTGGCAGACCATGAATAGTTAATTATTCCAGTACCAACAGGTGTTTATATTAACTGATGAGGTAAACACTAGCATCTTTAAAGAGATCACAGACATTGGCAGGAATTACCGCAGCAGGAGATTTAACCTCTTGTTCTCTCTGTTCCTCCTCTGGCTGGGGTTCTGTCTCTGTCTCTTCTTCCTCCTCCAGCTCCTGATCCTTCCTTTCCTCAGAATCAGCTTCCAGCCGAATGAGGGGTGAAGAGTTTTGGGCTTGGTCACAATCGTCAATTTGACCATCTTGGTCCTCATTAATCTTCTCTAGACCCAGTAAACCCAGTAGGTGAGAGTCCCTCCCAGTTCTTCTAATCAGCTCTATGCTGTCATTCAGAGAAAGTAAAGGTTCCTGGAAGTCTTCCAAGAGATTCATTTCACCAGCAGGACAAGGAACAACAGATTCTGTCTGAATGTTAAGACAGTCAAGGTCAAGGAGAGAACGAAATAACGCTCCCTGCATTCCCTCCAGAGGATCGTCCAGAGTCAGTACGATGAAGGGGCTCATCGTTTCTGCAAAAATATATCAAATGTACCAAATTAACTATAAAAAGCCACATTTTAGACTTAAAGTTTTGGTTAACATAAATAAACAATTGAACTGTCCGCAGGTGTCTATCTAGCCAATTCTGCTCTTATGAGAGAAATGTAAGCGTATATATTTACCAGTATCAGTGGTTTCATCTTGTCTTAGACACACATTCAGGAGTTCCCTCTGTACAGCTGCAGCAGCAGTTTGAGACACACACAGCACAAGGACGGTAGGAGGGGAAGGGTCCTCATCAAACTCAAAGTAAATGTCCTGGGCGTACATTTCCGGCTGCTCCCACACACTGTACCTGCACAACTCTTTACGCTCCAGTGACAAAACTGTCAACTGTTCGTTATTGTCTGGAAACAGAAGGTGGTCGGGTTAGTACCACAGGTTCAGAGGGCTGCATTTGGGCAACACATGAAATTCTTTTTTTTTTTTAAATAATAAAATTGTGTCTAAGAACATCTAAAATCTGTTTTAAGGCAAAGTCTTGTGATTAAATAAAGAATAACCAAAAAAGAAAGCAAAAATCAAAAGATTAAAAAAGAAAAAGCAAAAAAAAAAATCCCTTTGGTTCAATAACCTAAATAAATTAGCACCATAGCTCATTGGAGGGTATTTTACAGGCTTAGAGGTGTAATCCAGAGAATACTATACTTTAGCATCTGAAATAGACCACTAAGCTTTGAGTCAGCGGCATGCAGACAACACAACCAAAACAAGATGAGATAGATGCTAATTTACACAAACAATCCCAGACAAAAGGTCACAAACAGGACACAGCTTTTCTTGAATGCTGATTACATAACAGACACCTATTTGCAACATTACCTTTCAATGGGATGATGAAGTGTTCGTTTGTTAACTGAGAAAGAAAAGAGAAAACCATTTTTACTTGCTGAATTTAATATCATTAACAAATAACATGTTACTGTGAGTTATAAAATATAAAATACCATAATATCTCCATTGGATTTTGCATGGTAAAGTCCACAGTAAAGGCTGGAAAAGGCTAGCACCATGCAGACGTCTTCACTGGGGAGAGAGACTGCCCCTGAAGGAACATCTCCAGCAACCACATGCAAGAGCTGCAACACAACAATATTATGGAAATTATTGTGTAAAAACACAAGTAGAGAACATAAAAATTAAACATCTGTGCAATAAAGAATGACCAGTAAAGTTTATCAATTAGTTCAAATCAATATCGAACAAAAAATTATGAATGTGTCTTCTACTTTAGCAAATTAATGACTAAAGGAGAGGAGAGAGGTATATGCGTTACTTTGCTCCCATCTACTGGTAGAACTGAGATAGACAGTTTCTTGGAATAATGTAAGAGAGGAGAGAGAAAAACCATCATTCTAAATATTTTATTGGATAGAAAAACCAATTGGGAAATGCATTATGTGACTAGGTTTCTTATAGTAAGTACCGGTACATCCATTTCAATAAAATCGTTGTAAATTAAACTTTAAAATACTGCTGAGCTATATTAACAGTGCTGATTATTTATTACAATTGGGAATTTTAGATTTATTTTTCATCCTCTTATTTTATTTTTGCTCACTATATATTCTACTGTTGCTGGGACATGTCAGATCACGTGTTATTACTTTATTCTGATTCCTTCGAACATTCTTTCAGTATGGAACTACTCTACAGAAACAAACACATCAAAATAAACTGATTTCATTTTTTTACTAGTTTGTTTTTGAGATTCTGAATTAATCAGATGTGCACACCACAGTACTTAAATGAAAGGAAATATCCTTCTTCTCTGTACTCAGAAACAAGGCACATTTAACTTTTTCTGAGATGTTTATCTGCTAAAGGAACACATGCTAACCTCCGAGTCTTCACAGTCAGAAACCTCTTCTTCTTGCTTTGCTTCCTGTGGGGTCTTTCCACTTATTACAGGGTCTTCCACAGAGACCATGGTGTGGGCCACTTGGCTGCGACGTTGTGGAACATCGCCTCTCTTCTGTCCTTCCTCCTCCTCATCACTGGACAGTACAACTAAAACAAACACACCACACTCACTGTTCCTCCATCCTGCAAACCTTATTACTTAACAACTGAAGCCACTGTAAAAAAGAACCGTAAACCAAAAATAATCAGTAAATAAGCATCAAGGGTGGAGAAAGTGTGCACTCACTGGGCTCGGATGGGCTGGTTTTGGCTGGGTTACCAAGCATGTCTACAGGCTCCAAATGGGAACCAATAGCTGGGAGCAGAATGTCTGTCGGATCATTAGCTCCCACAGTGAACTGTAAGATGGTATGGTCCACATTGTGTAAATGTAAATCTTGGCTGCTTTCGTGTACAGGAGCCAGTTCTTCTTCTCTTACATCCTCTCCCCCATCATCAAGGAGAATACTTGGAAGACCTGGACATTCTTCAACAGTGTCTCCTAAACAAATATGAGCAGGAGCTGATCTTCCCACTCGTCTGCCCTGTGTACCTGCGTGCAGGTAGACATATGTGGGGGATGATGAAGCTTCTCTTCCGGTCTTCAGACGAAGCACGCTCAAACGGTGGCGTTTGGCTTTGCTGGTTTCATTGCACTCTGATTCTGTGTTGTGTTTTTTCCTCTTCTGTTGATACAACATAAAATTACTCACGTAAGAACGGTGTGTGTCCATTGAACATATGCAGGACAACATCATGTCACATCTCATGACATAAAAACAGGCTAACTTATCCAAATGAGGGACGATTAGTTTCTGTCATCTCAGCTGTATCCATTTCTAGATATTCATGAGCACTGGGCTCCAGCTGTTTCTCTGAACCAGCTGTGTTGTACTAACCCAATTGTGGAGGACATCTTTATCTTTGATCCCAGCTGGGGAGAAGTCTGTATTGTCTCCTTTGTCCTTAGTAGGGTCCCAGCTCAATGACAGCCCATAATCTGTACAGAAGGAAAAATAAGTGGTCACCCTCTCACCTCCATTGGAAGTGGTCTACATTTCTCACAGTAAACGTAGGCCACTATGCAGCACAATACTAACTTCAGTCAGTTTACAAGACCAGACTTCAATAACACCAACTTTCTGCATGTGTACACACCAACTTCAGCGAGACAGTAGCTCCTTTTGAATTCCTGGTCGATGATCACCTCCTCTATATCATTTTCCTGTTCATCACCTGCATTATCAATATTCTGCGATCTTCTCTGTAACCGTGGCCTAAAGACATGAAAGAATTGACAATTAAGGATTAATCTGCATACTTTTCATGAACATTTCACTAAATGTCCAATAATGAAGCAAACAGTAATTATGTTTCTTTCTGAATCAAACACTTGTCTCGCTGGAAAATATACAGTTGTATACAAAAATGTGCTGTCAGTAACTTATGAACAATTCAAGCAAACAGCTGCAGCTTTATTATGATAATAATTTCAGTCCAATTCATTGATGAAGTTATGTCAGAAGGATTTATATTTGTTGTGAAAATGTAAGCAGAAAATGGGTGGAACTTCATCATATTTATCAGAAATGTGACCAAAACAATGTATAATGTATTTATGTTCATACCAAAGTCAGACATGTCTATTGTTAGTGAACCATACCTTTGGGATGGAAAGGAGGTGGCCATCTGGTTGGATCTAGGCTTTAAATTCCTGTTATTATCATTGTTAGCCATCCTTTGAGAAGCACTCCTGTCCTTGTAGATGAAGCCCTCTTCTATGCATTGAGCATGCTCCTTTTGTCCCTGTTTTTTTGAGCTACAGTGCTGTTTTATCTTCTCCAAGTATGTCCTGCCCTCTTCGCTCTTCAGGACATCCGTCAGGATCAGGCAGGGCTCCCTACTAAGGATGAAAACAGAAAACCAGCTTCTTAGAGTCACATTTCCTCTGCATCCTTACTGGGCGTTTATCTATGACCCCAAGACAGCAGATGATGATGCAGCCAGTACAGATAAGCAGTGTGTTTGTGTTTGATAGCCGGTCAACTTGCCGCATGTCATACATGTATAAACAACATAATTGTGGTCCAATACCACTTTAATATGTTTTCATTATGTTTTAATTGTTAATTAAGCCATTTCATGTATGGCATATGTTAGAATAAAACCCTATAATACTGGTTGCTCCACAAGCTGTATCACACATGCAAATGTGAAACTATGCTTACCTCATTGTTTCCAGGATGTTCTTGGCTACATGGTTGCGACCACATCGCACAGCTCCATTTTTGGTTTGTAAATCATGCCTGCACCTATGACCCACTATATCTGCTCGAGAAGCCTATACAAGTGACAAAAAAACAAGAGAATATATCAGTCCAGAATAGCCATGCTATGGTAATATGTGTAGTTACTGCACCTGTTTTTTAAACGTCCCACATTCTGATGTCCTAGGGATCCTGAATTGATTTTCCATCTGAAAGATTATTGGCAGGTTTGCTTCCACAGTTGTAAAAATAAATGATATGTTTGACTCAGAAAGCAGAACTTTGGATTGGATGCATGCTTGGTTGAACCTTGTGGTCAATGACACTCTACAGATGACTGTGTGATCTGAAACTGTGCATAAACACCTCAAATGTCATCAAATATGGGGTGAGACATATCTTCTCATCCTTATCAACAGAAAAAGGACTCATTAAGGCTCTTTTTCGCTCCATTATAGCCCATGAATCAGTAAGGCACAAAAAGAACCCCTGCAAGAAGCAAAATTGATGCTTCATATGACCAAAGTAACAAGGAGGTGTCAAAACCTAGTTTGTGTATACTGAAATAATTTTAATTGAAAACGTCATTAATACATCTGAAATCACCAGTAAAGAATCGCGTAACTGAGCCTATTCGACAATGTAACAATGCAATGTTCAGTTAATGAGGACAACGTGTTTCTGTTTATGTCCTGGGACGAAAGCCTTGGTCGAATCACAACCTTGTTTGAGGGCTAGAAAATGTCTAAAGGCATCCCAACACGAAGAGATCGTGCATAAACTCTGCAGACTTGTGGAGAGAGATGAGGAAACCCTGTGGTTACCATTAACAACAATAAGAGAGACAGCTTAGCCTTTGCGGCTACTAGACATAAAGCAAGTGTAACACTACCTATTAAAACACGCAGTTCTTCTTAAATTAACCCCAGACCTGTCCTGCATTTTTTTATTGATAGGTTGGGGCTTCTTATCCCCCAAATTGTGAGGACACAAATGCTACAACACTTGAAAGTGAGCGAGGGTTAGCCGAGGCTGCTAGCTACGTGAAGGCTACTTTGTCCAGCATGCTGCCCGGTCGCTACGAGCCACAGCTTACCCCGGACCGAGGGTTTCACTCGGCGTTAGTGGAACACATGGAAACCTGCGGCGAGCCTCTTTCCCATGCCGGTTCTATTTGAGCATTGCCGGTTCTTATTGTGCTCTTTCAGTCACGTCGTCAACGGGCGCGTCGCCCTTAGCAACATCCGCAGGAGGCGGAAGTACAACAATAAACACCCAGGAGCACAACAGCACAAAACTGTCTACTTTGCTTCATATTTATTCACGTATTACGAGTACTATTATCAGTATTATTAGTTTTACTACTATTACTACTTTCTACATTGTAGATATGAAGGCATCAAAACTATGAAGGTGAGATGTATGGAATCATGTGGCAACAATTAAATAAATCTCAATTTATAATTATAACTTAGGTTGCCTTGGCCTTCCCTCAGTGAGATTCTTGAGGTAGTCACCAGAAATGGTTTTCCTTTTTTGGTGAGCCTTGCCTCTACAGCTAGTGTTCAGAGGAGGAGGTTTTGGTCCCCATCAGTTGGGGAGAGACTGGATGAACCACCTGTATCATCATGGAGTGATGTTGGGAAGGGTGGTGTCTGCAATCACAACTTAAGGGAAAGCATAAGGAAATAAAGGGGAAATAGTGATATTCTTATTCATAACAATGTATCAGCGAGATGAGTTTGTCAGTCGCTGGATTTCATCTCCAGACCTCCTGTGGCCAAAATGAGCTTCAGCCCTGATGACGCCATCAGCAGAACGGCCTTGGAGATGTCTGCTGTTAGTTGTGTGTTTCTGCAGTTCAATAGTGCACCGGCATGCACACAAAGGCTAACAGCAATGCTTTCCAATGCAGAGACAATACCAGTAAACACTTCTCTGTGATTCTTCGGCTAGATTAACGCAGTTGTTGAAGCCGACTCCCCTCAGAGGCTGAGCAGGTCTGTTGGCTCAGCTGGCGTATTAATAAATTAAAATAATTTAATGATACTTGCCCACTGCAGCTCCAATGAAGACATCAAGAGAAAACATGTAATAATTTATTGCCAGGCATTGTTATACAATTTACAGTCTTAATATTCTCATTTATTACTAGTCAATCCTAACAACAAACAAGGTGATCTACGGTTTGTGTGATGGAATATGCATTCACTATCTGGAAAGGCAGTAGTGTGAGAGCTACCTGCAATTAACTTTTCACTTACAGCAGTTTCTCATAGACTTGAATATTCAATATATACACATAGATTTAACTTAAAATGTTTCACATGGCAAGACAAGCTCAACATCACACAGAAACCAAATAAAGCTCATCCTTTCAAACATATTTTTACAATAAAAATACAACTGGTATCACCACAGAAACAAGGGAAGCAGTGAAGGGTTAAAAGTCTTGAGGAATGCGATGAGACAAGAAGGAGAAAGTTTGAATTTGTTCCGGGGAATAAAGTGTTGAGCCACTTCATATAGGCAAGACTCTGTTACCGCAATGACATTTATGTCCAGTTTCATATTTCAGTTTTGTAAACAAAGTGGTAAAACTCATAATCGTGCCCTTCTTCATCATACACAGTTCACAAAGCACAATCTCACAGAACACAAATATTCACTAGGAGGATGAAGAGGACAGGATGTCAGGACTTAGTCCATCCTGATCTTCTGATTGGTCATGCGGTAGATGATGCTGTCATAGCCCGGGTCCATGTTCCACAGGTTGTAAGCGATGACAATGACGGCAAGGGCCAGAGCAATCATCAGCCACAGCACGATGTTGAATACCACAGCATACTCAAAGTTGTACTTGTAGGCCAGGTTATACGGGCTTCCGGGGTTACTCTGCACATAACCATCAGAAAGAGGATTAAAAAGATCGACTCCGCACATTTCCCGATTTCAATTATCTCACCGTTGTGAAGCTGATCTGCTTCAAACTTACAATCTGTCTGGACTCCAGGATCGAGCGGGACTTCCTGGTCAAAGGAGCCTCAAACGTCTTAACGGTAACAACCTCGACCACAGCACTCTTACCATACAGACTGTACACTTCCTCGCCAAACTGCGAAGGACAAACAAGCAGAGGCCGAGTCAAAAACCAAGGACCTTATGCCCATAATCCCAGTTAGGACCTTGCCCTTACTTTCTGGAGGACAGTGGCGAGAATGGCAGTGGCGTCACGGTACTGGGGCGAGTCTGAGCCGTAAAGCCGGCTGAGCTCCTCCAGGCCAGACAACTCCAAAGAGTAAATGTCAGGAGAATGGTCCTTGGCCAAGTGTTTGTGTTTCTGCAGCTAACAAAATCCAATCGCACGATTAGGTCAAAAGCACAAAAAGCCCATTTTAGCAAAAAGCCAACCACTTACTAAAGTTGTGATATCGTGCAACACTTGGACCTCAGACAGGAAGAGCAAATCAGCCTGGGAAACAGGAGAGACACAAGAAAAGGAATAGTGAACTCCGGGTACATGATGAATGAAGATATTATTATTATAAGACATTATCAATGCAGTGTTGGCTTCCATAAATGAGTTTTTGAAACATACTTCTGCATTTCTGCTGAGAGAGTTTAGCGGCAGAGAAGTCAGCACGGACCCATCCTGGGACAGACGAGCACGGATCTGCTGTAAAGTAACTGGTAGGTCCTCAAACACAGCATTAGCCTTCCCCAGCATGTACAACCGCTGAAAGAAGCAACAGTAAATACATCTCTTAACAGTGATCCAACAGATAGCAAACATGTTGTTCTGTAGGTTCAATACTTCTTCACTGGGGGCCAGTTGCAGGACTACGGGTGTGTCTTCATTAAACAGGGAGTGGACTGTCTCAGCAACGCTGTCCAAGGTGAAGGGAACTGGCTGCATGGAAATAAAAGAAAGACACCCCACTGATGAACCAAGACTGCATTACAGATAATTTAAGGAGTTATTTTCAGTCGAAATCACAGTCTCTTCTCACTCACATTCTCCAGAGGGTAAGAGGCAACACTTTTTGGTAGGTTCAGACTATTAACTCCTCTCACTACCAACAGTACATTAGCCCGTGGACGGCTGAACAGCGGGCCAGCCTGGAGGCCTGGCCATGCCAGATCCTACACACAATAAAAGAAAAACACACTATTAAAGCACATCAACCAAGTCCTAGACAGATTTAACTACTTTGACCACCTAGGGCAGCAGATATATGACATTGTCAACATACATTCACGAGTTGAGAAGCTGTATTCTGTTGTGTCATTTAGTGTGCAATAATTCAATCAATAAAATTCATAGCGCTAAAAGTGATAGAAGCCTCCTAAAAATGATCTAAAAAGCAGACAAAAGCTGCAACAAACTTGTGATAATGTTCTGATAACACTAAGTGTAGTGTATTGTGTTGTACTTAATAAAACAAAGTACCTCTTTAACTGAAAATCCCATGGTTAGAGCCACAAGATCAGGAATCTTCTCTCCAGAAATGGGCAAGTCTCCTTTCTGGAAAGACACAAACTCTGGAGCCTGGAGTATTGTTAAACTATCTCCATGTACACCTGTTGGGAAAAAACATGACACCTATATCAATTTATGCACAACATGAGAAAAATATCCACTCACAAATCATTACAAGATGAGAGGGAATGATCTAGACACCCACATGTGACAAAAAGATTACGCATCCAGACTAAATATTAAACACGTTTAAACCCTGTCTTCACAGTGTTGTGAATTTGGCATGGCCTACGAAGGGAAAGCTCTTAAACATAACTCAAACACCAGCAACAGTAGCTTCATCCTCGCAGCTGTTCAGCCTCTGAAGACACTTCTTCCATTATAGTGATGCGACATAACCTTAGTGACATGCTTTCTGTACGGCACAACAATCATCAGCAGCATCTCCTTCAAGTTTATTCCGTGTGTTTGTTGAGCTGATGGAATTATGAAGGCTAAAGCGGAACTAGCAGAGCAGTCACATGACCTGTCTGGAGAAAAACCTGGAAGCCAGTCCCAATGAAAACCACGAAAATAATAAAACTGTAAAGCTATCAGATTAGAAAAAATCTATATATAGCCTTGAAAACAAGATACATAGTCATTAATGTTTTACAGTGTAGAAGGACGTTCACAAGAGTTAGCCACAGCTAACACTTTGGTTTTCACTTGGTCCTTGGTGGTCTAAATCGTTTCAACTACGAATTATCGCACATAGGGCGTGATAACTGCAGTTATTTATTCTTAGGGCGCCGTACATTGATGATTATTGGGTGTCATCCCGGTGCTCAGCGGAGACGCTAGCTAACGATGCTACTCCGAGCGACGAGGGAGCGAAGCTCTTATTTACAACAGAGTCAACACACATGGAACAAACCTCCAACGATAATAGAACGGCAAAGACAACAAATATATCGCTTACTCCCTGTGACAAGGAAGCAGAGGAAGAGCGCCGCTGAGAACACAGCCTCCATTCTTCCGCAGGTCTTCAGCGACATCTTTCCCCTTGACACACCGGAGGTCAGCTGACTTGACGTCACGAGGCTGCCAAGCATGATGGGTAATGAGGCGCCTGGGGGGGGGCCCGAGACCGAAGAGTCGTCAAATAGATAGAAACGAAAAGAGCTTTATTTGAACTGCATCTGAGGGTCTACATTGTAAGGACCTGTAACAGGAAAATAACTTGAGTTTATATATGAAAAATAAAGTCAACAATTACCAGATTGTATCGGGACCTCCCTTTGTAGTTGTGTTTTCGTTTTGTGTGACTGTCAATCAATGTGTCAATCAATGTGTGTAAACAAGAAAGAGTAAAAAGCACGCACATTTAAAATCATGCTAATTATCCGCTAACTTTTTGTCACTCCTTTGCCCCTAATATGGTACTTTGGCCTTTTTATTTATCTTTTGAACACAATTCTTGAGCAGCTCTGCGCAGATTTATTTATAGCTTCAAGGCTTGAATGGAATGGAATGTCCATGCTCCTGTTCAAAGCTCCATTGTGATCTGCTGGATCAACTAGCAGCCCACCACTATCCCTCTAAATTGAGCTCTGACTCTTGGAAGCCAGCCTGAGATCTCTGTGCACACAGACCACAGGGACGCATTCTAGCACCTCAGACTTAATTCTAGAGCCGCCCATCTGTGGTGGCTTCCTTTTGGTCCAATGGTAATTTTCACGAAGGGGCAAGGGACCTTTAGTTAAATTATTTTATTTATGAATTAATTAATTTATTTACATTTATTACCATCACTATTGCCTCAAAGCGCTTCAAAGCAATGGCAATGTTTATATAGCACCTTCCAAGATGCCCGATCTCACTTTACAGAATAAACAGTTCCAAGGAGGAGAGGATGATGTGAAACTGATGTGAAAAGATGACATTTCACATGTCTCTTGAGTATGTCCAGAGTTAGACCTGAACGGCAGAGGTCCAGAGTGTCCAGGTTGTGACACTGAAAGCTCCATTCTGGACATACTGGAGCCAAACTGGGGCTGAGTTGGAAATCTCAGATGGGTCTCTGATCTTGAGGAGAAAGAAGGCAATTTTGGTGATGGGTTTTGATATAAGACTGGAGGTAGAGGGCGGAATCAAAGATGACTCTCAGGTTGTTGGGTTCCGGGGATGAGGTGACTGAACAACTATCGACAACTAACGTTGACGTCTACCATTAGATTAGATGTAATGCTACTGATGAGTGACTGGTAAAGGAGGAGAGGGCACATAGGGCAGCTCTGGGGAAGGACAGACAGAGGAGAAAGAACGGAGACATACAGCATAAATCATATGTGCAAATATGTCAGTGTTTTTAACTGTTCCAGTTTCTTATCCTGAAGATGGATCTAAAACCGAGGGGGTTGAAATGATTAAATAAATAAACAAATAAATAAATAAATAATAACGGTTTACTCATGCATTACATTTGGGAAAAAAAACTGTTTTGGCTTCCCTAGTATTTGTTAATGGAATGTTATTCCCTGTCTTCCCAGAATTTAATGTGATTTAAAGATACATTTCTCATACTAAGTAAGATTCGATTAAGTCATTATACACTGCCACAAAGAAGTTAGCAGACCTCTAAAATCCCATTGGCTCTCTTTTATAAGGGCATCACCACTTAAAAATGTAATATTCCGATAAAAAAGAGTTATGATGACCACATTTCTCTGTAGTTATATTTTCTGACAGAAGGGGGCACTATATACCAATTTTTCCAGCACAAGGCCGGGGCAGAAACTGGTGATTTTCCAGTCAAGTCTGCTGCAATAAATCACATGAGACCGACAATACAAAAGCGATTCCAAGAGATGGCGATGCAGGATTGAGTTGCTGTTCACGCCTCTGCATTTTAAAAGCCAGCACTAATTAGACAAGGAGATTTATTCCGACGGGGCAACCCGCGACTTCACAGCTCATTTTAATTTTATGCCGACAAGAAGACTCACCGAACACATTTCATCTTGCAGTTTATATATTTATTTTAAAGCAACTTCTTTTGTAAAATATAAATACAAATGAGATATTTTAATTACAAAGTTAAAACAAAAATAACACACCAAAAAATTACTTTACTGCAATAACCTCCCTGGTATATACAAGCTCTGTGCCAAAGGGTGAGTATCAACACCCCTAAAACTTTATTATACAAACGATTCTGTAGTTTTTGCATGTTAAATTACAGATATAACAGGAAGCAAAAGTTGAAAAAAAGTAGCCCCTGAGGCTCAAGCGAGCACTAAAGTCTGAGGAGGAAAAAAAAGACATCATGTGCTTCCTATAAACACAAATACCACATTCAATAGCACAGTCTCAGTACTATCCTGTACAGCTACACACAGGCCACAACGTGCTGAACGCTCACACACTCCGTCTAATTGCTTACAACACGACAACAATCTGTTGCCATATAAAATCTTTCAGAGGAGTCGTGAGCAATATGAAAAAAATCTCTCTATATAGATATATTTATTTATACATATATTAATTTATAAAAATAAGACCATTATTAAGTTGGTTGAGTCAGAAATGATCCTCAGTGAACGGAGGGCGGGAGTTTCGGCAGCCCGGTCAATCCAACTGTACAATGTCCGAGTCCAGAGTCCGAGTCCAGAGCAGGGCTGCAGAGTGGGAGCTAAGGTTCAGGCTAAGGCATAACATCGTAACATCTGCTTGGTTCTACAGCAAACCCACGGTCCGTTTGAGTCAAGGTCAAACGTTTACCCCCGGCGGGGATCAGCACGATCCCAATTTGCCGACGGCTTTGATTCTGTCCTTCAGTTTGTCCGCCGGCTGGTCCCAGTGGTCATCCAGGCACTCCAACGTGGAGCCCAGAAGGGTGGCGAGCTCCGTGCTGTCTTCCACCAGGTCCAACAGGTCCTTGCTGTCGGGATGGAAGCCTTCCAGCTCCTCCGGGCAGGAGAAGAGCTGCGACAGCGAGGCCTGACGGTAAAACTCGGCCTCGGCCACCGTCACCACCTCCATGTGGGGGAAGGCCTGTCGGAAACCGCGGGCGGACATCCGGAGCCGACGCAGGACGTCCGACAGGAGCAACCAGTTCCGCGGTCTAAAGAAACGAAACGAGCAGCGTTCAGAATCAACGGCTCGCCAAGAGGAAAGTCAGAAGCCTGCCCCGGACGTCAGTGCTCACCCTTGGGACAGGGACACCTGGATGTTGTAGCAAGGCAGCAGAGGTCGGTCAGAGAACTCAAACTCAAACACCTCCTTTTTATCCTCCTCATCCTCATCCTCGGGGCCCGGGGGGTCAGCCAGGATGTCATAGACCCCCCCCTCCTCACTTGACTCTATCAGAGGATAAGGAAACGCATAAATGAGAGTGAATCCAGCACAAAGGAGCCAAATCTTTGGAGACTTCACATTTATGAGATGAGGCACCAAAGTCAGAAATAATTAAACTGCAGGAAGACTGACCCCCCCCAACCATAATTATTTCAGCAGTACATCCTGACGCAGTGACCTTTTCCGTGGAAATTTGTCAGGGCTGCGATTTTTGTGTTTCCACTGCTTTCAGGTGTGTCCCACCGCACAGGCTTTTTATTGTGAAAAATCAGCCCGATCTACTTTTGTCTTCTACGCGAGCCCCGATCAGGTAGACCTGAAGGTCATACAAAGTATGTGAAGGTCGACTGAACTCGCGCTGATTATTTTGGCGCTGCTATCCTACCGAGACCGGTTAAAGGCGCAAATTAGCCTTCAACCAAAGCCGGACGGTGCCGTGGAAGGTGTGCGTGTGTGCGAGCACAATAACACACAGACTGCTGATCAGTACTCACCGCACACAGAGCTGCCATAGAATTCCCAATAAAGCCCAGGGTCGTCATCTGAGCGGCCCTGAAGGTCAGCAAAATAATCTATGGAGAGAGGAGAGGAGCAAAGCCTGTTATTCAAGAGCCAGAGCCCCGGGGACAGGCATCGAGGCAAATACAATTACCCTTTAAAATTACAGCAGAAAATGGATCAAGAGCACGGCAAAACTGGGGAAGCGGGGAGTTGGGGGGGGCAGTGTCGGGAGAGAAAGGAGAAACAAACAGAGCAAATGTTTGGGGGGAGGAGGGGGCAGCCGATGGTCAGGGGCCAGCGGCTGTACCACAGGGGAGGAGAGCGACTGTCTCCGCTGGGGTGGAGCTGGCTCGATTCAGGACGGGGCAACGGACGGCTGCCAGGAATCAAACAAGAGCCACACACAGCCAGCCAGGGTGTGTGCGCGCGCTCGTGTGTGTGTGTGTGTGTATGTATGTGTGTGTGCGGGGGGGCTGGCGGGAGAGAGAGAAGCAGAGATGGAGAGAAAGTGGGAGAGGCAGGGAAAGGGGGGGGTCAGAGGGAGGGAAAGAAAGCCAGAGAGACGGAGAAAGGGGGAGGGAGAGAGAGACGGAGAGAGAGAGAGAGAGAGATGGGGGGAGAGGGACGGAGAGAAAGAGACCGCAAAAGCAAGAGAGAGAGGACTAGCGAGGGCTGGAAACAAACAAGCAGAGAGAGCTGGATAAGCACACACAGCGAGAGCAAAGTGTGTATTCAGCACACGCGCACACACACACGCGCGCACACACATTTCCAGAGCGAGGGCTGGGCTTCGTGCCAGTTCTGAGGCGTGGGGCGTCTGGCGTGTGTTTGGAGGGATTAACGGCCTCCAGATGAGTGGGACCAGGTGGAGGGAGGGCAGCAATCGCTCAGTCTCGCTCATTTTCTCCAGCGCTCGCTCGCTCGCCCGCTCTCTCTCCGCTCGCTCTCTCTCTCTCTCTCTTTCCCCGCTCTGTCGATCACGCAGCCATCGATCGATCCATCCATGCTCTTTTCAAAATTCAACACCATATTTCCTGGCTGGCCACTTATAAATCTCCCCCTGGTGCTATCCCCCCCCACCACCACCACCACCACCACCACCCAGGAAAGGTGTTAACTTACACCCATTCATTACCAACACTACCTGCCGGCTCCGAGTCTAGTCCCCGGTTATGTCAGATTAGCGCTTTTAACGAGCCGTTTCTTACGTTCAGTGGTTCCCCACAGTGCGTCGGCGCCCGCCGTCGTTCCCATCTCATTAATGAGGAACAGATGAGGACGATCAACGCACATGTCCTGCACACCAGACCATGTCAGAGTCTAGCGTGACAACGGGGGTAAAAAGACACACTCAGGCGCTCACATGCATACAAAAGCGGAGCCTCCAGCCAGAGCGAAGCCCATTTCCGCACGTACGCTGAGCAAACACAGTTGGCGTTGCTAAGTAACCAGATAGAGGAGCTCAGAGGCAGCCGCACGCACCCCAGCGGGCTGAGACTCCCTGACTAACAGGTGGTCGAGGGAGCGGGAGGGTGGGGGGGGGGGGCGAGGAGGAGGAGGAGGCAGAGGAGGGGGGCTGCCAGTGGGGGAAAATGGAATGACAGAGACAGACGCGTCTCGGGAGGCGCGGGGCGAGGATTTACAGAGAGGAACTCACACCGTCAGGTCGCGCAGAGGTCAAAGTGTTGAAAGAGGAGCGCACGGGGAATGAGCCAACACTGCAGCGTTGGGAAACATTCAGACCTCCTCATTTCCAACGCCACCTTTCTCCATTGCTACCAGCCCACCCTTTTTTTTTGGGGGGGGGTGTGTGCGTGGGTGGGGTGGGTGGGTGGGTCATTTATTACATTCCAGCCTGGTAAAAACCTAAAACCTTTCACATCTTTAGGGAGAAATCCACCCCATCATCAACATGGCACAAATGTGAGCCAAGAAGCTGTTGCTTCTTAGGCTGCGCATTAACATAATTCATGAATAATTTAAACTTAATTTAAGACTAACTTTATTTCTGACGGAGATCACTTGAGTGGCAAATGCCATTTGCCCGGGAAATTGCATTTCTTCCCATCGTTTAGAAGGCCTTCGCCGCCAACACCCCCCCCCCCCGAGGTGGGCGGGGTCATCGACCGCCGGAGGGTTGGTTCTTACCGGTGAGGAAGCGCTCCATGTTTTCGCTGTGGGTCATCTTCAGGAGGCCGCGACCTGAGTACGTCGCCAGGGTGGGGTCGGCGCCGTACGACAGCAGGATCCGCACCACGTCCAGGTGGTCGTTCTCCACCGCATCGTGGATGGGCCTGCCGACACGGATTCCCGGTTAATGGGGCGAGCGGTGCCAACGGCACCGGCGCAGCGGAAAACCGCCGGCTTTGCACCGGAATATCGTCAAAACCCCGGAAAGCTGCACGTTCAAGACCTGTGACCTTTGACCCTTGAACCCTGAGGCCAAAAGCTAAGCGGCCAATTTGCACTGAACAGGTCCGCTTAGAGGGAAAACCCGGGAGAACTTAAATCAATCCTACCAACGTTTTGTCGGTAACACTAAAGTCATTTAACGACCGAGCCCTGAAAAGAGGTAGAGGCCCCGATGACGCGGCGCTCCGTTTACCTGGTGCCGTCCTGAGCACTGCAGTTGATGTCGGCGCCGTAATCCAGCAGGTGCTGAACTATGGTGAGCCAGCCGCGGGCACACGCCTCGTGCAGGGCGCAGTAGCCGGCGTAGTCCCTGTGGTTGACGTCACACACTCGGTTCTCCAGGCAGTAGAGGACCACCTCCTACGGGAGACACAGAGGGCGGGGCGGATTCAGTCGGGGTCGCGCTCCGGAACGCGCTCTCTTCCTGCTCCACTAATTCCTCGCCCACAGGAGCTGTTCAGGGGTGTCTCCCCTGACACGCTTACATCCAATAACGTGCACGCGCGCGCACGCGCAAACACACCCGCACACAGAATGGGTCACACATTTGTGCACAAATGCTCCACAATACAAGAGACGGCGCCAAAGCCTATCATGGAGCCTAAGTGTGACTCAACGGTATTTTACGTGCCAGATTCCGCGCAGGCAGGCGTGTGCGGATGTGTGAATCCGTGTGTTACGGCTAAGCCCGGCCGCCGCCGCCGCGGCAGCAGCAGCAGCAGCCAGCTACGACGGCTCAGCTCTGAACGCGGCAAAATGGAAACGGAACAAAGAGATTTGACGGAGGCGGCGAAGCATTTGCGCGGGAGCCGGAAGCCTCTTCTTTGGTCTGGGACCGCGACGGTCGGGCATCCAGCGCCGAGCAGCAGTCAGACCGATTTGTTTTTACTAGACCGGAGGAGAATCAGCCGCTGTTAAGGAGCCCGGCGACAGGGAGCAGTCGGGTAATGTGCTTTAGCGCGGGCGGGTGGGCGCTTGTGCCAGTTTGGTGTCGCTTTAAAGGCTTCGCAGTTTTGCGTTTAGTTTTTATTGTTGCGGCTCAGAAGGCCTAATTATGTGGCGGCTTTCTGAATACGACGTGTGTAGTTAAAAAAAAAGTGAAAACCGGAAAATATGGTCCCATTTGTTCGAAACAACAGGTCACTTTTTTTTTTTTGAGAGTAGGTATGGTTTTTTTCCGATATCCCCAGACGTCAGGCAGACTTCAGACGGATCGCTTACATCTGCCCTTCGTAAATTCCAGGAGACACTAATTGCGCATGCGCGTCTATGAAACTTAGTGTATATATAAAATGCAAATCTACGACTCTTCCTCATTCCACATCCAGACACTCTGTTATGTTAACAGTTCTATGCCGAAGGGAGGAAAGTGGCTCATCAAAACCTGGGGAATGACTCCAAACTTCCATTTCTATGCTAATTCCAGCCGGCTCTCCCGTCCAAGTGTTTATCTCACTCTTCCACCCTCTCTCTCTTTTTGCGCAGAGTGGATCGATGGAGGGAGGAAGAGGGAAGAAATGGCAGGCAAAGATGAGAAAACAGGCCGACAGAGACGCGGGAGGAAGGCCGGGGGGAGGAGGAGGAGTAGCGGGGGGGGGGGGGGGGGGCTGGAGAGGAGACACCCCAGCAGATGACAGATTAATGAATCTGTGGATAAAATCTGCCAGCGCCGTCCTCTGGACTGCAGCTGATAATAACGAGATGAGCGGTGGAGCGAAATGGAAATGGAGGACGGCTGATTTTGGGCCAGCACTGAAATTCGAGTGCGGGACGGAGGGGACCGGAGTGAATGCGCACGAGCGAGGGAAGCGGCGGGAGCGGGGGAGAAACGGGAGGGGAGCCGGGGCCGCCACCGCCGCTGGCTTTCGCCCGCTGTCAGCGCTCCATCTGCCTGCTGGAGAGATTCAGGAGCGCGCCGAAGCTCCCCTCGAGGGGATTCCACTCACTTTGTGTGTGTGTGTGTGTGTGTGTGTGTGTGTGTGTGTGTGTGCGCGTGCGTTCGTGAGGCTGCCTCGGAGTGAATGAGAGCAAGTGTGAGGGAGACTGACAGGTAGAGCATTATGATATGCAGCTCCCTGCTGACTCTGCGTGTGTGTATGTGTCTGTGCACACGTGTGTGTGTGTGGGTGTGTATCTGCGTTGCCGACAAGTATGTGTGTGCGTGCGTGTGTGGCTGTGGAGGAGACATAGCGCTAAACCTCTGAAGCCGTGTTTAATATCACTGGGAGAGAGCGAGGAGCTTACCACGAGAGCCCTGGCTTCCCGCCACACTCGCTCTTTCTCGCACACACCTCCACAGTAAAATGAGACAGCCCCCCCTCCCCTTTCCCCCCGTCCTCTAATCTCCCTCTCTAGAATGCTTCCCTGCGCTCGCCTGCAATCAATGCATCACTCAGACATTTAACCCCTTGTGGAGCTGCCGCGTACAACGCTCGCTACAGATAAAAAGACTGCTCGCACTCTTATATGTATATTTCTACGCTTTTCAGGCATCATCAGCATATCACATGCAGCAGGCGATCTACGGAAGGGTTAACCTGCGTGACGGAGGCGGTTTTTGTACAATCAACTGTCCAGGTTTTGTCCAATGGTCCAAAGTCACGATAACTAACTTTGGTCTCTAACGCTCATCAGATAAGTGCAAATAATAGGGAGCAAAAATCAGAACTATAACTACAAAGTTATACCAGTTAATAAACAACACACACTTGTGATGAAGCTTAGCGGCCTTTTTCCTAGATTGCTGCCTGCATGAGAGAGAGAGAGCAGACTCCCTCAAACTGAGGTCAAGGCAACTTGATCATACTCTGGCAGCCCATTATTTCGTCCCGCTATCTCAGACATGGTGATAATGACTTCAACTGCAGTTGAAGAAGTTACACTCCTTGTGAGAAGTCACTGGGAATTTACTTATTTGTCTGTTACTTAATCTGAAATTCCACTCTTATTTTTCCCCATCAAAGATGCTGCCCGGACTATGCAAATTCATCTAGATTTTCCAGCCCCGCTTGGATCGTTCCTAGGAAAAGAATGCCGCCACGATTCGTGTGGCGGGAATAAATGACAGATTGCACCTTTATCCGCTCTTTCAATGGGCAGCGCCGTCAAGCTCCGAGCCCCTGCACGAAGGGGAGAGGGATGAAGACATCCGCAGAATCTCTCCTCATTACCATTTCAAATGTTCCGAGAGCGAGGCAGACGAGGGAGGGAGAGAAAGAATAAAAGGGGAGTGTGCGAGAGAGGAAGAAAGAGAGCAAGTGGGCTTTCGTGTGCAGAGGCACGGCTTGCAAAACTAAACGAACATCAAATATGCGCGGTGTCAGCCGGGTGGGTTGTGGAACAGGACAGAACGGTTTCACGTGTGTTCAATTACTGTAAATGCACGAGCGGGATGTGATTTGGTATTCTGTACGTGCGGGTTTGCGCATGAAAGCCGTTGGCGAGCGTGCCGCCGCCGTAACAAAGTAACAAAGTGTCTCTCTACGCATGTGCACGTGAATGAGGTGGTTCTAAATTTGCATGTGCAGGATCCGCGTGGGCGTGCAATGGCAACGAGTGCGGAGAGTCACCGCGCTGTCAAGCTTTTGGAGAGAACGCGTCAGGACGCCTGTGCGTGTGCTCACTGGGTCATAACGGGTGTTTTGTGCGTGTGTCACACTTCACCTCGTGTGTGTGTGTGTGTGTGTGTGTGTGTGTGTGTGTGTGCGTGTGATCAGCATGTGAGCCCCGTCTGCATGTCTGCCTCTGTCTCGCAGGCACTCGTATCTCTCTGCCCGTGTGTGATAAGCCCAGAGCTTGCGGCGCTAAAACACCAGCGTGAGACAAGCGCTCTGTGCATCTACAGGCTTGTATGAAGAGCGTGCTTCTCTGTGTGCGTGTGTTTTCGTGTGTGTGTGTGTGTGTGTGTCTGTGTGCGTGTGTCTGTGCGTGCATAAATTGGTGCGGCGCTCTGAACGCATCCGTGTGTGTGTGTGTTTGTGTGCGTGTGTGTGGGAGCCCCAGGGGTCTGCCCCAGGCTTATCACACACAGGCAGTGAGAGACGAGCTTCCTGAAAGCAAGAGAGGGAGAGAAAGAAAGGAGGGAGGAGGGAGGGAAGAGGGGAAAGCGGGGGTGTTGTTTGCGCAGCGGTCAGCGCCTTGTTTGTGTAGTCTCAGGTTTTCTCCTCCCTCCTCCCTCTTTCCCTCTCCACACGCAGAGCGCTGGAAAGGAAAAATGTGAAGCGGGGATTAAAAAAAAAAAAAAAAAAAGAGGGGAGGGAAAAAAACATTCGAGAAAGATGCATAAATCAGAGACGAGCCGGCTTCTCTCCAACACGGCTGACTGAACCCTGCTGCTGTGCTGCACTTTGTGTGTGTCTGCGTGCGTGCGTGCACGTGCGTGCTTGTGTGTGTGTGTCTAAGAGAGGGAGCGAGAGAGGGGGGAGAGCGAGGGAGACGGAACAAGAGAGGGAGAAAAACAGCCGCCGCCACTGCTAACCACAGTCACCACGGCACATTAGAGGGCCATTAGAACGCGATTATACTCCCAGTGCTTACCTCTCATTCACACTCTTGCTCTCTCCCACTCGTGCGCCGTCTCTCATGCACACACAAAGCTCATCATCATAAATGCGTGCAACAAACACACACAACCATAAAGCAACTGGTTAATGAGCAACAAAAGATACCCACACCTATTTACAGTTCTGTGAAGATACCTCTGCTGGTGATTAAAATTATCCTCTGGACACGCAAACAGCGCTTTAATGGTGAGAGGAAGATGGAGTGGACACGGGCGCGCACAACCCCGTACACACACCTCAAATGGCACTGAACCGTATCGATCTATAAATCAATTTGTAAAATCTGTCAACACGGGGGAGACACATTTAAACTAACACACGAGGGAGGAGGGAGGAGGAAACAGCGGGCCTTCCAACTTTAATTTAAAGCGTTCAGAGCGCCGGCAGTCGAGATTCAGTGGAACACACGTCGTGCTTTCATGTATGTTCGCCGAACGAGGAGGATCCGGTTTCCGCGCAAACGATCGGCTGCTACACACAAAAGGAGAAAGAAAGAAAAAACTTCCGATGCTAGAGAGGCAGCGAGCATCAGTCTCCTATAATGATCCCACCGATTCCTCATGCTGTCTATGCACGCGAGTGCACGTGTCTGTGTGTGTGCGCGCGTGTGTGTGTCTGTGTGTGTGTGTGTGCACGCGCGTGTCACACTTCGCCTCGCAGAAAATTAATGAGATGTGAGCGCAGAGAGAGGCAAGAGAAGGGGAAGTGGGGAAGGAGCGCGCGCGCGCGAGTGTGTGTGTGTACGTGCATGCAGCCGAGCGCACACGTGCTCATGGCGAGGAGGGGGAGGAGGGGTGCCAACGACAATCTGAGTCACAAAGAGAGGAAGAGAAAGAGAGCGCAAAGAGGAAAAGAGGGGGAGGGAAGAGAGCGGAAACCTGAGAAAGAACGAGAGTCGCGGGCAAAGGGGAGCAAAAAAAAAAAAAAAAAAAGAAAAAGAAAAAGGAGCGTGACAAGAACAAAACGCGAGTACGTGAAAATAGAGGGAAATGATTCAAAAAGCAAAAGACGGAGCTAGAAAGAGATGACAGATGCAAGAGAAGATTAAAAGGGTGAAGACAATTTTGGAAGAAAAAAAAGTCAGGTTATGTCTGCCAGAGTCAGACGGGAACAAAGTAAGGAGAGAAAATGAGCTCAATTTAAGTAGAAAGAGTGAAGATTTAAAAGAGTACGAGAGAGCGATAAGCGGCGAGGATGAGAGATGCCTATTACCTCATATCCCAGCCGAGCTGCTCTCTGGAGCAGAGTCTCGCCTGCGTTCTTGTTCACGATCAGTCGACGGGCCTCCGGCGGGATCGGGCGCACTGCGGGGGCCTCGGGGGGAGGGGTCCTGTGAACCCCCGCCGCCACCACCGCCTCTGGTGGAACACTGCCCACTCTGGCGTTTGCCTGGGGCTGCAGGGAGGGTGGACAGAGCGCGGCGGGAGAGCAAGGCTTGACTGGAGAGCAGGGATAGTGATTAGGAGAGGCGTCCCTCTTCCTCTGGGCACCACGCTGCTCATTTGGCTGAGGGGAGAGAATTACAGCCCTCGTCACACAGCAGTTACGACACAGGCAAAGACGAGGCAGGCACACCGCGACGCTGGCAGAACTGCTCGATACACGTCCCCGTCATTAACAAACAAATATACATCTGCGGCGAACACCGGACAACCTTTCTGTTTCCAGTTGGGGCCCAGGCAGAGATACTGGCTAAGACAGCCTTATTTACTGCTGCCTACCACCAGGGGGTGCTTAAGATGCTTCGACTTTGCATCTGAAGAACTCTCAGGTGCTTTTGGACCCGAGGTCTATGATCGTGACGTCAATATATAGAAAACATTTCTACCATAACCGATTCACCATAACCGATTCACAACGTATTGTTGACCTCTGCTTGTCAGATTTTTTTATATTTAAGGTCCGTATTCACGTGTTTTTTTTTTTAAAAAAAAGGATTTGAATTCCCTTAAATAATTCCAATGGAAATCTTAAAATAAACAACACTCTGCTTCGCATGAACAAATGCACATATAACCCACAGATTTAACACCACCCGGTCGTGCCCCAAACACTGCAGGTTGGCACACCACTTTTGTTTAACCACCAAAACAACCGAGCCTTTCCGAGCGCAACGCAGGAGAGAGAGAGTTGGCTCTGTGTGTGTGCATGTGTGTGTGTGTGCGCGCGCGCACGTGTGTGCGGTGCGTGCCCTCTCAGTGGAATTCTGTGTCGAAGCAGCTGTCAGGCTGAGGAGGAGCAGGGGAGGAAGGCAGCACGGATGGAAAACAACTAGCCCTCTTTTTTTTTTTTTTTCTTTTTTCCCCCCCTCAATTTTTCCTTCAAGCTCATTTTTTTTCCCCTCCCTGTCTTTTGAACTTCATACGCTCAACCACGGCTGCCACATTCCTCACTGTTTGAGCAAGGGAGCGCGCGCGGGGCCGGGCGTTCGGCACCGAGCGCGATGTGTAATTGCTCCAGGGTTCCGCTGTTATGTCAGGAATGCTCGCAAACACACAGAAGCTCCGGTCTGGCACGCACCCGTGTGCGCACCGCGGCTCCGACGACACGCGTTTGACAATTAAGGCCAGAGACAAACACAAATGCGGAGAGGCACGCCACGGGGAGCCGCTCGGGGCACGCAGAGGTCAAAGCTCCAGCAGCCCTCTAAACATTGTAAACATACTTCCTCCCCCAGCCCCCCACCCACCCACCCTCTTCCCAGCTGCATAATCAGAGGAACTGACAAGCATACCGACAATCCAACGCGCAGCCAGACGGCCCTATCAAGGCCAGACACTTGTTTCGCCGCTCACCTTGTCCTCCTCGGTTGCTCCCACTTCAGCTACACAGTGCTGGCCCGGGCTGCTCAGGGCGCCGTCGTTCTTCTTCTCGCGCTCCCTCAGACCGGTGTGCTTGGTCTTGCACGGCCGCTTGCCCTTAGGTTTGTCCGCGTCACTATGGCGACGGGACTTCAGGGGAGGGCCGACACCCATGAGAAGCTGCGAGGCCGGAGAGGAGGGGGGGTCCCTCCTGGGCTCCTTGAGGCCACGGTCACCTGAGAAGGGCCCCAGCGGTTGCAACCTGTCCTTCAATTGGCCAGGGGGAAGGGCAGATACGCCTGCAATGGGAGGAGAGGCGTGCGGAGTGAGCGACTGATAGCGCGAACGGAAGGGGAGGATGGGAAGGTAGTGCAAGGCCATCTCTCACCCTCTGTTGGTTTATTAATGAGCGCGCAGAGCTGTCTGGGAGCGCAGCACGCCTGCTCGCTCATGAAAATAAAATGCACACACTTGCAGGCTCACATAAACATCGCGGCTGCAGCAAGGACACCGCTATGAGTAATCTCCTTAAACAAATGTGGCACTCTGGGTTCCTCCTCCTATACTAAATGTTTACACAAAAAATAAAATCCTGACCTTGAAACCGCAATGTCACAGCGCTGTATAATAGCTTAATGGAAACCCATTTCTGCCGCAGATCGCTCCACAACATGGAGCCAGGCCTTGACCAGACAATCAGGAAGAAATTTATTCACCCCGGAGAATTATTAATGTGGAATTATACATTTCATCACACGGATGCCTTGTTTAATTTTTTTTTTTTTTGGGTTGGTTTTTTTTTTTTTCATCTGAAAAAAAATGGAACGGTGGAACAAAAGACAAGAAATTCTGGTCTCAATCAAGGCCTGTGGTTTCTGCAGGAAACAGAACCAGAATCTTCCCGGCTTTATTCGCTTCCTTTAATCTTTTTTTCTGCTTTTTATTTTCTTGGTCTGGGCCCCTGTCTGCCTCCGTTTATACACGTGCACAGAAAGCCATGGTTCCAATAACCCCCCCCCATACACACACACACTCACTCACTCACACGCGCATGCACGTCACGCGCGCAGGCGAGATTCTATCTGACTGGTCTAGAGAGGAAAGTAGCAAAAACCATTGATCACACATTAGTCACAGCACACCTGCCCACACAGCTCCAGCAGCCACTTTAGTTCTCGCTGCTGCCCGCACGCCGACCAACACTTTAGCTTTTAGTCCACCGGCTCCGATTCTGACACCCCCCCCGACGTTCCCCCAGCAGCAGGAAATATCCCATACCTCACTTCTGCTGCACCCCCTTCACGGGAAATCCCCCAAACAACAGAAGGCTCAGTGAGACGGCGCAGGGAGAGCCAGAGACATATTTCCGTTACCCGAGCTGAACTCGGAGACAGCGGCGGTTGAAATGGCTGCTGGCTCATTCTTACCGTTAAGTAGCTTCTCGCAGCCCCATTTCCTGTTGATGTCGGCTTTCTGTGCTGCAGCTCTGTCGTCAGGCTCGCCGGCCCTGATTTTGTGGTCTCGCAGGCCCTGGCCCGGGGCTAGCAGATTGAGCTGGGACCACGCTCTCTCCTGTTTGCTTTGGGAGCGCTCGGGCGAAGCCGCGCCAGCGGCGGGCTTGCTGAGCCGCAGCCCCTTCAGCTCGATGCAGACCTTCAGCTTACGCACCTCGTCGTCGTCGTCTTCAACGGGACTCGCCTGCTCCCGTTCGTCTACGGACATAAACACATGACTTCAATCTACACCTATCACGCACAACTACAGCGTTCAACATTCGCATAGTGACATTTCAAACTCTCGTCGATAACGACTAAAAATATGGAATAAATGTTTCTTTTGTTAAGAATGCGTCTTTCATTTCCAAAGTTGACTAATTGTCCAGACGTATTTTGGTTCCGTCACTTTCCTGTCGCGTCTCGGAGGTGGAAAACATGTCATTGTTCCACGTTTAACGAAACAATGCGCCCCACGCTCACAGGGAACATCAAGGAAATGTCTTTAGCAGTGATTTCTCTTTTTTTTCGTAGACACATCTTCCTTTCACAGCCACAAACGAGGAAGCGAGCAGCGGTCGCGGGTCACTCTGCGCGTACCACAGCTACAGTTGGTGAAAATACAATGATTGGTCGTGTTAAAAACCCTGTCATTGGAATCAAATTTCAAGGTCATGATGGATTCACAGGGATTTTTCTTCTTCTAAGGTTTCATATTCCTGTAGGGACTTTACATATCCAAATAGCGTTCTCAGTTTCTGCTGCACAATTACCAACATGCCACCAACTACCTACAAAGAACAAAGGCTATTAATAACCTCTGTGGTTTGTAAAACCCCCGAAAGGTCTTACGTTTAACATGTGCGCAGGACAAAGAGGCAGATGTGAAACAGAGAGACTACGGAGGAAAGAGGAAGCCGACTCCCATACCAGGTAGCAAAAAAGACCCCTCCGAAAGTCATGGTGGACTGGTATTTGACTTGTCTGCCAATGCCGACGAGAACAAGTGCGGTGCGGCATGCCAAAAATATTTAAAAAAAAGAAAAAAAGAAAAGAAAAAAAAAGGGAACCCAAACAGGAGGGGGAAAAGAAAGGAGATGAAAAGAAGAAAAGCACAGCTTTGAAGAGGGTGAGTAAGCGCAACAGAGGAATGCCAGCGCTGAGAGAAGAGAGAAAGAGAATGGCTGTCCCTCTTCCTTGCTTCTGTCTCACACGCTGCTCAAAGGCAGGATTAAACACTTCTCTGAGCTGGCTGCCACACAGAGCGAACGATCGGACAGTAAACGGCTACGGCGTGGGGGTGTGACAGAGCTGACTGGAAAGGAGAAAGCAACAAAAGGACCGGGAAGACTCTTTACGGCGCAGGGTGTCCGAGAAAGCCGAGGATAACGCAGAAAGATGGGAACCAAACGGCAAATATTCTGCCGGGTCCAGGCGACACGTTTCCGAAAGACGTCTTTTGATTTGGGATTGGGTGGGGGTGGGGTGTACGAAAAAGGGCTATAAACGACTATTAAGGAAAGCCTAAGGAGTGTCCTAAAGTGACGTACCATACTTTTTTCTGTTATTGCCTCTTTCATGCTCTAGATACACCGCCTTGCTGACACATTCTGTGCCCTGGCCGGCTGCAGTCATCGCACATTTGGCTGATATTTAAACGACCGAAAATAAAAAGGTCCAACGCTAATTTATTTTCATTAGAAAACAAAGCTCTCAGTCCACGTGAACATATGGGAACGTTATCTCGGAATTAACCTCCACATTAACCACATGCAGGAGCCTCGCGTCCTCGTGCGGGCACGTGTTTCAACCGTCCACATACAGCAGCCCCGGTTCTTCAAAACTGAAGTTGTGTTTCCAATTGTCTCATTTTCATGGTCATAAATCTCTGACTTAGCGTGGACAGAATGCAGAAGCGAAGCCAAACC
This sequence comes from Lagocephalus sceleratus, assembly GCA_911728415.1. Lineage (NCBI taxonomy): Eukaryota > Metazoa > Chordata > Actinopteri > Tetraodontiformes > Tetraodontidae > Lagocephalus > Lagocephalus sceleratus. The sequence goes on along the minus strand of CAJVRN010000231.1, from coordinate 15,540,533 downwards.
CATTCATTTTAAAACGTTGAACTTTTTCAAGTGCACGGGGCCCAGGTCCGCGGTGACGCCGTAATGTGCAGTTAAAGCGGTTCCCCCGTTGGAAGCCAATCTAGCTTTGATCGGGGGGTGAGCTGCAAAGTTGGCTGGCAAGGGAACTGAGGCAAAGTTGCGTCACATCACCGAGAACTCGTAGAGATTGAAAGAAAACGCGGCAAAAGCAAGACTTGCGGGAAATAAAGTTCTTCTCACCTGCAGAGATCCTGGCTCTTTTCTCTGGGTGTGACACCCTCTCTCTGTCCTCCCTCTCAGTCTCCTGCTCCTGAGGGCTGAGTAGGCGCTTTCTCGAGACTTCAAAGCTGGAGATGACCTTTTCCCCATGATACCCTTTTGTTTGTGCCAAAACAGAGGGCACACATTGGCCTCCTTCACATTCCTTCACCTTCCGGGCTCCATCTTTTAGTCCGCCCTGGCTGGTGCTGCGAGCCCCGTGCCCTTGAGACAAAGTCTCCTTCAAGCTGCCACACCTCTGGAGGACTGGAACTCGGTTGTTTGGGAACGCCGCTCGGAGCCCTGAGAGAAAGGGGAAGCAGAAGGATGGAAACAACGTTGGAAATGAAAGGGCCACAGACACACAAAAAGAGAATGCAGACAGACCACAAACCAGACAGAAAGCGAGCGGGGAACCAAGCAGCGGGGGGGGTGAAACGGGGTAAGGGATTGACAGATGGAGAACTCCAGTTAAACACCAGCCAGCTTTTATTCTGCTTTAAAGGCAGGCAGTAAAACTTTGATGGGGTAAAGACTTTTTAATCTGATGTGAGCTGAGCCAGAGGCCTGACGGGTTCAGCGCTGCCGCTCGCACTTCCAGCTTAGAGCGCCAGAAAAACATCCTGTGCCTTCACCGTGCACAGTGACTCCCATCATCCGTCTCCCCGTCCTCCCCCACGGCATGACCGCACCACGCCCTTCTCACACCGAGCATGACTCTAAGCCCCCCCCCCCTCCCTCTCTGTCTCTCTCCATGCCATAATTAGGCTCACACGTCAGCCGCAGCCTCGCTCCAACACACAGCTGGGCTCCAAGCCAATGTAACTAACCCCCCCTCCGACCCCCCCCTTCCGCTGAGCGCTCCCATCCGCTTTCACCCCCCCCTCCTCTCTCTGCCCCCCTCCCTCCGCTTTCACTCGCTCACTCACGCAATCTCGGCCCCTCCTTCTGCTCCCTCCCTCCCTTGCGATCGTCTCTCCGCACAGATAAGCACAAAAGACTTCTTGAAAATAAAACTCCCCCCACGTCTCCGCACAGGGTCGGTCGCCGCGCCTGAGCGCGTGCGTGCGTGTGTGTGTGTGTGTATGCAAAATTGTGCCTCTTTTTTTTCCCCCTTTTTTTTTTTTTTTAAGCGTGACCCAGTCCCGCCTCGGCGTTCCCCCTCCAGCGCACGCGGGCGGGCACGCGCACCCATTGTTTTGTACGCGTCCTCTTCTCGTTCATTTGCGGCGCGCGCACGCGCGAGAGAGTGCGCGGGAGTGTGTGCGTGCGTGCAATTACTCACCCTCCGTCTCCCCCTGCCTGGTGGTATATTGGCCATGTTCCAGCGCTTGCTCTCTGTGCTGGCCGTCTGCCAGCTCCCGTCCTGCTGCCGCCGCCGCCGCTGAGGCAGTCACACACACACCGCCGCCCTCCTTCTCCTTCAGCTCCAGCTCTGAGAACCGCATCATTGCCCGCTGTACGCACACACGCACGCACGCACGCACGCACGCACACACACACACGCAGAAAGATGCAGAGAAATCCCATGAAAACCACTCATCATCTGCCCACACCACACACACACACACCTCTCTGTAAGCCTCAATCTGACCTCAACAGCTATAGAAGCAAAAAAATAAATAAAAATTTGCATCAGGAAAAAAAAAACAAAAAAAAAAACTCAGGTTTTAAAAAAATAAAGGAAGGAAAATGGCAAAGAAATTAGACCCACGTACAAACACACAGGACATTACAGTAGGACAGATAAATCACAGGCATGGCATCAAGACACAGATTAGACTACTGCAGCCACTGTGACCCCCATGTGCTCTGGGGTTTAAGTCCTGCCATCTCCCTTCCTGGATCATACAACATGGCTAGGAAACATACACATCTAAAGCCCTGTGGCAGAGGGATGAAAAAGGAAGAGACGGGAGTAGGGAAGGGGGTGTGCAGTGCTGAAGAGTACAAAGAAGACAGAGCCCACGAGAGGCAGATGTGATAAGAAAAGTAAAGAACTGACCTCCCAGTTAGTTGCAGGTTGACTTATATTACTCGCCTCTCGTGATATGACTTCCATCTAAGCAATTAGAATGGGGGGGCTCAATATCTGTCCATCATTTCATTGCTTATAATAACTTTTTTCTTTGCTACGTTTATCCACATGATAACAGGCAACCCACAAAATAACAAAAACGGTGACTCAACAGGTCAATTAGCACTGCTTCAAAATCCATCAAGCAACGTCTGAATTGGAAAGAGACAATTCAAATCAAATATTCTTTTTTTTCTCCAAGTATTTGTTACTACCAAAACATTCTATTGTATGTCAGATTTACACGCCCAGAAACAGTGCATTCGTTAGCATGACATAGACAAAACCACAATTTTTTTTTTTTGGGTGTGTTCAAAACATAGACACACATGTGCAACCTATTAACATATCTGCTTCTGAGCCAGTGGGTAATGCAGCATTTGTTTGTGCCGCCACATTGAACAATAAGTAGAAGGAACCTGGGATGTCTTTAGTGAATGGCTTTAGGTGTGTATGTACGCGTGTGTGTGTGTGTGCCCGTGTGAGATGGCAAGAGGTGCTGTAACGGTGCATATGTGGGTGCATGGAGATGTCTGAGAAGAGAGAGGGGCTTGTCAGCAGGGTGAGGAGAGTTATCAACTTTGGCAGTAACAAGTCAGGGCAACAATGGCCATCAGATGGAGGAGGGTTAGCTGAGGATAGCGATTATTAGATCCGAGCATGCAGAAAATCTAGGAGGAATCTAAGAGGGCAGCTGCTAGTTATTAAGCATACAGCAATCCCTCCAGTGGCCCTGACTTTGAGGTTAAATACAGCCAAGAGGCAATGTGAACTGTGATGCTGCCAGACGTGTTCTGAAAGTGCAGCTTGCGCCTGTATAGCACAGTTATTACCAACACGTGCATTAGCTAGTCACACAAGCACGGGCATGCATAGACACACAAAGGCACAGATATAACCATTACAGAGACTGTCCACTAATCAACATATAGAGACGGCAGCTCTAATCTTTGAACTAACCTCCCTGAGAGAGGGCCTCATCAGTTAGGGCCTCATCAGTTCACAGAGACAATGATAAACTATGAGAAGGTCAAGCCTATGGCGAGGACAGTTGCACGGTAGGACTGAATTATTCTGTGCTGTAAATTCAGAGGGTGGCGGTTACATGCAAGGATTATTTTAAAGGCAGTTTTGAATACTGCAGCAAAGGAACAGCAAAGCAGCAGCCCTCGAGGGTTTCGTTTTGTGTGGCTGTTAAAACTGGAAGTGTTTAAAATGATTGTATTGATATTTTCCTCTCTCCAGCTATCAGAAAGGAGAGCCCAGGACATCCTCTAACTCATCTCCTACATAGCACACACCCACATTAATTGTCTTACCTGCAAAGCTCTCTGTTCACGGCCGAGCTTGCTGGAGTCAGCATACAGCTCAGTGGTGACACATTTAAAGCGGTCACCAACAAAGCCCGAGGAGTTAGCGATCCGTTTGGCCAGACTAGATCTACGACAGTTCTTTGATGAACTTTGACTCCCGTCGTCTTCCTCTTCCTCGTCGCCTTCTCCTTGAGACTCTCCAAGGTCAACAATCGTGTCCTCCCTTTCATTCTCCTTCTGACATAATATCCCAGCCTTCACATCTGCGCACTGCTGAGTAAGGAGAAGAACTCGGCCGTCTCTGTCCAATTTGTCCTTACCAGAGCTACGCTCTCCAGATGTGCGGGCACAGCGCAAGGTGCTTTGGTCTGGGTCTTCAGGCTCTGGACTGGAGACCGGTTCCTCTGGGATCTCTTCCACCTGGGTAGAGAGGCCAGGAGAAGTTGGGGATACAGCAGATGTCAGGCCAGCAGAGCCTGTGTCTGAGGAGCATGTCTGAAGAGACCTGGTTTTCCCTGTGGGAGTATCTGTCTGCCTGTCTGTGTGATTAGGCTTCACCGTGGGGCTCTGTCCCTGATGGGATGCGTAAGGATGGGGGAGATGATGTTTGGGTTCAGTCAGATTTTGGTTAGTACATTCATTTTGGTTAGCCTTGCTGCTCGTCTCAGCAGAGAGCTGTTTGTTGCCTGGGGTAGACTCCATATCCGTGTCTGAATGCACGAGGTCAATGCAGACAATCTTTTCCCTGGATGTGACAGAGGAGGCAGTTTTGCTTTGGCTGCCAGTCTGTCCATATGTCCCCATTTGTTTATCAAGCTTAAACTGGTTTCCTTCACCCATATCTTTCCCCATGTTTAGATCTCTTTGGCCACCGCAATCGTCAACCACTCCCCGGGATCTCTCCTGGCCCCGGGTCTTCAGAGCGGCATCGCCTCTGTCTGGCAACTTGTCTGGATGAGCGTGCATCAGTGGATGGGCCATCTCCTGAGAGTTATACGTAAGGTATTCCCCTCCTGAACCAGCTGGGAGGTTGTGGTACGGTAACGGGTGCTTAGTTGTTAAATGTGTGGGATAAAGGCTATTGCTGCCCAGCAACACTGGGTGAGGATAGACTGGGCCTTTTCCCGTTATTGGCATAGAGTGTAGTGTCATGCCATCAGCAACTGGGTAGTGGAGGTATCTATTAGCGTAAGCCAAACTGTGGTTAAGGTAAGTATCGTTTTGAGGAAGGTAAAGATGGCCAGGAGGGTGACCATTCTCTAAGCAAGGCCTCTTGAACGATGACACCTCTGAAGTCGTTTCGCCTCTCTTTAAGGTGTGAGAGGACTTCTCTGTACCCTCTCTGTGGTGGGCCATGACTGCCGTCTGCTCTGTACGACTTGGGCTGTGTCTGACCCAGTCGCCAGTGGCTTTAGGAGAAAGAGCTCTGGAGCTACTCATGGAAGAGTGGGTGGAGGAGCCATTATGAGGGGGCTCCCCAATCCGTGGACAGGAGGAGCTACGTTGCTGAGGGTGTACTCTCTCCAAACTTTTGTGTTTGATCACAGAGGGTGGGGAGCCTTTGGCTTGTGAGACACCTGCGTCTGTGTTGGGCCTTGGAGAGGGGGTCAGGCCTGATGTGTGCTGTGTATTGGAAGGAGCCTGGCTCGGGACAACCCAGGAGGAGTGTAAAGTGCTGATCATTTCTGGCCTCTCGGGAACCTTTGAAGAAGTGCTGCAAACCACAGAGTGAGGATTAGATGAGGGGGAGAGTGAAGGGTTTTCCTTCAGGAGCTCCCGGCTTGGGGGCAGTCCGTAACGTGCACCTGGTGCCATAGACTCCATCTTAACAGGGAATCCATTAGGAGTCAGCCCAAACTCCAATATTCTTCCAGACAAATCCAAGGGTTTCTCTGCAGAATCTTTGGTGGGTTGGGGTTGGTGACCTGGCCTCTCAAAATTGGGTTTAGAGGGTGATCTGCTGCATCGCCTCTCATCACCGCCACTTCTCTGTTCAGGCGCCCCATCTCTTGTCCTGTGTTTGTGGGGGCTTGGCCGAGCAGGGGACGACTGTTCTGATGCCATGCTGCTCACAAAAAACGGATGAGGAATGGACTGTGTGGAAGAGGATGAGGCAGAAATCGAAGCAGTGGACGAGGTTGGTGGTTGCCCTATCCTTGCAACTGGCCTTTGTAAATCCAGTGAACTGTCGATGAGAGCAGGGGGAGGGGGTGGCTGGGGGAGGCGAGAGGTATCAGTGGACAAACTACTATTTGCGCCAGTAGTGCCATTAGTGCTACTGTTAGTGGTGTTGCTGCCGCTGCTTCCACTCTTCCTAGAAGGAGGTCTGCTGGGCCGGGTGCTCCTACCAGGGGACCGGTCCCTGTCGATGGCAGACTGAAGGTGCTGAGGATGTGGGGAAGGTTGGTGAAGCTGCTGGGGAAACGGGGGCGCAACACTAAGACCCTTGTCTTGGCAGTGTACCAGCGACGTGGGGGCCACGGTAACAGTGGGAATCCTCATGGGGGGTGCCACCAGGGGAGAAGAGATAGGGGGTGCGGGATAAGGTGGCATATAGTAGAGCCTCTCAGCAGCAGAGGCAGCCGCAGCAGGGTTAACAGTGCCCCCTTGGGCTGCGCACAGGGAAGGGTAAGCCAGGTGCTGGGGAAGATAAGGGTTGGGCTGGCCGAGTAAGGAAGCTTTATACATGTTTAGGGCAGCATACTTTGATGTGTCCATAAACGGATACATGCTAGCTTCAGGATAGGGGTTGAGCCATGGCAGACGGAGGTAGCTTCCACCAGCACTTGTTAATCCCATTTCAGATGCTTTTTCTCCTGGCCCAACTCTGCGTTCCAAGCCTAAGCCTTCAGCTCCTGGAACCAGCATCGGCTTGTGGAGAGTGGGTGGCGTGCCCTTGTAGAGGCCTAAATATCCATTAGTGGCCTTCTGACTCTCCAGTGAGGCATCTGGCTTGTAGATGAGCTCTGGGAGACCATCCCTATTATAAGCCAGAGGGATGCTGGGGTTCTCTCGGCTCTTCTCCCCTGACAGTGCTCTGATTCCCGGGTATACAACTCCGCTGTGGAGCCGCAGACCGTCATGCATCAGGGCACTTCGGTCCAGTCCCATCGCAGCTAGTGGTGTCAACCGTGCATCCACCTGCAGCAGAAAAGTGAATAAAGCCACAGAAAATTTCTAGTATCCATCAAACAATGGAAGAGAATATGGCAATAAAGCATAAACATTATACTAAAGGTTGTAACGGGGAAAAAAGTCAGTAAAAGCAGCAGGACTTGCCATGTTTTGTGTGATGTGGTTCCCTCCTCTTAGTTCCGGGTTGGTTTTTGTCTCAGTATCGACATCACGAACAGATTTTGCCCTGTAGAGATGGGTAAACTGGTGTCAGCTTTGCACATGTACACATTAAGTTATTTTATACACAATAACATTCAGATCTGCGAACGAATACGAAACACAGTAGGTTAGAAGGTGCAGTGATACACAATAGCATAATTAACAAAACTCTCTCTCCCTCTCTCTCGTATGTCTACACACGCACCCTCACATGCGCGCACACACAGACACACGCACACAAATACACACCAAAGTAGCCCCTGCACATGAAAGAATAGTCGTCCCTCCCCTCCCATTCATCAACACCCTTCAGCAAACCCCCCATCCTCCTATCCCTCTTCCATGACCCCCAACCTGTCTACGCAGCAGACTAGACATGCATGGCGAGGTTGGGTCTATTTAGTCACGTTCCTCTCACACTGGTTATTCCGTGCCCTCTTTGACCTGCTCTCTCGGCTGCCTCAGTCAGTGAAGCGAGGAAATATTATACATCAGAGACCACTTTGGCGGGAGACCATTTACTGCCAACCAACAGGGGCGCAGATCAACAAACACCAACACCTATGAAAACTCAAATGAGTCACACGCAAAAGGGGAGAAATACCCTAGCCCTTGTTTTAAACTACACTCGTTTTAAACTACACTGGTGTAACAGGAGAGAGACAGAGACCAATGGTCACTTTAAACACTTTATCAATACTACAATCCGAAGAAATTCGGTTCGATGGGTTCACGCAAAGCAAGGAAAAACTTGGTATAAAGAGGTAAAACAAAAATATCGCTAGATTGTAATACAATTTAGAGCTTTCTTTTAATTTAAAAGGCTATCTTCTGAAAAAGGAGAAATCAAGAGGTGAAGCAATTGCACACACTTCAAAAGGATCATTTTCGGTATTAGACATGACTCGTTAGAGCGGGGATTTCTGCGAGGCTAGTTATCAGGAATTGCAAGGCTATACAGAGGTGCATTTAAATAGCAAATGTGAAGCGTTGTGTGCGCTCGCGCGACGGTGCTGAGAGCAGCAGAGAAACTCGGCTCCTCGATCATTGCCGAGAAACGCCTCTGAGACTCGCTGCTGCGCCGCTGGCATGCTACTTTTATTGCTGTGACCCAGGGGCCATTAATCAGCCTGTTGTGGGCCCCTCAGCACAGCTCCTCCCTTCCCCCCACAGTCCCCATTTTCCGAGCTCCCCAAGGCCACTGCTGCTTCAACAACACCCTTGTCTGACAGGGCTGATATGGCGTGCATATGCGAGGGAAGCGCGGCAGCGCGAGCGTGCGCACAACCACAGTTGTGTGTTCTGCAAATTAGTGTCATGGTTGAGAAACAACGCTCGTTTCCTGTATTTCCTAGAGCAACACATGTGGCTCTTGCGCCGTTTACCACATTCAGACGCGCACACACACACACCGGCTCATCTCAAATGCCTCCGCTCGGCGAGAGCGGAACACAATGGGGGAAGAAAAAAAAAAAACCCCACATACCGTAGAAACGCTCGCTTGCTGAATTAAATGCAGAATTTAGGCGAGAACTCGAAAGTGACCTTGGCTGCCGATATGGAGAAATACATAGAGCAAAACATACGTTCCTGATCTTTTGAAACGGAGATCCGGTCGGCCAATTAAATATAAATAAACACAGGTGACCACGGCCGTAGCACTCGGCTGGCCGGCTGCGGTGAGCCTATGGCCCGGTGGTGTGTGGCCACAGCACCTGTCATTTCCATGAAATTAATAGCAGGCCAGACGAGAAGCCGCTCCCGGCTCAAGGTCAGGATCAAGCACTTGACAGCACAGGGCCTGGAGCGCTGGGAATAACACCACGCTTTTAAACATGCGTGGACCGCTGCGGGTTCCGAACAGTACGGTTTAAAATTACTTTTGCAGAAAGCGCTGTCATCGTTTTGCCACCAGCACGGTAATATTTTTGTAAAATGCGCCGCGCACTTTAGGGGGCGCGTAAACAAAGCGGTCCTACTGTTGTTTTTGGGGAGTTTACCGTCAGGAGTATGAAGAGGAATGACAGAAATGTCTTCCACACAAAATGTATCTGTTCGGAATCGGGTTATTCTCGATGTACTCGGGACGGTTCAGGGCTTCCGAGTTATGAAATAAAGCTTGTCTTAACGCGGACCGATACCCTCGATACTAATCTGTATTCGGTCCACAGTTTTCTGCTAAGTGATATGCTGACATTGAGAATGACCTTGAAAAGACAGCATTACAGTATTTAGTCAGAGACGGTACCTGGAAGAGGGATAAAGAGTTGGCTGACCCAGCCTGGCTGGTTCAACCGTTCATGACCACATATTTAAAACTGATTATAAACATGTACATGCGTGCATGTTTTCAGCCATTAGAACACAGAGTTAACCTCAAGTCTATAAGACTAATTTAATTAGGGCTTCGGCATTAAATGAGCTTTTTGTCCGTCATTTACATTATCATCTTGGTTCCTTTAAATGGGATCCTCGGAAGAAATCCGGCTTTACCGCCACATTAAGGGTGGAAGGACACACGGCGAGAGAGACAATCAGAAAATCCGCCGGTTCACATCCCGGCTGCTAAGAATAGTTTGCGCAACAAACAACTCCCGACGGCCGTCCAATCCATCAGGCGGAGGCGGGGGGGGCGGGGGAGGGGGTGGCGGCGGCGGAGGGGGGTTGGGGGGAGGGAGGGAGGGAAGGGGGGGGTTGGAGCGGTCGGAGATCCGTTTATAAACCAGACCGCTGGAGCGGAGCCCCGACGCGCACCATTAAACAGAAAACCACCGGGTGTTTTTGAGCGGAACATTCTACAGCTCTGTGTTTCCACATCAGCCGTTTATTTGCGAGCGAAATGTTGACGGGAGCGGAGGGGGGAATCAGAGCGAGTAGCCCCGCGTTTTTTTTTTTCCTCCGACGCCGACGAAAATGGCTTTAACTCCGGTGGTGACCTTCCGCGCATCGACATCGCTCATTTCTCGGAGCCGGGGCCTCTCCCTCTCTCTCTCCCCTCTCTCTCTCTCTCTCTCTCTCTCTCCCTCTCCCTCCCTCCCTCTCTCTCTCCCTCTCTCTCTCTCTCCCTCCCTCTCTCTCTCTCTCTCCCCCGCTTCCCGCGCGGCACTGATTGCGTGCGTGCTGGAAATATGTGTGCGCGGTGGGGGAAGGGGGTGGGATGGATGAAGTGGGGGGGGGGGCGCGGAGGGGTAAATGGGCGGAGAGGGAAAGGTGGCTGTTTTAGCGCTATATAACCAGGAATGTGGGTCTTGTTGCGTTAACGGAAGAGTAGGCACACTCTGGTTCTTTGTCCCTGGAGCTTTGCCAGGCCCTCTGAAGCGCACAGCTCCAATCAGCTCTAAAAAAAAAATGCAGTGTGACGCAGGATAATCTCCGCAGCGACGGGGGTGGGGTGGGTATAAACACGGATTAAAGGCGGGTGTGCGCGCTCGGAATCTTGGCGGTGTGTCTCTGTGCGCGTGCGTGCCAGCCTGCGCGGAAACGAAAGGAATTCTACAAACACAATGTGAGGAAACTACAGAGCAGACGGGCGGGGGGGGTGGGGGGGGGTGTTATTGTCGGGGACGGGAGCGTCGAAACTTAGCGCCGCCGCGGCGTTTCACCGGAGTGAAGTGACGGGACAGCGCTCAGCGTTGACAGGGGCGTCCGAGAGTCCCGATCCGGGAAGGGGGGGGAGGAGGGGGGAGGGAACCCGCCTTAGGGGAAGGAGCGAGAGGAAGGCGCGATCTTTTGTTACAGATTAACGGGCCGGCGCGCGCCAAATCGTGCGCTGATCGTTTCCACGCCGCCCCCGGCCCCCCTCCCCCCTCCCCCCGAGGGCGGCGGGGGGCCGGGGGGATCCGATCCTCCCAGATTAGTGATAAGCTACAGGTGGAGCAGACGCGCGGGGCTTCCAGACGCGGAGCGGCGCGCTGGAGGGAGCCAGCGGCGTCTCCTCAGCTGTCACATTAGGAGCGACCGAGCTGTAAACAAGGGGCCCGTGCGTCCTCCCGGGCCGCTGCACAGCCGCATGCAAGTCGCTCCGTGTTCAATCACCCCCCCTCTGCAGCACGGCTGTCAACAACGGAGACATTGTGAGCCCCCCCCTGCTGTCACTAAGACCCGGGCGGCGGCTGCTGAACCGACTATTCATTGCGGGCCAAATGGAGACTAAATAGCCCTTTATGCCACCAAAGGACCGATTGTAATAGGTATGCGCACGCATGACCCCGCATTCACCGGAGATTTTTTTTTCGCCTCCCTTTGAAACGGCGCTGACGTTACTTCGATGGTTTGGTTGTTCCCAATAAAGCGCGACTCATTAAAAAAAAAAAAAAAAAGGACCTATCCCCAACGAGATCCACCCACCCCGTTTGATAAATGGCCTGTTTTGGAGAGAAGGCCTAATTACTGCGTGTAAATTATGCAAAATAAAGGTTGGTTTAAAGAGCCGCTGAGGCTGTACCAGATAAACATCTTTCACACCTCTGACACAGCCTCGATTTTCTTGTTTTGTTTTCGCGGCTTGGTGAGAAATATTACTTGTGTCACTCAGATCACGCACCCGGATACTCCCTTACCGAAATTAAATTTTAGTTTCTCAGGTTAAAAGCTTGAGAGCCGACATCGCCTGCATTCCGTCTAAATGGGAGATAAGGCATTCTTGCCGGGAAGGCGGCTGGCATTATAAAGCTCCTATCGCCATCGCGCCGCTGCGCTTCCGAGCGTCTGCAGGGTTTCGTCAGATAGATAGATGCCTGAGGCGCCGACATCTAAAAACAAATAAGGAGTCCTGATCAAGACTGAGCCTGCAGAGACTCGGAGGAGAGAGGCGAGGTCTGCCATCATTACTCGCGCGCTAAATCAATCTTCCGATAGGCCACCGAGAGGTCAAAACTAAATATAAATCAGGATGGCATTTATTTTCACCGGCCCTTTGTTCGAGACGCAGAATCCGACGTCCCTTACGCAGAAAGCCCTTCTAAATGCAGCCATCGGGGAGGTGTTTATGAGGAGCCGGATTTAAAAAAAAAAAAAAAAAAAAAAAACCCTTCATGGACCGTAGAAATCTAGATTTGATAAGCCCGACTGGTTGACAGGTGACTGAGGTGGGGCTGGGTTCTCCCGGGGTCGCCCCGGACGGCTCCCGGCGCTGCGCTGGAGGCCGACAAACAGCTCTGCGGGGAAGTGATCCCTGCGCTCCAGACCGCGACGAAACAAAAACCTTTGTGGAGCGCGGAGAGCGAGGAGGAGGAGGGGAGGGGAGGAGGGGGGTGGTGGTGGTGGTGGTGGGGCGGGTGGGGTGTGGAGGGAGGGAGGGGGGGGCGAGGGAGAGCGAGGGGGGTGGGGGGCGGCTCTCTCGTTTCATCGCGAGGTCCCGGGAGGCCAGCACGGAGCATAGCTTCAATCAAACCGTGACGTCTCCTCCGGGAGCTGCGCGGCGCCTGGAAAACCGATCTCTCCTCGGCTCTCTGCCGCGCCTCCGCTTTTGTTCACACGCACCTCGCCTCAGCAGCGAGCGCTGCGCCGGGAGCGACGGCACTTTTTTTTTTTTTTTTTTTTTTAATCCAAGCGCGAGTGGCGGGGGTGAAAAAAACAAGCGCAATAACAACCACATTCTATCGCCGGCCGGATATAAAGCGGAACGCGAGTATTCCTTCCCTGCTTTCCGTCCGACGCGTTCAAATAGATTTGTTGTGCGTTAAAGTGGCCCCGCGATTTTATTGACCTGCTCTCCATCAGCGAGCACTGTTCTTCCACGTGGTCCCCCATCGATTACCAAAGCGGACGAACATCAGGTTAATGGCTTGAAAATGGAGGTGGTGTGGCTGTCCCTATACAGACAGCGGACCCCCGCAGACGCACCCGCCCCCCCCACACACACACACACACACACAAACCCCCGCGAAGCCCCACGCTGACACATTCACCACCAGGCATCACTCATCATGACAATAAGCCGCGGCAGTCTCGGGGCTGGCGCTCCTTTCAGGTGCGCGCTTTCCAACCCCCACATGCGCGTAATTTCATTATCTCGACCAACACTAATGCAATAACGCACATCTGGGATTCTGGGGTTGTTTCTGGGCTGTGGGGTGGAAGACGAGTTGGGGCAGAGGTGAAAGATAAACCTTTGATTCATCTCTGCTAATTAGAGGTCAATTCATTGAAGCGAGCGCTAAATCAAATCGCGTATGAGTAAGCCTGCATGAAAGCCGTTTCTGGAAGAAGCGCGGCGTCCTCTCGCTCGCGGAGAGGAAAAAAAAAGTAGGAGGGGGGGTGGCGAGGGTGGTGATTCAGCCTGTCAATATGGTAAGCAGCCCTCCTCTGAGCTGCAACACCTGGAAAACAGCTCAGCCCGACACTGACATCACGGCGCGCAGTGGAAAAACGATGCGCAAAACAGTCCGAAGGGATATACTATAAATAAATTCAACCCACACAAAATGTTAAGTATTTGTTTTACGCCTCCACACGCACCACTTGACACGTAGACTCGTTGCCAAAAGATCAGACGTGCCCGTTTAAACACTTCCTGGAATATCGAGGAGCCTCAAGTCAGATGAGAAGGTGTTCCAGCGCGTTTTACACTAATAAAGCGGCTGGAAAATAATCTCAATCTCATAATTTGCGTTGGGTGGTGATTTCGGGGACCAAAAATAAAGCAAATCAAAGTCCCACGTAGCTGTGACCAAACCAGAATCAACGTGGAAACAACACGTTTCTTCACAGCCTAACGAGCTCCGCCGCCACGATAAATTGGTCAATAATTAGCCGCGCGATTTTATGGATCAGTGAACATAATCCGCAAATGGGCTTTGCTGGAAAGTGCGGCTGCGTTTGGTCTGCGCACGTTTTTTTTTTTGTTTTTTGTTTTTTTTTACACAATTCGGGATCGCATTTAAACATTTTATCTCCCTCTGAGATACCGGGGTTAATTTAAAGACAATTAAACTTTAATTCCGCATCAAATCCTCCCCGAAGTAACCCCCCCTCCCCTCCTCACAAAACTGTTAATCCGCTGTACTTTGAAAAAGGTTCCGTGAGGCTTCTGCTCTTTCAATCTGCGCAGGAGACGCGCGAACGCGTGTGCGCCGTGAGCGATTCTCTCCACTGCGCGAATTGGCTGACGGGGTCGGAGTGATCTTTTAGTGGCTGCTTCCCTCACTAAGCTCGTCAATGAGCTGGAGCTGGCCAATATGAGGCACATCGATCGTCCTAAGAGAGCGTCGCCTAATTAGTGCCTGTGTGTGGCTCCAGGACACGCAGAGGACCCCGGCTGCGCGGTGGGGGGGGGGACCTCCACTCGTGTGATCGACGGGCGCCGCCGTTCCGACGGACCGGGTTGTCTCCAAATGAGCTCGGCGCGGTTGTGAAATGGAGGGAGGACGACGGACGGTGCGTTAGAGGCGCCACAAAACAAGGCGTTTAAGCTGGAATGCGCCCAACACACCCTGCGGCACTTGGGTATTTAATTAAACAACTTCAGAGCTCCGTGCCAATCGCTGCCGCCCGCAGAGCGAAGAGACAGGATGTTTTTTAAAAAATGTTTTTAAAGTTGATAACAGTTCGGAAGAGACGAGCGGCTTGGCTTATAGGCGAACAACAAAGCGGTTAATTTCATTAAAAGGTCATCAAGCAAGTTGGGCGATGAAGTCATTATAGTAATGGGTTGCATAAGTATTTTCCATCATTTCGAAAAGTCCGGGGGAGCCGATCCTCCACAGAGCGCGGCGCGGAGCGGCGCTGTGGGGGGAGGGGATCCCAACCGCTTCGATCCTCCCGTGCGCCACACAGTATTTCACCGCAAAGCCTGCCGTCCCCCAGCGGGATTGCGTGATCGGAAGGCGGCACATTACGGGGCAAAGTCACACCGGAGAACACCTAACAAGACGAGCGTGGGCGGGTGGTGGCGCGAAGCCAGCGCGGTCACCATCAGCCAGACGCGAAGGTGAGCGTCCCTCGTCCCCCCCTCAACCGTCCCTCTACCTTTGGGACCGATGAGATTCTGATCAACGTCCACTTTGTCCAAACAAAACTAACCCCCCCCCCTTAAAAAAAAAACTCCCCCGCAAACACACCAACACGCGCGCACAGCTGTCACACCAACACGGAGACGGCGGGGATGCCCTCCAACTGAACTGAACCGTGTACGTAGGCAGGGCGAGGCTGAATTCCGTAACCTTGTTTAGCGCAGGAGATCCGTGTGCGCGCACGAGCACGCGTACGCACACACACACACACACACTCCCACTCCAGCGCCTCGCAGGCTCTCACACTTCGTCACTCGGGAGTGCGAAAAGCGTGAATATTCAGCTTCGAGGACGGCGCCACTTTCAAGCCCGCTAATCTACGGGACGTCCTTTTCACCTTGTAAAAAGGCCAAGCTCACGGTCGGATCATTACGGGTGTGCGCGTGTGTTATTTATCAACCACATGCCACTGCCCCGCCGAAACGCACAAAGACCACCCTATGCGCTATTCTTAGAAGTGGCCGATCCTCTCCCAGTCTCTGCGCACAGCACCGGGCTGCCGCGTTAAGATTTACGCCTAGAGAAGATTGTATTCACGCCAAAAGAGAGAGAGAGAGAGAGGGGAAAGAAATACGCGAACACCCCGGATTCTTTGAAAAAACATCCCAGCTGCCGGGGTTCGCCCCGTTTGAAAAAAAAAAAAAAAAAAAAAAGCAAAAAACAACACAGACACACAAAAACTGCCGGTTCAGTTCTCACGCAAGGGACTTCACATCAAAAGACACGCGCGGAACAAAAACACATTCTGGGCTAATTCGTCACTGATTGCCTCACCTGGTTAATTGGTGGTATTTCCAGTCGTCGTCTGTGTGGTCTGACTCACGCCTTTATCCTGTGTTTTTTTTTTTCTTCCCCCTCAAGTTAAAGAGAAGGACAGCGATCCGTGCGGACGTAAGCCAGCCCGGTCACGGTCCAGTCTGCCGGAGACAGACAGTCCCGGCCAGAGAGGGGGAAAAACCTAAAAGTGACTAACAGGTTATCCACGTGTCTCAAAACCAAACAAGTCTTACTTTAAAAGGTCCGATCCTTATTCTATTGTCTCCGGACAACTCTCATCCATTATCAGATATTTGGAGCGGACTTTTTTTTTTTTTTTTGCGGCTGCAAATGTCACTTGAGGAGCTATGAAACAAAAAGGTCCTGCGCGGAGGAGAGGGACACGAAGAAATCCACGAAAGAAAAGAGTCATTCGAGTCCACTAGCCAACGCTCCGAGGACGCCGGAGGATACAGGTGGCGAGGGCGACGGACTCTCGGAGAAATTAATTCAGCTCGACCGTACCTCGCAGCAGCGCCATGTTGGCTTTCAGCGGAGCACGCCGTGCTCAGAAAAAAGCCCCTTTCGCACGCTCTCCGTCACTCCATGTCCTTTCCGACAGCGGAATCCGGCTCTCGTGAGGTTTACTTCGGGTTATTCCGTTCGGCGGTCCGTCCTGCGCCTCCTTCGAGTTGCGTAGACAGAGATCGCCCCGGTCAGCATCGAGGACGCACGGAGCCGTGCGGGGAGTGCTGCGCGGAATGGATGAACGCTGCCGAGACCGAGCGACTCGCTCCACTCCCACTCGCGCAGACTCTACCCAGAAGGCCAGTCGGGAGACCGCAATTACCATAAGCCTCCAGCGCACGGCTATGACTGCGCGCGCACGCACGCACACACTGGAGACACACATACACAAAGAGGCGCACACACGCATACGCGCAGGCAGAGGCTCCGCTGAAACTCCAAAACAGGAATAGGCGAGGTTTCAGTCGCAGAAATAGAGGCAAAATAAGGTAGAAGCCATAACCCAACAAAGATTTGACTGATAATCAAGCGGGTAGTTTATATATTTGATCAAATAGGGCAATTTTGAATTCTACACATTTGAATAGAACTGAGACCCCCAGAGACCAGACAGCCAAGTGTTTTCCGGTTAATTGTGTCAAATCAAGGAAATGTGTGACGTCAATTTACACGAATCGCGAGCTCTGAGCGCGGGCCTGGAACAACATCTTATATTTTCTTCTGGACCCGAACCCCAAAAGGAACAGCAACCTCAGTGGGACAGCGAGAGGCGTAAGTCCCTGGCAGAACCGCTAAGCCACAAATTTATCAAATAAATGTCATTTTACTGCTTTTTTCCCCCCAACCAACGCAGGGAAAGAAGGAGGGAGAGAGGGAGGGAGAAAGAGAGGGAGAGAGAGGCGAGGCAGGGGGGAGACGGAGAGGCAGCTCAAGGCTGGGGCACATCTGTTAAGGCTCCCATGTCAAGTGAAGGAGGAGAAGGCTATGAATATAAAGCCTGAGGTGTGTGTTCATCATGTGCCGTGTGTGCAGGAGAGAGAGAGAGGGGGAGAGAGGGGGAGAGAGGGGGAGAAGAAAGAGTCGAGACAGAGAGACAGGAGTAGGGTAGGAGTATAGGAAAAGGCCGAGCCACTTGGAAATGGAAGGTCTGGCTGGATTCACCACAGCTGTTGAGAGTTGGAGTTTAACCAGACATACACAACCGCACAGCTCTCACATATGGATGCATTAAAAAGCTCATGTTTGAGGGCAAATCGTCCAAAGGTTTGGAAACAGATGCAAAAAGGAAGCGATCAGAGAGCAGGGGAAGAGCGCGTTCGTGTCGAAGACAAAAGAAAGAGGGATGGGTGTATTCACACATGGCGCACAAAGCGAGGCGGCGATCCCCGCAGCCAGCCGTCCGGAGGACCTTTCTTCAAACCGGAGCCGTGGAGAAATTTCCAGGCATGCTCGCAGTTAACGTCCCCGTCCTCAACGTTCCAGGCCGGGCAATTATCCTCAGGGATGTCCCAGGCAACCGTCTGCACTGGCAACCGACCGCGAGTCGGCCCGAGCTCGCAATTAATTCAAATCAACGCACATGCAACGCGCGATCAAAGAGGCAGCCACGTTGGGATTAATTGCCGTAACAGGCGAAGCCCGTTCCGTCAAGGTTTGGTTTCTTTCCGGGATAATCACCTCCAGCCTTTAAGAAAACATCGATGTGAGCTGCAAATGGATAAATCAGTCACTGGGACAGCCAACACGGACCCGCTGATGTGTCAGTTAACGCAGCAGGTGTCCGACCAGGGTCCCGTTTAACCTTCGGCAATCTGCTCTTCCAAACCTGGACCAAGGTCACTTTTTCAGGCGGGCACGCTTGTCTGACACCGGGATTGGTGGTGGTGGTGGTGGTGGTGGTGGTGGGGGGGGCTCTGACAGAAGCTGATAAATGGAGAAGGAACCCATTCGATTTGGACAAAGAGTCAGAAGCAGGCCCCGGCCTTTGGTGGAGTTCTACAAACAGGGGTGAGATGTCATGACTGACAGCTGTGACCCCCACCCCCACCCCCACCCCCACCATCGCCAATGGAAGCTGGTGAAAATACCAACTGATTGGTTATTTCGGTTTCGTTTTTGGTCCGGCGCGATGAAGTAGAAATGCAACATTAATTGTATGGCAGTGTGATTTCCTGCCAGGGTGTTTTGTGTTTCAGTCAGACGTAACTGGGGTGAACTTGGGCTGATAATAACGTGCAGCCCAGCCAATTACTTTATCCCTCTGTGTCACAACCATGGCAGCGACAAAGACTCTGGTTAGAGCCACTGCAGTGTTCACCGATTACAACCAGTGTTTTGTTTCCGCACAAAGGAACAAGCTCAAAATAAGAAATCATGTGCTGATGACAACGGCCTGACATTTGTGATTAGCCAGTTGTCTTTTGGTTACAGTCAAACAAAAAAATGTGGAACCCAGTGCACCTCTTACTCATCTCTCATTGGAAAAGCGTTTTAGTATAAATACTGTTCCGAGGGGCTGGAAGGCAAATTTTCTGGAAATAAAAAGTCAGACTCTGAACACATGGTTGCAGAAAAATCACCTAAGCGGAGAGCACGGAAGGGCAGAAAAGAAAAAAAAAAAAAAACCGCAGAGGGCAGAGGCCGTTTTATGACCGCACTTTTACGACCGTGTGTGAACTTTCTGGTCTGAAAATCCGCAGACGGGACAACACGAGCCTTTGAAAACGCGGGGGGAAAAATTGCTGAAACTTATGATCCCGGCCGCCTTTTCCAATTTCTGTGAGGGATTCCTGCGTGTATCCCGCATTAGCCAGCACACGTGCAGCTCCGCGCAAGAAGAGTTGCACTCTGGGAGGTCACGGTGATTCAATCATCCGCAGACGCACGCTGGAGCGACGGCGAGTTCAAAAGTGCGCACGAGTAAGCGCACCGTTTATCCAAACACGCAGACTCTGTCCTCAAAGTAGACCCACATGCGCAACGCTGACACGCAGAAAGGGCACGCACACAGGCGCGTGCGTGCGCTAGGTCGACGGGCTCAGATTGCAGGAAGCCCTTTGCACGCAGCTCAGTCCGCTGCAGCCGGTACTAATCAGCACAATCCACCTGCAGATCGTTACGGATCGCTTACTGCAACTCCCTCTCTCTCTCTGTATGTCTCTCTCTCTCTCTCTCACACACACACACACACACACACACACACACAAAACGTGCCTGAACCCTCGATGTAACACGTACCGGCTCGGGCATGTTCGCACGTTCAGGCAAACAAATTGCTTCTTCTAAAATCGATCGTGAAACCTTAAAGTTCAAGCGAGCTATGAAGCATCGCTACGGCACGGATCTCCCTCTCCGTTCCACACAACTAGGCCCGTACGTGGACGCGCGCACATGCCCGCGCACGTGTTTTGTAGGGCTAACCGGTTCCCCACAGGCGCGCCACGCTGCGTTAGCGCAGCCTCACCGGGGATAATTACAGCCTGGCGCGGCAGGGCGAGCGTGGCTCCGAACCAAACACGCTGCTGCTGCTGCCGAGAGAGAGAGAGAGAGAGGAGAGGAGGGGGGGGTGGTGGCGGGCGTGCGGCGGCTGGAGGCTGTAAGGACCCATAGATTAAGCCCTAATCAATAAGCGGTGAAATTCGTCGATGGAATCAATTAGAGGGCCCGCGCCACAGAATAAGAAGCGCGATCAATCACGTTTGTCTCAGCCTGAGTTTGGGGATTATAAAAAAATATTACCCCCCCCAAAAAAAAAAAAAAAAAAAATTACAACGCTGGGAGAAAAAGGTTGAGCTGTCGTGTCGGTTTTTTAGCGAATAAAGACGAAAACCTTCAAACGAACCTTATCTGAGAGAAAGGAGAAGCGGCGGCTGCTCTCTGCGCAGCACAAGAAAGCTCCCCGCTCTCCCTCCCCCTCCCGCTCTCTCGTCTGTCGGCCTCTGTCGAGTTCCGCTCATAACCTCGCCACCCACCCTCCCAGTTCCCCGCCTCTCCCTGCTTTCCGCTGCTGGCGGGGAGCGCACACACGAACTCGCTGAGACGCACACACCCAGACGCGCGAACAGACACACACACACACACACGCACACACAGGAAGAGGGAGACACACACGCACCTCTTTATAGCTCTCCCTCTCGCTCTGACGCACACACCGCCTTACGAGCGCCGGCACACACAGGCGCACACACAGAGGCGCAGACACAGAGCGCACACACACACATACACGCGCCCACAAAGGCGAACAGACGGACGCACACACACACAGGCTCGCACAGACGAACGCACACACAATCGCGCGCGCACACACGCACAGGGGCGCGCACACCGAAGCGCACACACAAGCGCGCACAGACGGACGCGCACGCACACAAACACAGGGGCGCGCACACTGAAGCGCACACACACACGAGGCGCACAGACGGACGCGCACACATACACACACACGCTGGCGCGCAGAGACGAACGCACACACAGTCGCGCACACACATACACACACACCGAGGCGCACACACCAGCGCTTCACAGACTGACGCACACACAAGCGCTCGCTCTCTCTCTCTCTCTCTCTCTCACACACACACACACACACAGAAGCAGACGAGCGCGCACTAACGCACGCACACAGATCCGAGCGGGCGCACACACATACGCGCACACACCCCCACACACACACTGATGACACACAGGCAGGCAGCGTCAATAAAAAGCCCAGCGCTGTGAGAGGCCGCCGGCACTCCACCCCCCCCCCACACGCCCCCCCTCCTCCTGCCACTGCGATTAGCGGAGGCTGGCTGGCTGGGGAGAGGCGCCCCTCTGTTATCTGGGGCGGTGGCAGCCTGTGTGTGTGTTGAGAGAGAAAAGAGCGAGAGAGCGAGGGGAGAGGGAGAGATTAATTTAACCCTTCGAGCGCGCTCAGCAGCGCTCGGAGCTCCGCTCTGCCGCCGCTGCTGCTGCTGCTGCTGCTGCTCAGCGCTTCGACAGCAGCGGCGGCAGAGCCGAGCTGAGCTGCGATTAAACAGGATGAAGGGAGGAAGACATGAAACACGATTCATTCGGAGGAAATCCATGTGTAAGCAGGGTCACACCGCCGAGGTCATGTCCTCACTGCAATATTCAAAGGCTTAAGACAGGTCGCAATTACAGGCGTGGCTGTTATTAATGCGCTGTTTATAAGATGGTCGTTATTTAGGCTATTAATTAGAAAGATTACTAATTATTTTGAGATTTTTTTTTTTTTTTGCTGTTTTTGCTTCTATCTATCTGTTTGTCGATCTATCGCCACCAAAGGTGTGCCACAGGGCTCAGTGTTAGGACCCACCTTTTGTACTGCCGCACACTTTTTTTTTGGACCCCTGCAGGCTCATTTAACACTTTAAACCCTTTCATCAGGTGAATGTCTTTTACACGGGGGTGTACCATACTTGGGGGGGGGTATGGCAAATGGTGAGTTCACAGTGCGAGCTGACCTGGGGATTCTCTGCAGCAGACCGTGGGCTGCGTCGTGTTTGACATGATGGCGTGCGTGATCTCATAAGAGGCGTGCTGGAAACAACCTAAATGAAACAACAAATGCAAGCGAAGTGGTTAATTACCAGAAGCCCCCCCTCACCTCGCAACCTCGCGAACATTTCATCTTCAAGGCGGGAAAATTGAAGGCGGAAAATTGAAATGCCGTAAAGAATGGGTGGGAAACGGCGGAACTGATGTGTCATTCGGTGTCTGGTGCGTTCCCCGACCATTCGACGGCACCAGCCCTGGCCCCACGGCTCTGCCGTTTGCGCTGCTGGTCGAAACCGAACCGGAGCCAAAACGTAAATGCTGATTTTTCTGCTCACCTCAGAATCAAAGGCCGAGGGTACCCGGTTTAAAAGGGCTTCTTGGCCTTGGTGAAAGGTGTTTACGTTTCATGTGTACACTGACTGATCCGCTCCCTCGATGCCTGGTAGCGCTTCAAAAGAAGGTACAAGGTGGATCAAAACCAACTTGATCTATTTCTGACAGATGCGTTTGGTTTTGTCCCCTGTGGTTCCAGATCTCGACTTGGCGCGCTGTTATTCCAAATGCTGTTGATCCGCTATGATTCTGCGTATCTGCTGCGTGTCTGGTGTCATTTGGGCTGCGTTCGTACCCTGTTGGGATTCAGGACGCGCGCTGCTCCTCTGAGAAGCATGTGTGTGCGTGCGTGTGCGCGTGTGTGTGCGCCGGCTGCGCCATCTGAAAGCCGGACGTTGATGGAGGGTGATGATTGTTTGATGTTGGAGGCTGACATTGTTGCGTCACCCTCGGAAATAAAAGGAGCCCGAAACGCCGCTCCGGTGCCTCCGCTCTGCTCCGCAGCCAGACGGGGGCCGGGCTTCCGTCGCTGGACCGTCAAGTCACACGGTTCTTTCCGAAACAGCCCTCCGTCGCTCAGAAACATTCGGGCCGTTCCTCTTTTGAAGGTGACCGCGCGCGGTGGACAGAAGCGGCGCAGGCGTCCACAGAGGAGCCGGTGGAGACGGATCTGCGTCTGCGGCGCACACGCACGCCCCGCGAACGACTGAGCGCGACGCTCTCGTTCGGTCGGAGTGGTTTTGTAATATTGATTGCGTAAAACACGGAAAACTATCACGGTCAGCGCCAGGGAGGCGTTCACGTTCCTGACCCAAAAGTGTCCGCGGAGGCGTCACACACGGGGTGGGGGGCGGTGTGTGTGTGTGTGGGGGGGGATTCCCTGGAGTCCTGTTCAGGCTGGGTGGAGGCAGGACAGAGGGCTCGGGGAAGGTGAAACAAGAGGAATTAGAGGTCGGCGAAAGTGGAGCTGACGTCGGGGGAGAAGCTGTGGAAACGGCTGCTTCAGCCAGGAGCCTCCAGAAGCGCTTCCAATACGACTGTGGTCACTCCTCTCTGCTGATCGAGATTCAGTTTTTACTACTGAACGCATGAATTTCTTTCGTATACCTGAATGGAATCCCTGACGATGATGTCATGGCTCCGAGCCTCCTCTTTCCAATTGCGTTTGGGCAGTACCATTGCAACACGACGATTTGCGCAACAAGGGACTTTTTTTTTTTTTTTTTAAATTAAACGAAACTAATACGAAACTGTTGACTTGGGGCTGGCTGCATGTAGCGTCTGGAGGCTACCTGCACCTTGACCAGTAGGACAAACGCGCAACGCGTTTGGCTGCAGCTCACGTGTTTAAAAACCGCCGCGAGGGACTCGCGTAGGTTTGGAGATGTTATCTTTTTAAGGTCATGAGACATACAGGGAGCGGCGCGGCCTCTCAGCCAACCCCAGCCCCTCTCCACTGCAGCGTGTGAAATAATGAATCCTGGTGAGACAGCACCGACGTCACACACCGATGCCACAATGGATCTCATCAGCTGCGCGCAAGGCCGCGCGTCCTGAATAGATGAAAGCCACAAACACACAACACGTGCAGGTAAAATTGGGACGTGGGTTAAATGTTTCAGTTTGTCTTCTGCTTTCATCCCGTCGTGCTTTGGGGGCTCGCGGGTAAGATGTGAGAACGTTTCAGGGACCGACGGAAGAGTTGTTGTTTTTTTTGGGGGTTTTTTTTGACTAGGGGATGAAAAGCGCAACGCGGGGGTGATAAAAGGAGAATTGCGCCCGCATGTCACTCGGCGTGAGCCGTCCCTCGGGTCATCGCTTGGTTTTCAGGAATGTCTCTGAGCAGCAGCCGCAGGAGTCCTGCCCTGGGCGCCGTCTGGAGCCGCGCTCGTCCCCTGCGCCCTCGTCGGATACGGTGGACAATCCCCAGCCGAGGCGCTTTAAACCGCGTCGGAGCGCCGCATAATAGCCACGGAGCGCCCCGGCGCGGGTCCTACTGATTAATGAGGATAAAACACTGACCGGTTGTTTGTTTATTTATGCACAGTTATCTCATTCATATTTAATACAATTGTCAATTAATAATGAACCCCGTGCTTTCTCGCGTGCGGCCGCAAAGGAAGATGGGATGTGTTGCTTAGTCGTGAAGCGGCAGTGAGTGTGTGTGTGTGTGTGTGTGTTGGGGGATCTGGACTGGTGGTGTTTGAGATGTGTTCCTGACAGTTTAGGACCACTTAACACGAGGATCAAGTTAAACCCCAGTTGGACCTGGAGCCATGTGCACTTGCTCTACGTACCATTTGTGTGTTTTTTTTTACTCATTGTACTTAATTTCATTATAATTATGTCATTATCATAAAAACGTATCTTGATTGCCTGACTGGTTATTTAATGAATGCCGTATACCATGCTAATTCCGAAACCCTCCCGTGCTCCAGAGTTACTGTGAATTTAAATTTGTATCAGAATCTGAAAGTGGTTCCATTCTGCCCTCTGCTTGTGTTAGTGTTTGTATTTACACACTCCGCAGCAGGATTAGACGAGGAGAGGAGCCACTGGGTAAAAACACTGCTAATGAGCCTCTGACTGAAAACTTCAGTTTGACCCGAGGCTCAGAAACAATTACCAACAACTGGCTGACGCAAAAATCAATGGAGCAAGGACAGCAATCCTTCCGAAAACAAGCTGGTATTTCCTCTCGCCGCCGCTGATCAATTACCAATGATGTTCCATGACCGGCCTGCTCCCCACCTTTGAATACGATTTCTTATTTCAGAAACTCAGGGGCCTGTGGGGTGGGGGGCGAGGTCCTGAAACAAGCCACGGAAACAGGAAGCCCTTGGAAATGTCTAAACACACTGCTTGTGGTTATAAAAAAAAGACCGAATCAGAGAGGCCCTGACTAGAGCAGATAAAGCTGATTATTGTGTCTCCATCTGAAGTAATTAGTAACGCTTTGGGCTGGCAGCCGCCTTGACCTGCTGACACAGAGCGCCAGTAATCGATGACCTCAGGACGAGACGCAATTATCGCAGCTACGTTCCACGTGTCTATACCGCAGCGGGGCCCTTGAGAAGGTTCAGTGTGTCTTGGTGATGTTACCATCCGTCTCTCCCTCACAGGTGGCGGTGGTGGTGGTGGTGGTGGGGGCGCCCCCCCCCCCCTACCCGCTGCTCACAGCATTAACCGCAACATTAACTCCTTCTCATTCGCCTGAGAGGAGCTCTCAGAGGCGCAAACTAGTCAGCTCAGACACTTGTTGTCCCTGCAAGCGCAATCCCGCTTCCAAGTCCAAAGTCCTGGGACTGCCCAGGCCTCTGTGTCCAGTTTGGAGCTGGGACTGGTTCCTGGAAAAGAAATGGATGCGACGGACATGTGGGACCAGTGGACATTTGGGCTTCATAACAGTTTTGAGAGGAATTTGAACCGTGAAGTTGACACCTGGACGAAACGGAGGGAGAGCTGGATCATTCAGCAGCTTTGTTCAGCTTCCATGTCCTGGACATGTTCATCTCCAGTTAGACAGTCCGAGAGAAAGCTTGTGGATTCCTTCTTTAGCCGGCTATCGACAACAGAACGCGCCGGGGGGACCGTCAGGACAGCCCTGGTGGACGCCGTCATCTCCGGCTTAACCTTCGCTCTTTTATTTACTGTAAGCAGCAGGAGAGCCCGGTTCAGGAAGGGCTTGACACCGCGCCACGGCCCATCTGTACAGTAAACACGGCCACGGTGAAAGCTGGGACAAAACAGCCAGCAGGACAGCCTCCAGGCTCCGGCAAAGACATGTCGGGCTTCCGCTTGTTTTGCAGAGTCTGGGCTGCTGTTGTTGTCGACTCTCTCTCTCTCTCTCTCTCTCTCTCTCTCTGTGCGTCACAGCTAGGTCATGGCTGGACTCCAACAATGGCTCCAGTTTCTCAGTGCACGCGCGCACACACACACACGCAGGCACGTGCGCACACACACACACACAAAGCAGGAGCAAGCACAGATCTGACAAATGATAGGCTGGCGAGCTGAGCTAATAGCAGGCAGCGCGCCTGCCGACATGCCCGTGGGCCGCGGGTGTTAAATTGTATCCAATTACGGCGCATGCGACAATATGAGGGAGGGGGGGAATAATAATTCTTTGCCTGTGACAGGGAGATTCGCTTATTTCCCGGGCTGTTTCCACGCGGGGTGCAGGGCTGAGAATGCCGCATGTGTCCAGCAGAGCTGGGTCGGGGTGCGGAGGTGTAGTTTTCTGGAAGACGCGGCGCTCACGTTACACGGATCAATCCACTTAACCAGATTTGGAGGCCTGGCGGAGGCCAGCGGGGCTGGAATAATAATGAATACCCATTGTTGAGGCAGCGTGCATCTCAAAGACGCTTTGAAACGCGCGCAGACACACGGGAGCACCGCGAGGGATTACATCATGGAGGAACTCAAATAAACACACCCAGGCTCGGCTTTGTTTTGAAACGTCTCGGCTCATTCATTTATTCGAGCGTACAATCAAGTAACAGAGGAAGCAGTGCCAGACCAGGGGTGTACAGATACGCGTTCATGTGGGATACAGAAGACGGACTCTGGGAACAAGGAAAACCGTGGTCACGAAGTAAAAAGGAAAAAAAAAAAAAAGTCCTACGGGTGCAAAAGGGTCAGAGTGTCAGATCATTAGTTGAACTTGTCAAGCAGCTGACAGCCGGCAGCACACGCTGACAGCGAGGAAGACACCTACAGCAGATATGGTGGTGGTGGTGGTGATGGGGGCCCAAATGGGCTGTGGTTTGATATAAAGTAACTCTATTATCCTGCCAATCATGTGTCAGCGACATCCCATCATCCCAGACAATGGCCATCCGAGGCGTCGATTTTAACACTAAGCATGTGGAAACACCTCGAGGTGCGCTCCGGCATGTTCGACCTGGAATATTTTCAATCAGTTGTTCGATAAGCTGAACCGAGTTCTGCTGGACTAATGTTTTTTTTTTTTTTTTTTTTTTTTAAATTTTCTTAGGTTCAATCCAAGGCACATACAAAAATATAGCACATAGATAAATACAGGAGAACAATCTGTTATAAATACGCACATAACAAATTTAAGTTTTCATAAAAATACTCTCATATTTCAAAGAATATACATGTGAACGCAACAACGGCAGTGGCATATGTGAATAGAAAAAACAAAAAGCACTGCCTACACTGGCACGCTCTGGGACGCAATAACTGGTCATTAAAGCCCCCTCCTGCATAACTATAGCCCACCTGCCCCACGTCGCACTGCAAAGCGTTTACTGCTCAGGTCAGGCTCTGCACGCATGCCGATGACTAACAGACAAGGCATTTTTGCAAAGGGTCTGCTGCAGGCTTCCCCTGCTGTGAAAAGGCAATAGCTCCGAATACTTAAACCTAACAACTTGTTATGATTGCTTTTCAGCAGCCTTTTATGCTTTTTTTGGGGTTTTTTTTTTTTTTTTAGATTTTTTTCTGCAGCATGCCAAAAAATGCTGCCAAATAAAGGAATCAAGAATACAGGGAGGAAAATCATTTTAGGACCTCTGGGATGCAGTGGATGCCTTTAACATTAAAAGGATCGTTAAAGCCGCTCTTTTCGTGCTCCTCTCTGATGGTAGCGTTGCTGTGAGCTGCCGCTCTGCTCTGCTCTTCGCGTGTGTGTGCGCGCATGTGTGAGTGTGTGTGTGAGAGAGAGAGACTTTAGGATATTAAATAGTAAAGGATGAGGATTAATAATGGAACCTGACAGCTCATCTCCGGCTCCTATCTGCCTGACTATACCCCCAATCTTCCCTTTCATTGCCTCCCTACCTCTTGTTCCTCCTCCTCAGTTCCTAATTCGCAGAGATTCTCCCTGGCAGTGACCCTCCTTTATTCTCCTCCGCTCTGGCTCCTCACAATGTGGCCCTCTGTCCCTCCCTCAGGGCCCGCGGTCCTTCAGGGTCATGTTGGGTGAATAGAAGAGCACGTTGGTGTCATCGTCGTCGTCATCGCTGAGGTCGCTCAGGCCGGCCTGCGTGTAGCGCACTTCCTCGGGATGGTACTCTCCGATCCGGGTCCTGTCACACAGCCGCGACTGAAGGGCCAGCTGGGAAAAGGAAAAAAAAACAAAACAAAACAAAAAAAACAAATAAACCACGCGCCTGAAATTAAACGGGATCGGATCTAAAATCGGCGTTATGAGCGTTTTTATGCAAATGTTGCTCTCCGATTGATTTCCGAATCAATAAATGTTAAGACGACCTTTTAAATTCCTTTTTTCCAGACTTAACAGCTGAACACACAGCGGCCATTCATGGAGAACTAACAAGCGGTGTGCTGGCCCCGCTAATCACCATTTAAGAGACAAAACAAAGCTGGGAGAAGTCGTGTCACATGCAGCGGTCCTGTTTGGAGCCCAGTGAACAGGCTGCACCAGTAATGTCATTCCCACCACACAGGCACACCTCTCTTTCCCTAAATAACGAGCCGCCGCACAGCGAGAAGTCTGTCTGAACTCGTGGGAAGATGGATGTGTTGAGAAAACCACGTTGTGGCACGGTGCCGTGCACCGTTGGAATCTGGTGGCTGTTAATAAAATGCTCTGCTGAGCTGGTACCAGACAGCAGGCAGGCCGCCGCCGCCACCGCCATCGGCTGATTAGCATTAGCAAATCACCAAGAAAGGGGAAGCGCGGGAGTGCGCACGAGGGGGGGGGAAATGAAGAAATCGAGAGGGCACGTGCGCCACCGGTTCAAGAGACCGTCAGTCACGTTTTATCTTCATCAAGTGGCGCAACGGTGCTGCTGTCTGGGGCGGAGATCTGAGAGATCGGCCGGTCCCCGAGGGAGTCTGGATCCGTCTGACAGGACGGAGGAATGCTGTCACCGGCTTCCTTTTGCCAGTGGAAGTTGTTGCTCCGCGTGTTGATGCAGAATGTGCCAGGTCCTTTACTGGCCTTACTGGGAGAGCACCAGCTTTTGTGCGCTGCCACATTCCCACTCGGGATGGCCACTGAAGAGTGTGCTGGACCACAGAATGGTACGGAACTGGTCTCAGACCAGTGCAGCGTAGTGTGGGCGGAGATAAACGTGCTGACTTTTTAGTCATGTGACCAATAACCGTGCTAAAAACCACCGTTACAACAACAACTAATTCCAGTTGGTTAAAAACCTGGTGATGCACAGACAAAAAAAACAAAAACAAACAAAAACCCAGTAACTGCTTCTGGTTCTGCCTTTGGCAAACTGGTTCTGTTCGGGCTAGCTGGAGACAATGGGGGATTTCCAGCTCAGTAGCTTTCTATTACAATATTTTAAAGCACCGTTTCATGCCAACAATCAAACTGCCCAGCCCTCCTCCATACATCTGTCATCAGGATGGAGACATCAAGAATGTGTGTCCGCATCTTTAAACCAGGTAATTTATTTCCTGTTTTGTTATGTTTTGTTTTTTTAACAATGAACACCATTAGAGTGTGCAGTTGAGATACATGGAGTCCAGTATCAGAAGTTCTTCAACAACTATGTTGAATTTGGAGCAGATCCGTCCAGGTTGCCCTTGACTATTCTGTGTGAGCGACAATCGCGGCTTTCCCACCAAACAAACCCAGCGCTGATTATGTCTCAGGAACAGGAACATGGTGTGAACTCTCTAAGCACAACAACAACAGAGCACGGGTTTGAGTCTGGGCAGATGTTGATCCTGGCTTCTGAAGGTCTGCCCTGCAACATGAAACCGAATATACGCGACTCCGTCAGTCTCCCACTGATGCGTTCCACTCTGAACAGAGGTCATTATTAAGGTTTATCGCGCGCGAGCATGGAGCGCACATTCTGGAGTCCCAGCTGCATCATAGCGCATTCGTATCTAAATAAACAGTAACTTTATGGTAACTGTTGTGAGTGGTTGCAACTTTCTTCGCGGCTGGCTGTCAAAAATCAAAGAAGGAACGCGAGCATCGGCGGCAGCATCAAAGCTCTCTGGAGCCAGGGGGTAAAAGATTGTTAGTGCCAGATGTTACCAAGTGTTGCTCACAATGCGTGCAAGGAGCCAGAAAAGACTCGATCGACGGAAAAATGGCTGCTTTTTAATTTGCGGAACGTCACCTCACTACATAGCGCGGACAGGGAAAAGGACAAACGGGGACAGGAGAAGGGTAAAGACATGATGAAGCAGCTCTGGAGCTGGATCAGATCCCTCCGCCACCACGTAGAAGGGATGTGACTGATGACTGCCAGCAGGAGCACTTGTCTGCTTTGCTGTAATAACAATTATATGCCTTGATCGAGTGAGCATTTCATGCTCATTTAGTTGTCTGAAAACAACAACTGTAAAATATGTAAATGAGGGGGGGGACCTCAAAGTGAATTTTGATGACTTTAAACACAGCATAGGTGATCACAGTGCACAAGAGGGGGCAGATTATTTAAAGTTTAACCAGCTGGGGACTCAGCGAAGGATGGCTGTGATGAGACGTTTTGAAGCTTACGGGATGAAAAAGGCCGAGGAGGCGGGGAAAAAAAAAAAAAAAGTTCACACAAATGACCCGCAGCTCTTCAGGCGGGCCACGCGGCTTTGTAGCTGCATGTAGATTCACGAAAGCTCAAAAGCAGCGAGGGGAGGAGCTCAGATCGGGACCACAGCAGGTTGTTCAGCTGGATGTCGAGAATGCAGATCGATATCAGCGATGGAAAAAAGTGTGGGGAGGGGAGGCGGCAGGAGAGGGGGGGGGGGGGGGGGCAAGGACGTGGGCAGAAATAATGTAAGGGAGGTATTCCAGCGATGCGGTACCGTGGAAGAGAGAAGAGAACAGGAGGAAAAGCCTCGACGACTGGAGAGAAGGAAAACCGTAGAAGGACAGATAAGCAGGAGAGCGCAGAGCGTTACAGATACAAATCTGGTTACACAGGTTCAGCCCTGGAGAAAGAAGACGTGCAACTGTTTGCAAGGCTTCTTTTTTTTTTTTCCCGTCAGGATTCGAGTCTAAACTCAATAAATAGAAAACGCTCACTATTTTTAGATTCTTGCTGCAGTGCCAAGTCATTCCCTGATGTTTGCATTCTGCTGAAATGTAGTGTGAAATAAACAGGCGCTCAACCAACGGGACTGACGGCAGGCTAAAGGTCCAAAAAATTAAAAAAAAAAAAGGTGTGGGAAACATGCTTTGAAAAGTTCACTGCAATTATTTCAGGACACGTGGCTGCGTTCTGCTTCTCCGTGCACTGCTTGGCTTCACCGGCTCCTCCGTTTAGGATGCTGATGTCGACGTTTTCGCCGTCACTCTTCCATAACCGACGACGTCAACAGCAGAAAAAACAACAATTTAATGGATTTTAATCGCTGTCTGCAATTTCGCAATGATTCACAAGTCTGCAGCGCTAATTTAATGAGATTAGGCATCTTAAAGCCTGATTCAGGCGCACCGCAGGCGAGCTGCAGCGGGGAGCGGCGAGGCAGCGTTAAGACTCAAGACGGACGTCTGGTACACAAACGGAGAAATGCGACGCTGAGGGAGGAACATTCAGATGCTTTTACAACCACCTCCCTCTCTCCCTTAACCCCCCCCACACACACACACACACACACACACGCGCACACACACCACCACCACCACCAATCTCACACCTGATGTGCGGGGGCTGCTGGGACTCGCATGCCAAGATGAATAACAACCGGCTCTTAGTCACGACAGAGCATGAACACACACGCCGCCTGTCTCTCTTTCTTCCCTTCCGTCATCTCCAGTCTCACCTTCTCCCTCCCTGACACACTCCAACAGCATTTTCGCCGTGATTTACGAACGTGTCCAAATTCCTCTCCGCTGCTCTGTCGCCATGCGCCTCGCTCTCTCTCCACTCACCAAAGTGAAACATTGACATTTGGGTTGAAGGTCGTAGCACGCATTCCACCCTTCCACACCGCGCTCATGACCTGCTATCAGCGTGTTTGGTGATATGGGCTAGGTGAAGCTGACTGTGTGTGTACGTGTGTGCGTGCATGTGTGCGTGCATGTGTGTGTGCGTATTTGTGTGTGTGTGTGTGTGTGGGTGAACTCAGAGCACCGATTTTCTTGTGTTTTTGGTTCCATATGAGCTCTGACTCATCTGCGGTTACTGTCAATGTTTCTGATTAAGAAAATCCTTGTAGACCTGCAGTGATTGTGAGGTTTATTGAAATATGAGAAATAGGGTTAAAAACTAGAAAAAACACCCCCCCTCCCCAAAATTTAGCCTTTGGTTATTTGACTTCATTTCATTAAAACTGCAATTTGTGACAGGAAAATGTTTTTTTTTTCTTTACAAAGGGCACCGAGCTACAGCACGAGAGCTACAGAAGCTATCTGAACCGTTAAGGTGGGTCATTATAAAGTCTGATGAATTTAAAAAATACAAGAAATGAAAGCACTGATAATATTTGAAGTTGGATCAGTACCAATGTTAAAGTTTTAGAATTTAAGATCATCATTTACAAATGAAGATTGTACGGTGTAATAAACTCTTCACAGGTGGACTGAGTCTCAATAGAAGGTTTAAGAAATTATTCATGAAGCTATTCTGACAATTGTGTCAAGAGTCACAGCAATTCAAAAAGTCTTTCTCATGAAAAACGGCTTAGGTTCATAAGTTGACACTGAATCGCAAACTGGACCACATACTTTTACAAGAGGCTGTAAAGCCACTAAAAACACAAGTTCTGTCTTCTTGAGGAAAGTTTCCGACTGCAATAATAAATCTCTAAGGGGTTAATGTGAAGTAAAAATAGACATGGAAGCACTCAGAGTGTGCAAATATCCAACGCACCAAAATGTAATGAGGTCTTCCTCGCCCAAGTGCCCATGGTCAGCTTTCCCCATGAGCTGTTCACAGCTAGCCCTGTCACATGCTGAGGTTCTGCCTAACTACACTGGTAAAAAATTAACCTGGTTTAAAGACTTAGATTCAGCTGGTCTGTAAACAGAGGTAGACTACAAAATCCTTCCAGTCTCATAAACACTCATAAAGCCAGGCTTCTCCAATGAACATGTCCACAAATAAGTACGAGATCTCATGAGAGAGGGCGTGATGCTGTCAATAGTTTATCGTCTAAAGTCGTTCATCAGGCCAGCATAGTTTTGTCCAGGCTGCAGTGACCTTGACCTTTGACCTCTCAAATCTATTATATTCTTCAGATATCATATTCACAAAACCGCTCGGGCAAGGTCACAGAGGTCTAATATTTCCAAGAGATCTTAAATGTGGAATTCATGATTGGTCTCACACTGGAGTTTGAAAGAAGGGGAGAGAAACTCCAGGACCTCTCCAGGGGAGAAACACAGAGCATCTGGAGCACCATCCCAAAACCTCTCTGCGAATGATCTAACAGTAAGAGAGGAACATGGTCCGGATTTCAAACATCTGACCCTAGAGCAGAAAAGTGTAATTAAGCTTCCACAGTGAAAGAATGAGCAACTTTTTCAATCACCTGAAACAAAACATGCTGTAATATTAAGAAACTTTTTTGCTGGGTGAAATATACCTTAGTAATGAAGTTCAGTTTTAACCTCTTCAGAAGTGTTGATATAGAAAGTAAGTGGATAGATTTATTATAAAAGAATAAGTGCTGGTGCTGAAATAATTGCAAATATAGTGAAACTCTACATCTTTATCGTTTGCCCATGTTTGATGAGGTCTGTTATGTTATTTAACATCATTCCCTTCCTTTAACTCATCCTTCAACATCATCACATCTAATCCTCATCTGTATATCCATAAATCATCAAAATTCAGAGTATTGTGTGTTTGAAGGTTCCCTCCTGCACTACCAATCATATCAATGATATAATGGTCCTGATATTTAGAGATAATGTT
Organism: Lagocephalus sceleratus; assembly: GCA_911728415.1. NCBI lineage: Eukaryota > Metazoa > Chordata > Actinopteri > Tetraodontiformes > Tetraodontidae > Lagocephalus > Lagocephalus sceleratus. Next base: position 15,506,596 of record CAJVRN010000231.1, on the reverse strand, counting down.
TTAAATATATATATACATGTATCTGTTCTCTTCAGACAGGGGTGGTATCCATGGGAACATCTGTTGTTATTAACATGCTCCAACATAATGATTGCCGCCTGAACCCCTCAACAACATTTAAGTTTTCCATTATAGCACCATGTCATGCGTGGCCTGCTCCTTAATGTTGTAAGAAATGGTCGTAAAATTTGCTTTCTGTTGGTTTGTTCAACAGCTGCAGCCCACGTGGTCAGAGCAAACTCTGCCCCACTGATTTTTCGGGGAAATCACTTTCAAAAGTTTCAGCTGCCGTCTCGCTGTGGTTTGTGAGGGTTTCCATTTTTTATAGCTGTTTTGCATAGGGTGCATTTACCTTTTTGAATAACCAGTGAGCTTCTAACGATCGTTATCGGTCAGTTTGTTGGTAAAAATGAGACATTCATGCAGGGTTTTAATCAGAAGCGTGGAAGTGCTTCACATTTGTTGTTGTGTGATTGAGGACACTCACAGAAAACTGTACAGATATTGCAATGACAACAGATTGAGCAGTCTTTGTGCGCCTGTAGACGGGCTTGTATGTATGCGCAGCGGCTGTACCTGCATGCCAGTGGGGCTCAGTAGGTTCCACCAATCCCTATCCATGCCAAAAACAACGGCATTGGCGAAGCCGTGGAGTGGTGCCGACAGGACGTGCAACAGGGTGAGAGTGAAGGATGGTTCCTGAGAGTAAAAGGCGTTATGGAGCCTATCGGAGACGGGAGAAAGTGAGAAGAGAGACGAGTTATGACCTGATCCGCAAAAAAAAAAAAAAAAAAAAAACTGGTGTAAAATAAAAAAAACAACCTGCAACAAAAGGCGTCAGGGGTGAGTAATTGAAAGAGGCGCCTGAAGGTTTAGCAAGATGACGGAAAAAAAAAAAAAAAAAAAAAACAAGAGAGGGGCAAGCGAGTGGTTGATAGGCAGGGCAACAGAAAGAAGGTAAGAGAGAGAGGGAGGACAAGTGAGGGACAGGGTGAGGGACAGGGTGAGAACCAGAGGTAATGAGAGCGAAGTGGAGGGAGGAAGGGGGGAGTGGGGGGAGGGAAAAAGAGAGAGAGAGAGAGAGAGAGAGAGCGAGAGAAAAGGGGAGGGTGAAAGAGCGAGTGAGCTTTATATCAGCGTTTAAGAGCCCATTAGGCAGCGTGAGATGGCTGGGCTGACACATTCTTGGCTGCCGCTCCGACAGCACGCAGCACTTTACAAGGACAGGCAGAAGTGTAGCGCTCAACTCCATCTCCTCCTCTCCCCTTCCTCGATTCCTCCTTGCTCCTCCTGACCACAATCTCCCTGTCCCCTTATTTTTCATTCCACGCACACCTTTGACGCGCATCCTCCCCCTTCTCCTATCGCTCTCTGATTCCAGCATTGGGTTTCATCTGTCTGGATATCTCATTTTCATCTCGGCTCCTGGGGGGTGAGCCTCGATCCTTTTTTTCCCCTCAATTCTCCTCCCTGTGCCTATCTCTCTGGGAGCCTGGGGCATGACTAGGAAGAGAACCTGATATTGTGTGGTGCGGCTGGAAACTAATAGCTGCTCCTGAGAATGATGCCGCTCAGCCATTAACCCTGGATTAACCCTGTATTAGCGCTGCTCGTTGGGTTAGCCCGCCGCTAATGTCTTTTATTGATCTATTAGCAAGAGAATCAAACCACACACAGCTCGCGGCGTTTCCAGCACATGCACTGTTCCCGGTCTGGCACAGTGCAGGGAAGCAAGTGGCCGCCGTGGTTGACCTCAGGGTCGGAAAAGTCATCCCCAAGCTACTTGCCCCCCCCCCCCTCGGGGAGGGGGGGGAAAAAACAACACAAAAAGAGCCGACAGAGGGAAAACAATCACAATGTGGTCTGGAGCTGATGTGACACAACACAGAGGATGGTTCTATTGTTATTTTAAACTGCTATGTTTCAGTCTCCTTTCATTAAAATCAGGTTCTTTTGTTAACATTGTCACCGGTGGAGAGTTTCAAAACTGGTACATCTCTGAGACCTGGGAGGTTTTATTTTAAGACAAGTGCAAGTGAATGGATTTTTTTAAAAGCGTAAACTGAAAAATAAAAAATTGCGAATAGCCAATTCTGCACCTTGATGGTTAAATTACATTTCCCAGATGATAGATGTTGAAATGTGTTCAAAGGTACTGACACACTGACATGAATTTAAAAAAATATTTACTGTTTCTTTAGTTTCCCGTTTCTGCCCCCTTCTGTCGTTGTGGTGATCCTTTATTCATTTGTCCTGCAGCTTTTTCTTCCCTGTTGTTCGATTTCCTCACCCCTCCAATCTCTCCTTCTTCAGCTGCTCCTTTACTCTCAAACTCTTCTGTTTATTTGGCTCCTCCTTTTGATATTTATTTGACCTTTCCTCTTCTCGTTTCTTTCATCCCCATCTATTTTCCCAGGATTTTTTTTATATTAACAATTTTCCTCACTTCATCTTCTACATTGTTTTGAAGTGCGGCCCTTCTATTCCTGTAGATCCTCCTCTTTTTCTTCAGCACCTCATCACCTTTCTCGGTATGTCACCTCCTCGTACTCGATCGCTGCGACTCTTCTTCTAGATTTTCCCCAGGGTTGCTTTGTCTTAGATCTCATCCTTCCCTTCTTCTGTTTATTGGAACTGGGAGAATTTTCAGACAGTGGAAACATTGTGTGAGCTTTTTTCCCAGCAGGAAAGCTTATTGATCCCTAAAAGGGGATGCAGGTTAACCAGAATGAGGGCTTCTCTGCTAATGTCAATATTTTTCCATGTCTTGGGAGTCGTCTTCTTGTGTACTCAAGTTATGATAAATTAACAAAAAGGCAACCATAAATATGATATTCTTAATTTTTGCACCGGCAGCGCATCCTTTCCCAACAGTTTAACGTGCTAGCATATGGCTGTTACTGCAGGAAAACAGACCTGTCTTGATACTCTACAGCCAAAAGGAACACATTTGCTGCCGCTGTTGTGCAGTTAAACCCTGCATTTCCCAACAGCGCAGCCGCCTGCATGCACAGGAGGCAGACAGTAATGGACAATTTTACTTTTCCCAGATGGCACTGTCAGGCCACCCTGGAACCCCAGTTTTGGATGAGACACATATACGCCCATAACTCTGCCACACAGAGCGGTCCGGTGGTAGGTGCCTTTGGCTGTGTGGAGTGGGCAGAGATGATTTCGGAAACAGGGTGGAAAGTAATTTAATTCCCTGTTATGGACATAGCCTAAATTAGACTGCTACAACAGTGCTGCCGATATCACTGGTGTGATAGCACTGAACATACGGAACTGTGGAGCTACTGATTGTGCACAAATCACATGTTTCTTACAATGTTTATCTCAACACATGTTTTTATCAACGCTGTTTATTCCACCATCTCCATCTCGATGAAGGAATATGAATATAAAAAGGTGGGGGTGTTCTTAAAAAGTTTTCCTGTAAGCGCCTATCCATTATGTTGTTTTAGACTGATTAAGGGGGGGAGGAGGCTCCACATTGCAGCCTGTCTGAGATGACATTTTATTTGCCTTATTTCCAGGAAGGCGTTGACTTTTAAATACCTTCATCTCGAAGGTGCGCTGTCTTCGTTTGACAACGTAAAATATAGATGAATGACTTTGCAGGTGAAAAGCACAGGAGATGATTATGGAGATTCATCCACAAATCTGGTTATAATCCTCTCTTATCCTCTTTTGCGGCATGAGGTTGCAAGATTTATTTGCTGGTAATCTGTCTCCATTTACCTTGCGACTAGCCTCCGAAGTGCTTGTGACAGGATGACAACCCAGCCATTGGTTATCCAAAGGTTTGAGAAGCATCTCTATAGAGGACTGACCTATTGTCAATTAGTCTGGCTATGAGCGAAGGCGAAATGAAGTTCAAAATCAAACCAGTGGTGTGGTTTGCGCAGCCCAGAGCTGTGTGTCCTGGTACTTTCCACACTGAGGACCATTTCAGAGCAATTCTGCCCATTTTCTGGGTTAACCCAATGCTGTATCTCTAAAGCCCAGGCCAGCTGCTGCTCACATTCATTTCACTTCCCATTAAAGGTGAAATAAATCAGGAGTTCCCACACAAACTCCTTAGAGATTCGGTCGACACGCACGTTCGTGACTGTGGAGGTGGTTGAACCTGTGCGCAGAGGTGTGTACACACGTTGTAACTGGGGTCACACGCGTTAAGGGTGTCTGCTGGAGAGAAAAAGCAGTGGTTTGTGCGTGCATCTGCCTGTGTGTGCTTCTTTGACAACTCAGTGGCGAGAGCGAGTGGGTCTGTGTGAAGGGGGGCTATTTCTGGCGTCTCATTTTTTTTTCCCCTGCTGCCGCAAAGAAATGCGATCGGCGTCCGGGAAACGAGAGCTGGCAGCAAGCAATCATCTGCCTGCCACACACACATACACACACAGAGCACCTCACAGTGCCGAGCAACACGCGCCATGGCAACGGAACAGCCGCAATTAGAGGCAAAGAGCCTTTCCCCTCCATCGAGGAAGAGACGGAGAGTGAAATGAAAGGAAGAAAGAAATAGTGGGAGAGAGAGACACAGGATGGGAGGGGTGGCAGAGAGAGCGGGAAACGGCACAGCACAGGAAGGAGAGAGGGAGAGTGGAAGAGCACGATAAAGAGGTGAGAATGTGCACGAGTGAGCCCGTGAAGGGGAACGAGGGCCAAGAGCAACGGAAAAGGGACAAAAATAGAAAGGGGGGAAAAATAAAAAAAAAAAGCGGAAAAGAGGTATCCTGCAAAGACTGTGAGACCCAAGCGAGACAAACCAAAAAGATTACGTGAAAAAGAGACCAAGATAAGCTGTCAGGGGAGAAGAAAGAAAGGTTACACAGAGAGAAGAGGAGATGGAGAGGCAGGGCTGCGCGTGTGGAGGCGGCGGCAGTGGCGGCGCGGGTGAAGGCTGTTTCTCCCGTGCAGGCTCGGCTAATGAAAGATGAATGAGGGAAGCGGCGGTGAGAAGGAGAGCGTGGCTGCGGGCGATGCCTGGCTGCACCGCTGCTGCTCACCATGCGCGATTGCGGGGAGGAGGGGGGGTTGCGTGTGTGTGTGTGTGCGCGTTTCTGTGTGTGCGCCATGTCGCTGAGCAAGTCTCACAGCTGGCTGACATCAGGGACGAGTGCACGTACAGTGTGACTCAGGAACAAATGGTCAACAACACCAAAACAGATGTATGCTCATCCACGTGCAGAGGCACACGCACACAGACACACACACACACACACACACACAAAGGTTAAAGGTCTGACCACCTGTAAGCATGCAGTCAACGATTAGACTCAGACTCTCAGGGCGTGCTCACGCCGGGGCCATTTCGTCTGTGCCACGCTGAAGCACGGATTTCCCCACTCCCCTGTCCCCCGCTGCCTCGCTCTCACATTAGCAAACCGCGTGGTGCCAAAGTGTGGATTCCTCCAGCACCTACGTCATCGCATCGATAGAGAAGGTCCACGCGGCGTCATTAAACTGCCGTCAATGCGCGGTTGCAGCAGCATTAAATCATTGCTCAAATTCGAATGACTCGTCGACCATTCGCGCGGTCCATACGTCACGACTATTTCACGCATTGAGTTGGTAACACGTTTGTGTGAACAACCGGGCCGTGGCTGAGCACACCTCCTCAAGCGTGCCGTGCTTGGGTACGTCACAGTTGCACTCCGCGCTTTAGGGGAAATCCGGGCTTGGGCACGGAGCGGTTCAGATCTTCCACCTCTTACACTGTTAAGTGTTTGAACCCATCCCAACCACCACAGTCTGTACATAACAGTCAAACTGTCAGTTCTATATCTGCTCCAGTATCTACAGTATCCCTGCCAGTCTGTACTACATCTGTTCCCACTTCCCTCCACTGGAGTTCACCCTTTTATCTGCTTTTAAATGTTGCCCTGGACTTCCTCAGAGCTGTCACTGTAACAGCTTGAAGGAGAACCAATCTAGAGTCGAGGGCGACCAGACACAAGTCATCCTGACCCGAATCACACTTCCTCTTACCTCTCACCGACTGACTTGCTTTTTTTCCCCCCTCTTTTACAAAAGATCACATGCTTAACCTTACCAAAATCTTCTGATACCAAACTTCTCGTACTCATCAAAGCATCAAACGTCATTTTCTCTGTAAGGCCAAAATATGATTTAGAATGAATTACTGAAAGCATAAGGCCAAACACGTTTTTTTTCTTCAAAATCAAAAAGGTAAAACCACGTGGACTGATAATCATTGCTCATCTTTATCATTGTGTTTCCACAATACAGTTCAGTAGTAAATAATTGATAGCTGCACTTCCATTATCAAAATGTTGTGAAATTAATGGTGTCTTGGCACCCTTCCATTGGGTTACCAACCTAAATGGTGGAGCTGGACGTGCCACAGAGAGCCATCCCTGCTGTGGGACAACAACACTATAATATTGATTAAAAAGATGCCATCTTAACTGGATAAACTATTCAGCACTGTTCACTTTATTTATTAAGTACTTCCTATCTTGAATGTAATTAACATTGATTGAGTAATTAGAATCACTTTTACTTGTTGAATTTTGTGGCATGCTACACTGTTTTAAATGTATTAATTTATTTAAAGTATTCCCAAAATTTTGCTGTTTTAAATAATTTCATTTTGGCAACACAGTCTAAAGAAGTGACCTGGGGTTTAAACTGTGTGTTGTTACTTAATAGTTCACGTTAAAGGGCCTTTGGTTCACAGAGGACAGGCCATTCATTGTTCATTGATAACATGTGATCAGCAGCACAAATGTCCATAACCTCCAATGCTTTTTAACTGTGACGTAACCACAAGATGTATTCTATAGATATAGAAATGCGAAACATTTACTATGACATCCACTTTCACAGCTAAGGGTCTGACTTTCATTGCACACAAAGCCAAAGAAGCGCAACATTCTCAGAGCCAGACTGGAATGCAAAAAAGTGGGAGCGCAGGCACCTGTATGGTTGCATATGCACATTTTCTAACAAACAAAAAAGACACATGCAGACCCTGGAGTCCAAAGGGCTAACATTTGCCAATGGAATAAACCCAAACAAAGAGACATCCTGTTTCCTGGAACATAATACCACTAAACTGCTGTGCGTGGAGCAGGCAATGAAAAAATCACAAACTCAGTTCATTGTACATCCCTGTACATGTGTTTCCGTGCAGCGTGTGTCCGTGTCCGGCAATGCCGCTGGCTGCGCCTTCAAGTGTTGGTGCACGAGATTATCTTTGTCGGTTGCCGCGGCAAGAAATGTGTGCGAGAGCGTGTGCGTGTGCCTAAGAGACGGAAAGGAGGGAGGGAGAGCAGATGATAGAGTAGGCTTTAGCGATTCCCTGGAGTGTGAGGCAGCGTTTACGGCACTCTCAGAGCAGCCAGAGTGATGAATATTTAAAGACGTGCCTGAAAGAGCAGAGGAGGGGGGGTGGCAGCGTGTGCGCGCGTATCGGCGAGTGTTTGTGTGTGCGTCGGCAACCGCCCGTCTGCATGTCTTGTGTGTACGTGGAAGGTTATCTAATATTACTTTTGTGTGTATTAGTGTGTTGAGGTGTACATATAATATACATGGATAGCAATGTATGTATATGCTTAGATGTATATTTGTCCTAGTATAGTGTGCCACATTTAAAGACATATGTATGAGAAATTCTGGGTCTGTATATGATATATTAACAATTAATTCAGAATTCCTATTTCTCAGTACATAGTATGTCTGCATGTGTTATCATGCATGTAGCCTTCTTTGTTTCAGAACACACACTTTTGCATATGCACACAATGTTAAATCTGTAGCCTGAGACAGAGAGACAGGGGCACTTGGTCTGAGTGTCCGGCATCGATGTGGCTGCGTGCCCTGTGCGTGCGTGCATGCGTGCGTGCGTGTGTGTGTGTGTGTGTTTGTGCCTCACACAGCCCTGTAGGCCAGCTCTCTGTCTCGCTAAATGGGGATGAATAGTAGAGGGTCGCTGCTGCCTAACGGGAGATAAATGGCTACAGGGCTCTCCGTCTCCAGTTACACACCGATCACTGCTCGAGACGCAAACGTGCACAGTCTACACACATGGACACACACAGCAGGCTTGGTCATATATCCACCCAAACATTATCTAGACCACACAGCCACATGTGGCTGAGCTATCACATGGCCAATCAGTGTGTTCAAAGAGCATGACATATGACGCCACAGACATATTCCATCGATAAAGGCTTGCTGGGCATGTGTAAATATGGAGGGAATTATATGTTAAAATAATAGGTGCATTATTATTAACTCAACAAAGTTTCCAATTTCTACTTAGTCCCTTCTGGATTATGTGTGATTTGGGCCATCAAAGAAATACTGCTTCAGGAACTGTGTTGCAATAAAATTAACAAAACAAGAGAAGAACACAGAGGTAGTGGATTGGTAATAAAAAAGGTAACTGCACTGAAATAACGAAAATGGAATTATATCCTGACCTCCCTATGAAATTAAAGAAAAAACAAGAAAATCTGTAATTCTTTTATATCTATAATATGACTTTTGTTTGTGCTTCCTAACACAACAATGTGGTGCATTCTCCCGTATTTTCATTCAGACAGGAGAACTTATTTCACAGTCACAGGCACTGATTTGTCTTGGTAAATGTGAAACGACGGTATCACATGTCTCTTGTTTTCACAGCCACAAATAAGAAAGCAACGTTGGGAACCAAAGCATCTATGCAGGGACAACTTTTTTTTAAGTAAAAGAACTATAAAAAAAAATAATTTCCCAAAAAGGGTGAATGTGATGAAGTTGCAAGGTCAACACAGAGTCAGTGCGAATTAAACCAGTCAGTGGTTCTAAGAGCATCAGATTCTTGGAGGGGTTCTATAGTTCAGGAGAAAATACAGAAATTCTGTTTTATTGAGTACCGAGAGTCTATTGTGGTAGCAATCATAGAACTGAAAAAAGTCACATAAAAATGAAAAGAAATTAAATTTTCCCAATCTGAAACACAGAGACACACAGACGGATAGATACATAGATAGATGAGCAAGGCCATCCTGGATGCAGAATGCCAAATACAGTGAGATAAGAGTTAATATATCCCCCCATCCCCCCCTTCATCCCTCCCGTTTGGCTCTCTCTTTCTTCCTCCCTACATCCCTCCGTCCCTCCCTCCCCCCTCTCTCCCAACTCCTCCTCTGCCTCCTCCCCATTTGCTTTGAGGGATGAATAATAACTGCTGCTCTGAGATTTCCTCCCTCGTTTTTCAAAGCGCCGAGCGGAGATGGGGAAGGGCTGCCCGGGCCGGGTTTGCGCATGCACGCGTGCACAAAGGCACACACACACACACACACAGAGTGAGGCAAACATAGATGCACACGCATGCCGTCTTGTTCTCGCTTGCCTGAAGCGGGGAGATCAGATCTCCTCCAGAAAAAGGTTGGCTGCAGGGAGCCCATACAAAAATCCCCTGCAAGCATATATGGGACTATGCACACCATAAAACCCACACACAGTATCAAGGGAAACCAAGAATAACTAGGAGGATGTAAGCTGCCTCCTAGAGAGACAGGGTCAACTCAAGGTCATAGACACTTCACCAGTTCAAGCCCTGGAGCATCTGTCCGACAACAGATCTAAACAGCACATGCACTCATTTTTGATTTAGGGTTCTTGATACAGACGGACTTTAAAAAGAGCAAAATGTGTTTAATTGTCAGGCTGATTTTGTGTTATACGGGCAGCAGGAAGACTTTAGGAAGCCCAGAAAGTCCCTGTAAAACGTACAGCTCGTAAAAGACAAACACGCTGTCCAGGAGGGGCACTTACATATCAAGCTGTGACGCGCCACGGAACGCAGCAGCTAGGTTCCGAGGAGAGGGCTTATTTATGCAAACAGGCGTACAAGCGCGCACAGTAGGAATCTAGACAAGCCTTGTAAACAAACACACACCCACACCATAAAGCACACAGGGGAGGCGATGTGAGAAGCAGACTGTGAAAACGCTAGTTGTACCCGGGTAGTGTTCTCTCTCTCACACACACACACACACACACACACACACACACACACACACATTCATAAACACACACACGTGCATGTGCGCACACGCGCACAAGTGAAAGAGCAATGTGACAGAAATGGAGGGAAATGAGCATAAAGGTGGAAGAGGAAAAAGTGAGGGAAAGGTGTGAAGGAGTGGAGCACGTGTGGGTACTTTTGTATTAGCGAAGGCAAGGAAATGAGTGAGAGAAACTGACAGAGAAAGAGAGGTGCTAAAATGAGGTATAATGACTCGTCCATGGATGTGTGAGAGGAAAAGTAGGAGCGCTTTCCCATTTCAATTCGCAACAGCTGGTGTCGAATTAACACATTTACCAGTGTGCATTTGGAACAGATTAAAATTGTGTGTGGCGTGTGATTGTGTGTATGCGCGAGAGCGAGCGAGAGAGACGGGGGGAGAGAGAGAGAGAGAGAGAGAGAGAGAGAGAGAAAGGGGGAGAGAGAGAAAGAGAAAGAGAGAGAGAAAAAGAGAGAGAGGAGCATCGTAGCAGAGAAGGGCCAAAAACAAGAGAGTGTTTGTGTGGACGTGTCGGTGTATTAAAGCAATGGATCAGGGAGAAATGGCTGAGAGAGATAGGGAGCGAGAGAGCGGGGGAGAGAGAGAGAGAGACAGCTCTAAAAGACGGCTTTAGCTGCTGCCCTGGGCCGTCTCTCTAAGCCCTGTTTAGGAGGCTTTGGAGCTCAGATAGAAATAATCCTCCACTCAGACACACACACGTTAGGCATGCACACAAAATACAAACGCACATCGGCGCACACACACACATTAACGGGGTGAGAGAGACACACGCTCAGGTTGAGTCGGACAAACAAGTGCGCACATACACACATGGAACAAGCAGTGACAGCACATTCACTTTGACATGAAACCAACCACCCGCCTACACACACACACACACACATGCACACGCGCACACGCACACACGCACACACACAGGAAAACACACTGAAGGGCTGTCTGCCTTGCGGAAGCAGCACACAGCAGAGCGCAGCGACATCGGCACGGCACCGTGACAAACACTTTACACACTCCAGCTCACAGCGGCGGGAGGGAAGGAAGGAGGGAGAGATGGAGGAGGCACAGGAGGATATGAGCCAGGGGGAGAGGGAGGCGGGTGAGAGACAGGGGAGTGGGAGGGGAGGCTAACAAATTAATAGGAGTCGGAGATATATACAGCCTGCGCTGCTGCTGGAGGAGGAGGACGACAAGAGTGCAATTCATTCCAGTTTTCTCCTTGTTCGCTCTCTGGAGAAAGGCAGAGCAGGGAGGAGCAAGAGAGCAAAAATGTGTTGTGTTGGAGAAGGAGAGAGGGGGTCTTTGTGTGAGGAGAAATAGGAGGAGAAGGAGGTGGAAAAGTGACATACAGGCAGAGGAGGAGGCAAGAGATCCCAAGGAAAGGTGGAATACGCTGGGCATAACAATGATGTTCTGAGAGAAGTGAAAGAGGGGAAGCGAATATTGTGTGTGTGTGTGCGTGTGTGTGTGTGTGTGTGTGTGTGTGGGGGGGTAGAATAAAAAAGAGGGTTTGGGGGTTAGCGCAGGATGCAGTTTGTCATCTTCATCTGCTGACAGTTGAGGCACTAAAGGAGGGAGGAGAGTTAAAGGGGATGAAAATGGAACGAGAGGTGAAGGAGGAGGAGAGGATGATGGCAAAGGGGGAGGGCGGGGGGGGGGGCTGTGTTTAAGCTGAGCCTTTGAGAGACGTTGACCCTGTAATTGACCTGTGTCTCCGCCTACATCGCCGTGGCGACAAGCTGTGCGCTGCAGCTAATCACTTAGTAACCCTGACCTGTCAATCATGCCATTTCTGTATGAAGAGACAGACGGAGGAAGGGGAGGATGACGGGAGTGATTGCAAATTAAATAAACTATGGGAAAGGAGGAAAACAGAGAAAGCAGGGGATTTAAGGAATACCAGCATTGGGGGGTTATCATTTACTGGAACACCTGCTTGCTTCCACAACCAATAAAACAACCAATCCACACCCAATATAATGCATTATGACTGAAAACCACTAAAGTCCCTTTATTGTAAGGTATAGAAAGAGAGGCTTTCCTGGACTTCAGATAAGGCTGTACATAAGAGGAGACAGGATGGGAGAAGATAACAGAACGAAGCCAACATGCTTGCATTACAGATGTGTGCGTGTGTGTGTGTGTGTGTTACCTGTTAATGAGAGGAAAGATAGAAACCAGCAGGTAAACAGAGGGATACCACTTCAGTGGCTTGATCTCTTCTGCCAGGGAAACCTGAAGGGGAGAAAAGTGATCAATGACCCACAGAGAGAAATTGAATGCTCACATTAACACTCCCGTCTGTCCACACATGCACACCCACACTTGCATGTACACACACAGTCAGTGTCTTAGCAGAATGATCAGTACAAATGACACAGCCTAATTAAAACATAAAATATAAAATGTAAATCTTATGATGTTTGGATAAATACATATATTATATCATGTGACTATGATTAATTCTTTTCTATACGAGAAGGAATGCCGGTGAGAAGCTGCGCAGAAAAGCAGCAGCAGCAGCAAAAACTCGCAGAGCGCCTGTGTGTGTGCGTTTGTCTGTATGTGTGTGTGGCGGGGTGGGTGGGGGAGGTGGAGAGCTTTTACAAGCCGTTATCTAATTCCCGAGAGAAGAGGACTCTTGCGTCCGGAAGAGGCTGAGAAACGCAGCCCGTGGATCGATTTTCTGCGCTGCACTGCCCCCTCCTTTTCCTTCCCAAGGCTAAGACGCAGCAATTGAGCCGGAGCAAATCTCCTCTCTCTCTCTCTCTCCCTCGCTCGCATGCGCTCTCTCTCTCTCTCTCTCTCTGTCTGCCTCCCTCTCACACACACACACACCCACACACAGAATCACACACACACACAAACAGGAGCACCAGGGGCAGGCCCACAAGCCCTGGTCTCAACCTCCACATGCTGGAAATTAATTACTCAGAAGAAAGACCCTGAGGCGTGCAAGGTCTAACGCAGGCATTTTAAACAATTCTAATGAAAATCACGAGAGCCCCAGGTGGTATTTTATCTTACGTGTGTGTATGTGTGCACTAGAGGCTCTTCAACACAAGTGCCAAATTTTCCAACGTGTTTCCATCTGTCTCTACATGACCAGCAGTCACACGTCCACATCGTGGTTTGTAAGGGCACGGCCAAAATAAAACCCCTCAGCTTTGTCTTATTAGCGGCTGTCATGACGAGAAGCCGGATGAGAAGCAGGGTCAAGCTCTGCCTGCTGTCATATCGCCTATTTGTTTGTGGAATATTGTCATTGAGAGACAGGCAAAGGGCAAGCCAGAGACTGAAAAATGCATCACGGAAAAGAGGAATCTCTGAGCATACGAGAAAGATTCCAGAAATCTGGCTCCAAACTACGTATGGAGCTGGTGATTTAAGATAAAATTTAGTTGAGGTGCAGACCCAGGCATGTGTGGAATTTCAGCATGCAAGAGACAGGATGTGGAAGAGTGGAGGAGGAGGAAGAGTGCGGCTTAAGAGCCTCGTGTTTTTAATCACAGTCCTCCCGTGTCAGAGGCCCTTGCGCAGCTCGGGAAGCAAAGGGGAATGAAACTGTAATTATGTGCAGCGAGCGCAGCGGACCGAACATTAATGACGCACATTAGATTACAGATGGTTATCAAAGAGGGAAACATCCTTCTACGCTCCCCTAACCTACACTTCTAAAAGGGATTTTTGGAGAGAAATTCAAAGACCGAGAATTTTTTTTTAATGGTATCGTTGTAATTTTCATACAAGTTTCTATTATCCTTGTCATTAATTGCATGATTAAATTTGTGGTTTTCTAATGCCAAGTGAGATTATGAACATTTTTAGTTTCGGAGGAAATTAGAAGCTCCGACAATGAAAAGGTAATGCCAATTTCATCAAAGGCAATGAGAAAAAATATGTGTTTTTGGGTCACTTTCCCCCAAAAACTACCACTACTATAACTACAGGTGAATAGTTGTCTTGTGTGTGTGTGAGCAAGCATCCATTTCTGGGTGTGTGTGTGTGTTTTTTTGTATGTGTGTGTGTGTGCATGCACAAAAAAAAGCTTGATAATGACGTGATTCATTACACTTTCAATGAACAGCATTTAACCAAAGTTAAATGCTGTTGGTTGAAAGAAATTCAGAGGGGAAAGCCCGACAAAAAAGTCTGTGTGTCATGAAAACCATGTGTGCTTGAGAGCCATCGAAATAATATCCCCAAAGTGCCCTTGCATGGTGTTAATTGAAAGTATATTCCTTGGTTTGCGACACAGATGTAAAAAGCAGAACATCTGTTCAAAGGTAACACAGCTTAAACCCACACACACACATGAATGCATACACACAAGTAAATGCACAATGTGACCAAAGGCACAGCTTGTGTGCATAAGCAAACAAACGCCATTGAAGATACCGAACACACGGCCAGTATTTGCCTAGTCAGGACGGAGTGCACGGTGAAATGCTTTTTTTGTTTTTTTGTGAAATGTGCTTTTAAGGTTTATATGCAATCTCTTTCTTCCAGCCTTTTAACAATCTGTGAAACTACAAGAGTTTGTGATACTGTTTTTGGGGTTTGTGTGTGTGTGTGTGTGTGTGTATGTGTGTGTTCATGCCCGACCACAAACAAATTATTCGAGACACACAAAGATGTGTCACGACCATGTGACTGACGGCCCCGATAACTGCCAACACCAGTTACGCACGTCATCACTCGAGCCAGACACACCAACACACACATACAAATGAGGTGGAGGGGGAGGGTGCCAGGCTGAGTCACACCGGGGAAAAAAAATATTAAAAATAGTGAATGCAAAAATCACACGTGTGTGCGCAAAACATGCAAAGCATGATTGTATATGCGTGTGTCTGTGTGCGCCCATGTGTGTGCGCTCTGCAGAAACAGGCAGCATGTGAGGCACAGAGGGAGGGAAATGTGTTGGCGTGAATGGAAATCACAAGAGCCAGCGGTCTTCAGACGCCCAGCAGGAATCACTTTCTGTAGTTTACACCTGCTGCTACACACACACCAACTGCAGCTCGCTGGCTCCGCAAGCAAAATCAGCGAGGCTGTTGTTGTTGTTGTTTTAAAGCATCACAGCACGTGCACAAAGTCTCATAAATATTCATGTCCACGAACCTGGATATTTTTTTTTGCTTTATTCATACTGCGTATCAGTGCAAGAGTTAGGGAGTAGAGAGGGTGTGAGAAAGAATGAAAAAAAAGGAGGGCAAAGAGTGCTTAAAAAAGGAGAAATATGGGGAAATCAGAGAGTGATAAACCTCACACTCCTGACATAATACATTCTGATACAGAGCAGTGCATCTACCTGAAGAGAAGGCGTGTGACAGTGCGTGTGTGTATGTGTTTGTCAAACCTCAAACCATTGTGAAGACCAGCATAATGTCCTCACATTGATAGTAAAATGGTTATTATAGTACTAATTGTGAGGCATGTACAGGAATATACGCACATCTTTGTACTTTTATCTTTCTAAGAACTAACAAATATACACGTCCTTAGCCCCTAAGCCCAATTATCGCAACTGACTGTTTAACCCTGACCTTGACCGAAATCCAATTATAACCTTAACCTTAAAACCAAGTCTTAAATCAGCCTTTGAAGTTGTTAGGCCCAGACAAAATGTCCTCTCTTCCCAAGGAATGTCCTCACTTTGCAAGTTCAATTTATATTTTCACTACTTGGAGGGCAAAAGAACACACAGGTGAAGGTTACGCTGGGACACTGTGTAGTAATTACATCTGCCACTTAGAGGCAGCATCTACATAACCTTCACCCTAAACCTGGCCTCAGAACTCACCCCCCTGGGTGGAAGGGGGGGGGCAGGGAGGGGAAGGGATTGTTACTTTTACAATTTCATAATATTAAGATACTGGGGAGAGTGGTGTAGAATGTCTTGGTTTGGTGTTTCCATGCATAAATCTGTGTCGGAGGAAAGCCCATGGTGTCGACAGTTTGTCAGCAAGTGAGATCAAATGACAAAAGAAGTCCTGAAATGGTTGTTGATAAGAAACATCTAGTTCTACCATATATGGTTTATAGCACACATATACAGAACTGTACACAGATGGTTTTAGTCCCAGTCCAGTACTGAAAAATAGAACCTCAAAATGTGGGTCAGAGACTTTTTCCTTTGGTGAGTCTGCTTTAATTTTTGAAAGGATTGGCATCCAACAAATACACATACAAACGCAAGGTGAAAAGAGCAAGGGTCACAAGGTCAAATAACTCCCTGCTGTGTGACGCCTACCAAGTCTGAGTTAAGAGCTAATCCTGTGAACGCACTAATCCTCACGCTCTATGTATATGAGTGTGTGTACGTGTAGGTGTGTTGATAAATAATGGCCTGACAGCCCCATTACCTTCCGCCTCTCCCTCTCTGGGTTGAAGGTTCCCAACCATGACTGCATCTGTACAGGAAAGTCAGAACACGGGGGGGTTAGTTATTTCATTGATGAGGAGCAACGGAAAAACAACTGCGTCACTACAATCAGATGAGTAGACCCTGGAAAGGTTGGACTTTAATTCTTCACATTCTTTCTTAAAGTCAGTTTCCATGCACAGAACAGTCGAGCTACGCTCAAAATGTGCCTTTGGCGTCTCGTTGGAATTTGGTCCTTGGCCCAGTTTACACGCAACAGAGAAAATCGTCAGGAATGCGTTGTCTTCCCGAACACTGGGTGGCGATATGTGTCTTTTTAGGGGGTTAACACGGCCCCCTATTAGGTCACATAATAAACAACTGGGGTCGGGGGGCAGACCGGAATTTCCAACAACAGGAAGAAAATCGTACAGCTTCGTCCATCGTGTATCTAAGGCACGCGCTACTCAGGGGGCTCCTCTCCTGTGACTGCCTTCTTCTGTGACCAGCTTTCTTGGATGTTGCTTGTTCCAGGGTCATATGGCAGCGTGGGGGGTTCTGAGAGCATGCACACATGTGTTGTCTAGTTTAACCCTGATTAAGGTGTATGCATGCCAGAGAAAACCGATTTCCAATCGCATTACCTGGGTGTCTTCATCTGATAAGGAGAACTCTGATATTAGTTGGACTAACACGTTTACATGCACTTCAGCTGTCCAGTTGTAATCGGATTATGGCAATAATTTGTTTTCTTCAACTGTCATGTAAATCTAAGTACAGCACTTAAAACTGAGTCAGGGCTGCAAGGGGGGACCACTGATGCACCAGATGACATGAGGACTAAAGAGAAGGGTAAAAGACAAAGCACAGAATTTTTTTTTGAGTCTTAAACTGAAAAAGTTGAGCGGATCTGACAGATTCTGAGAGAACGTGGGAATGATTTTCACTCTTCCTGTCTCCTCTCTCTGGGGAAAAGTGAGAAAATGTCAACAGACATGCACAAGACTGGGATTTGCAGTGGTGGTGGTGGTAGGGGGGACATCGTAAACTTAGAGGTTTATGTAACCCAAGACAAATTTACAGAGGGCCAACCTGAGGAGACAGGATAAACTTAACAGACCAACAGTTGACTTTTACCATTTCTTAACTCACCACATTTCTCTGTCGAGAGACATGACTGTGACCACAGCATGTTCATCAGTTCATCATCAGTCTAACACGAAACAGTAAATATCCATTTGCGTGAGCTTGTTCCAAAGAACTCCTCTGCTGTCCAGCTGAGCACAACGAGTCATCAAAATCAACAAACACTCGTCGTAAGTGGCACCGCCATTAGGCTTTGTCCAGGTCTGCAGTGAGTGGACTGGACTCTTGTTTTATTCTCTCTTTAACATAACAATTCAACAAGTTAAGTGCGCACACACACACACACACACACACACACACACACACACACAGATTTGTCACAGATTTTCTAGACCCAACTAATACAGAACCATCTTTTCAGTCTTGTTTCCGTTGAGTGTTGCATTGCCACCTGCCTTGTTTTCAAAGCTTTTGTAATTCTTTCAAGTGAGACAGCCTGCAGCTGGAAAGTGATAAAGCTTGAGCTCTACATACATATGACACTAAAAGCAAACTGGCATCAAGAAATGGGGAAGAAGAGCGAGCAAGAAAGGAAGAGACAGGAAGGAGTGGAAGAACAAAAGAGAGAAAATAAAAAAGGTAGGAAAGAAAGGATGCAGACCTTTCGAGCCAAATGAGGTTAAATCAGATTAATTCTGCGTTTCCCTTTATCGCATTTAAGAAAAGTAAGCTTAACGCCCCCCCTGGAATCAGCCTTCCAGTCATAATGTTTAGACTTCCATCCAGACAAATAAAAGACAAAACTGGCCACGAGACTTCACTGTGAACTGATGCTGCGAGCATCAGGACCCCACGTTCAAAATGACACATTTGCCAGCAGCCTCCCACCCGTCCTTTAGCAACACTGTGTGCCGTCGTCACATCAGAGGAATGGCAGCTATGTGAACTTTGTGGAACGCTGCTTCTGGGCTTCAACCGCGCCTATACTGTACGATGGAAAAACACACGCAGCAATTGGCAAACCCTGAAAGGCCAAACCTGAGAGGGAAATCAATGCAGTATTATCCCCACGCTTTTCAAAGGATAAAAAGAGAGAAATCCATTACCATTTTTCAAATACCATCCAGGAATTATACTCCTTTAAAACATAAAATTGTTGAAAATGAAAATGCTAATAAAGAATGCCAGAAGATTTTTTTTATTAAGAATTTTTTTTGTATGAATTATACAATAAAATAAAAAGAAGCCTGAGAACGTATAGAAACATATATGAGTTGTGCACTCACCCTCTGATTGGCGACACAGATTATTCTGGCGTAGCAGCAGATCATCAGAAAGATGAGGCTGAACAAAGGCACGTACCATCTGCAAAGCACAGACACCAGCACACATTTTCAGTCGGACTAAAAGATCATCCCTGTTGTTTTTTTCTGTGATGATTGATTTTCTTTGTTAGGATCTAGATAATCTTAGCGTGTCAGTTTTACAAGAACGACCCTACAGATTGCACACATAAAGTCTAAACTAAAATGTTATAATATAAACAGGGCTCTAAATTGATATATATTATCAGGGTAAAAATGTTTACTGTAATGTATGGTAATCTCCTAATTTCTCTTGAAATAACGAGAAGACAATTATCCTAAAATCTTTGATACAGAAGCTTCTTATTTCAAAAATGTCACAAAATAAATGCAGTGGTCCCATTTCTCTGTTTGAATGCTCCAGCAAGGGCAAATTATTGGCCGGCATCAAGGAAACCACTAAGGAGAGTGTTTGAAAGTACTAAAATGCATTAAAAGCTGCCGAACGTACTATGAAACCCTGGAAGGACAGCGGTGATCTTTGAGAAAGAAATGCAGTGGAAGAAAATTTCCCCATCTGAGATGTGGAGAGAATTCAAAGGGTTTGGACTGAGGGGCTACATAGCCTTAAGAAAACCATCAGTGAGGCTAAGGGGAAAGACGCTTCACTTTGTGCCGTTCCGCAGTGATGGGCACACGCACACGGGAGGAGAGCGGATGCATCCTGACCTATCCTGCAGAATGACAGCTTACACCTGGGGCTGTTTCAGATGGTCAGGTTGAGGTTCAGCAACATCACATGCCGCTTCGATGATGTCATAATAGGCTAATTGATTGGTTTTACTTGATGACACATATCTAGAGGACATCAGGAGACTAGTTTTAGTAGCGTGACTCAAGGGTCGCCCACCACAGATTATTGATTTTCGCCCCACTGAGAACTCTTTGTACATGCTGGCAAAGACCCAGTAGCCCAAGTTTCCCATCATCAATACAGAGCATGGCAAAACTGATGGCACCTCTCAAGCTAGAGACGATCTAGTGAAGCTTTTGGCACACCAGTGGATTCATTTATGTTTTAGTGCCAACAGTGCATAGCCAATGGACATTTGTAAGCTTTATTTAAACACCTGTAGAGGGCACGGAGCATGCCCATACACCTGACGTAATGGAGTATTTCTTACTGAGCACCTCCGGACCTCAGCGCACACCGTTTGACTGAGCAGAGAAAAAGAGGAGATATAACAGTAAGTAATGGCACCTGAATGACAACACCGGAAACGCGCAGCATTCCCCAGGGATGAAGTGTTGACAATGAAAAGAGGCGCGGCAGAGAATACGTACGTGTCAGGCATTTCGTGGCAGATGAAGCAGAGCGAGATGTGCGAGACAAACGAGGTGATGGCTCTGTCACAATGCTAGCATTCTGTTGCGCAACCTCTCGGGAGGTGATGTAAGCTCCGAGGAGTTTTAACCTCCGCCTATGATCGTTAAATAGGACCTTTAGTCTCGCTTTGATGGGCAGGTACCTGACCACTTCGTCACTCTTCAGCCTCAGTGAGTGCTGCGTGCTGTAACTCAACCATTTTCAGAGCACCCAGCGCAAACCAGGAAGCAGGTGCCTCTTAGATTCTTTGTGTCCACAAACATAGACTGAATATCTGTGGGGAAAAAAGGGATGTTCTAGACCTTTACAAAGATCAGGAAATACCTGTGAACTGGGTTGTCTTTGAAAGCGTAAAAGTTCATGATTAAACGGAACTTTCCGTGGGAAACTTACTGGTGAGACATTGTAGGACAGCTGTGCTCGTTTCATAACGGTCTGGAAAATGGCTCTTAATTTTTCATCAGATGTAGAGTAACAATATACGCAAAATGCACTTTGAACATTTCTGCGTGTGCACGTGTATGCGTACATCCGCATCAGTTCAATAATGGCGCGGGACAATGATGAAAGTGTTCCGAGGGAGCCCCGTGCGAGTGTCACCTCGATGTGATTTAATAACCTGCTCTCTGGAATAAACAGTGTCCAATTACACCGGCACACATCTCGTTAATGATGGAGAGACGAAGTGGGGGGTTGGCGAGTTAGTGGAGAGGGGAAAGGAGGGGTGGCCTTTTTAACGATAGCGTGGGGGGGCGCGAGTGGGAGAGAATGACGGGCGGCAGCTACAAAGTGCTCTAATTAGCATGATAATGATCTGCCATTAGACTCCGCTGTGCTCTACAGCTGAGCACTACCCGGAGAGAGGAGGAGAGCAAGAGGGAGACCGGGAGGGAAAGGGGGAGAGAAACTGAAAAGGAAGCGGGGATTCGGAGTGGTCAGGAGATGATAAAAGTGAAGATGAGAATAGAGGTGAGGATGAATGACAGCAGATTGTGGGCCAGGACGGGAAAACACAGAAATAATGAAATAAATAATTATCAGATAATTAAAAGCCAAGAAAAATGAAAAGGTCATAATCCGAATGAAAGAACTAACAGATCGAGGCTGCATCAAAGGATCTAGCAGGAAGCACAGTATTGGAAACCAAATCTTGGGGTTTTTCAGTTGTCAATGAGCTTTTCGTTCGATACAACGCATCCACTTCCATGGCTTTAACGGTGTCAGAAAAACAAGAACCGTGACATCACAACAGAGTGGTGTCGCCCGGTAGCAACTTCAATAACAAAGGTGAATGTCACGCGAGAAAGGTCTGACCCCTTTTTATTATACACTAAAATGGAAACATGTGCTGAATGCTCGCTCCGAGCAGAGGCCTCGCTTTTGATCTCAATCCTTGACCAATGAGAAAGAGCACTGTTGCTCAGAGACAATGGATGTCCTTCACCAATCCCCCGACCGTTGTGTGTCTAGAATCACAGTATCATACCGTATAAAGGTTTTAGGACCAAAAAGTGGTGAATGGCTCTCATAGAAATGCAAAAAAATTTTTTAAAAAAGCACACATGCTCACGGCTCCGAACTGAATTGCTTGGTGGAACTGCGTCGTTACATTTGTGCAAAGATTTCATGTCTGGCGGTGAAGGCTTGGATGAAAGGAGCCATAATTAAAGCGCCAGCTCAGAGACGGGAGTGCAGCAGCAGCCTGTCTGCCGCGCTCGTTAAGTACAGCCGTCAACTTTGACCAACAAGTGAAAGATCACGATCTACCTGTTCAACTGCTCAGGAGACAACCCATGAGACAGAAGGGCGGGTGGAGATTAGGAAGAGCAGGCTATAACAGGTGTGACTCACCTCCAAATATACTGTAAATGTTCAGAGGAAACACAGCAAATGCGAAACTGACGAGATCAGCATCATATTTAGTGGGCTTGTGCCAGAAATTCGGATCGTGCAAAAATGGTAATCGTTGGTTTCAGCATTAAAGCTTCTGATCATGTTGATACTTGTACCTAGCAATTTAACAGCAGCTATTTTGTGAGGAAATAATATATTTAAAATGTGGGTGTGTCAGTATTTTAGGCCTCATTAATACATTTTTACTGTGTTTACCTGCCATAACAACATATATTTAATGCTCTGAAAGGAAATATTTTTCTGGGAATGAAAGAAAAGTTTGACTGTAATTCATAATTCCACTCCAAATGGAGAAGCTAAATTTAGAACAGTCAACAGCAGTAGCCAGCAAACATGTCGAGATCTTTCCTGAAACAGGGTGGAGATGCTCCCACGGACGAGGATCATTTTCGGTTTAAATGAAAGCTTTGACCTTCAGGATGATATAGAACACTCACTTGAATACCAAGTGAAAGGCTCATTAGAACCAACAGAACTTATCCCATAACCACGAATGTCTGGCAGGCCATCGATCCAGTCAATGAAGGCATGATCATACTCACCATGTTTATCATCCCCAGAACCGGCATCGTTACTAAAACCACTCTGACTTTTCTTTTTTTGGTTCCAATAATTTTCCTAGAATTTCAGTGCTAAAACGGGACCCGCGTTACACACCAATGGGGACCTCTAAGAGCAGTGACTCAACCACGCTTGAGTGCTTCCAAATGCTGACTCAACCTCTGAAATTTTGCACCTCTGTCACAAAATGCAGTCTGCTGCTTTTCATTCTTTTTCCCCCTCTTTCATCCCCTCTCACACCCTCCTCCTCCTCCGAACCTCCCCTGGCTCCTCTGTCTTGCCTGCGCGCTTGGCTGAACCGTGATGAAGACACACTACGGGGCGTGGGCAGAGACGAGGGTGATCCATTTTACTTATTCTCCTGGAACCCCCGATCCTGAGTGATTCCCTGTCTTCCCAACGGTTCTGCTTACGTCTCGTCCCCAGTTTTCCACTTTTCGCCTTCAATACTCAAACCTCTGCTGCGAGCAGATTATAAGTATTTCTTCCTTGACAGGTGCTGCCTTTGCCTCTAATTTCTTGTCTAGTTTGATGTAATTAGAGCTAATGAAGAATTCCCTAAATCTCTTAGCAACCCATCCCCTAGGGCCACGACCGCATGGAAATCTAGTGGAAGCCGGAGAGCAGCAGAACACCGATAAAAGAGACACGGGCTCGTTTAGCACAGCTGATAGCTATGTGTTGTTCTGTGAGCGTGTGTGCGAGTGTTTGTCTGCGTGAGCCTGCGCGTGTTTATTTGTTTAGAAAGATTGATTCCCCGCTGATGCTGCGAGCGGCAATGCGATTACCTTGGCTCATAGCAAAGTGTTGTGTGCGTGTGCGCGCGAGTGTGTGGTTAAGCGTCTGCGCCAGGGATTGGCAGAACCCTCGTAGACTTAGGGCCAGTTGCAGAAAGCAGTCGACAGGCATAATCCTTCATAGCCGTCCTAAACACTTAAATACACAGTGTAGCAACTCCCCTAAATCTGACAAGGCAAAGACACATCCACCAGCACGCGTGCACTCACGAGCACACAGGCGCGCACACACACAGACAGACGCACACCTTGGCCTCACACCAACAGGGAGAAAACCCTGCAGGCTCTCCTGACATGCAACCCTTCACATTTCCCTGCAGAGACAGCCCTCCTCCCCTTCTCCCCCAGTAGGGGAAGCTTTGATGCCGGCGCTGAAAGGGTCTACTTACATCCCAAATCTCCAGGCTACGTGATCGTCTGTGATCCAGCTGGGGGAAGAGAGAGAGACAGAGAGAGAGAGAGAGAGAGAGAGAGAGGGAGAGAGAGAGAGAGAGGTTACAAAGAAAAGCGAGAGCGGAAAGAGAGACTTGCGCGACGGTGGAGAGGAAAAACTGTGCAGCTGTAGCTATTAATAAGCCCAGAATGGAAAGAGAGAGCCAAGCCCGGAGATTAAGGCTATGTCCCAATTCTCATTCCACCGTCTCCTCTCCTTGGCCTCTTCCCTTTCTCCATCACTTAACAAACTTCCGTAACAGATTAAATCTTTATATTGTCCGGAGGAACCGGAGGCATGAGAAGGTAGTGTTGTCACATTACTGGAATGCATCAATCAAAATAACACCTTCAAAAATGACTGTACACATTTCATTCTTGGAAAGGAATTCTTGGAAACTTTAACTACTGAAATGATCAATATTCGGTATAGATATCAATCAGTGAGTGTTTACGTTTAGAGGTATTTTACTTCTCAGAACTGAGCTGATAATTGGCATTTTTGATCATATCAAATTTCGGCAGGAAAGAACTTGAAATGGAAGACATTTAACTGAAAAAATAGTAACACATAAAAAGAAATAAACACAACACGTCTAGTAGACTTGAGCTGTACTCACCACCAGGCCCCAGCAGGACCGTAGTACCCCTTTAATAGTGGCAAAGAGGCCATGACCAGGGGCACCCCCCACGCCATCAGCTGATACAACCTGATAAGAAGGAGATGTTTTTTTCATTAGGTGACTTAAGACCAGGGAGATCTGACCCTGAGAAAAAAAAAAATCAATTTTTCTCTTTTGCAGCCATCCCTTTGTTGGCAGCCACACTGGGGTCATTTCTCAGGTGCAGAGGAAAGCTCGTGCAACTAAACTGTTCATTACTCATGATAATAGAAACCATAACTACCCTTGATGTTGTTGGCAGAAAGAAACGATGTCACATCTCCATTAGAACCATCAAAATCAAGCAGGATTTCTGAATTCTATGACTTAACTCAAAATATCTCCTGATACTTGGAAGGCTTTGGAGAGAAATGTCAGGCGTATATGGCAACAGTTAAAATGTTCTTTTTCAATCGATAAACATAGCTGTGTGTCGCACAGAAGAGACGTGTGCTCCAGTGTCTCGCGCATCAGTGTGGGTGTCGATACTTTATAGAGCGTGCCCAGTTGTTCTGTCAATTGAGTGGAAGTCCTGCCCTGACTTGTTCCAAGTGTGGTCAATTGAGCGGCGGTGACACGGCTGACACGCACTCAATCCCTCTCCAGTTGGACACTTAAACAGACTCAGCCACTCTTGCACACACTTTCTTACTTCCCATTTCACGAGGGCACTCCTCTTTTCCCAATTTACCCCCCCCAATTTGACGGATTTTGAGATCGTGCTGAAGGCCGGTCGTTTTAATACAACAAAGCAGAAGGTGAGGAAAAAAAACTGAAAATATCTCTGTGCAGAGACAGAAACATAGGGCACTCAGATCAGAGACAACAGGGTACCAAAGCCAAAAGGAAACACAAAAGCAAAATGGGAGATAAAGCGAATGGTGAAAGCAATCGAACAAATGAGCAAATAAAAGAACAAAGGGGCAGAATAAGACAGAGATAAGCTGGAAAACCTGTGTGATAGTGGGAGGAGAGATACAAATTGTGAAATCGGTTCAGCCAGTCTGTGGTGTGACAAGTGGCGTGGGGGGGAGGGTTGGTGTCAGGAAATCAATGTTGAGAACTCACAAACAGGCAGACACACGCCGAAATGCTGCAGCGCGTACCCCGCACATCCGTGCCGCTTCGAGAGGGAAGACGAAGAGAGATGAGGAGGTCCGGAGCTGCGGCGCAACATGGGCTTAATGAGGCACAGCAGGACTGCCGCGCGCTGCGCAGTTCACCCACCTGCGCGCGAGCGCACACCCTCCCGCGCGCAGGGAGGCACGCACGCAGCTCGTATAGAAATCTCTCTCGAGGTTCAATCTCATTTTTCACCGTCTCAACCGTTCGCCTCAATCCGTCCTTCAAACGCACATAAACACAACACGCACGCGCAAACGCACTTTTCATCCTCTCTTGCATCCACTTCAATCACTCTTAGATCATCCAGCCTCCGTTTTCCATCTCCTCTGGCGATTTGTTCATTTATAAACCATCACAGTGTGCTGTTGCTGTGTGTGTGTATGCGCATGTGTGTGTGTGTGTGTGTGTGTGTGTGTGTGTGTGTGAGTGCATGTGTCAGAGAGAGAGAGAGGGAGACGGAGAATGTGAGGATGAGAGGTTGGTGTGAGGTTAGGTGAAGGTAGGTAGATGTGCACGCATGCAAGGCAACAAACTGGTCTGCATAAACACGCATGGCTTCTTTAAATGCAGTCAGCACATGACAACAAGTTGTTTTTTTCATGCGTGAATAGCATCACACAAATACGTAGACACATCTGCGGCCAACTCCGTGAGAGGCAGGGAGCTACTGAGGCTGTGAAGTGAGTCCAATTCTGGCCCCATAGCCTGTGCCATCCCCTACACCCATAAAGCAGTCTGCGTCTGAGTTATACCACCATTATATCGTTTGGCTTATTGCTAATCAATGCAGGGAAAGTCCCATAAGAGGGCAGCTACCTTTGCAGGCCCTGACTCACTCAGAGGATTAGGAACAGCCTGCATACCTGGATGCATCTAAAGGATGAGACCATGAGTGATTGACTTGCAAAGCAAGTTCCTGCTAACTTCCACCCACCTCGTGCATACATTTTCCTTTTAGAATACACTTTTGTGTCATAAAGCGCTGCGCCAGGCAGGTAAATGAGGAAATATCTCGCACACAAGCAAATTCGCACTCCCACCGTAGAAAAGGGCTCATGGGAGTTTGAGCGACAGAAACATAGAGCCACAAAGCGTGAAGACGGGTGCGCACACACAGACACACGCGCGCGCGCGCACTTAACGGCTGACACTCACTCCCTTTTCAATTAGAGCGTCGGCTGGCTGGAACAGAAAAGGAAGAGGAGGCGAAAGGAGGGGGGGGGGGTTCTGTCAGTGCTCTGTGGGGAGACACATGCTCCGGAAGGCCAAGCGCATGAACACGTGCGAGCGCATACAAACATGGAGAAGGAAACTGCCACACTCCAACAAAGAACCCACGTTTGATAAAAAGCACAGGTAGAATGGGAGGCAGAAGATGGCTTTTAAATGCACATTTCAATACCGACACAATTAGCTGGTCATTGGAAACTAAAAAGGTCCATAGGGATGAATTAAACAGGTCACAGAAGTGTATAAATATACATTTAGCTGTTAAAATAGTGTTTATTTGTCTAAAAAGGCACACAATCTCACATTTAAATACTCTATTTCCCAGATTATATGTCACTACTTTTTTTTTCCACACTTTGAACCATGCATCATATACACCGATGTGACTAATCTATGGATTTTTCTGGGCTAATTTGGATGCTCCAGCCAGAACTGCAAATGTGAGACAGACATAACATGTTACATTTGCGGTTTGTAGTCCGGTATGGCTTATATTTGTAAAAAAAAAGTCCTTTAAAATTTAGTGGGTGTGGCTTATATTCAGGTGCACTCTATAGTCCGGAAAATACAGTATACAAATGACGTCTACATAGTGGGAAATTTGGTCATATTTTCTTTCAGAAATCAGCAAATGGACCAAATCCAAACTTTTAAACAATGTGGGCTCCTACTCACATCTCATATCTGTTGGTGCTCACTTCTCTGACCAGGTTGAGGTACAGGTTCAGTGTGATGAGGCAAACCCAGGCCAAGGCACTCCAGTCTGTGGAAAAACAAGGTCAAATCACACAGCTCTCCTGGCACACAGGAACACACCTGCAATTGTCTTCCCAACACACATCTACCCACACGTGTGTGCGCGTGCGTGCGTGCGTGTGTGTGTGTGTGTTTTATTTTTTGATAAATGAAAGCATATTCCCCGGTAATATGAGGGAAACCTGTGGCTTGGGGTGATTGATGAGAGGGGGGAGCACACAGAGAGATAATGATGAACTGTGGAAAAGCAGAGGGAGATAAGGTAAGAGTGCAGGTGACGGTGGGAGGGAGGGAGAGCAGAAAAATAGGGTATAGGAGGTGAGTAAGGGGGGGCAGCTTTACCAAGACAAGAAAGTGAGCTACGGGAGCTCGCTTTGCTTTCCGAGACCATCATATCCCACCCTTTCTAGCACATACAGAAGGAGTGACTGGTCACCCATGACCAGATGCAGCCACTTACTCAACGCCTCTCTTGCACATATGCACAAAAACATACATTATTCACAGAGACAATATTCAGGATTACAATTTCATACGTGAGAGAGAGATGAATCCTGGCTGCCTATTCCATCATCAAAATAAACAGCTCACTGCAACGACAAAAGCGCCTTTGCGTAACCAGCAGCCGAAGCTTGGATTTTACAAGAATTCAAAGATCAGTTCCACCACCTGTACCTCCGTTGCCCCTGCTGCCATTTTCCTCCATTTCATAAAATTTTATTGGTTGGACTTAAAAGTGGTGCTGTGCTGCGGAGCCGCTCCCGCTAGACTTGACATCTCACAATGGAACAGAGCGCCTGTTCAGCCAGTGTTTATGTGCAGCCATTTGTCCTCAGCGTAAGGATACTCGCGATAAAACCTTGACAGGCACCAAACCCCTGCAGCACTAACTCATTGCCCATTACCCTGCATCCATCTAAGGGTGTGTGCTGTAAAACAATTAAACTAGCTGCATGAGCTGGCATGGAAACACCTAAATCTAAAGCAATATGCTAATCAGGACATTCTTTCGTAACAGGAAATGCTATTAGGAACGCATATACATGCTCCCAGAATTATTCCTATTGAATCAAGACATGCCTCCTTCTTATCTTTTGGTCTCCTTCAAGAAGATGGGACTGAAGGCACAGAAAGGAATGAGTTTTACAAGTATCAGTGTGGAAGGTAGCCTGGACAATCTAGATGCTGCAGATCTTTGGTTTTTAATGTCCAGAGAATCAAAGAATACTGCACTATCCTGAACCAAACTGTTCAGGCTTTATGGAAATTTATTCAGTTTATTTCAACATCAGAATGTCTGATCACCACCAGGACTCTTTTTAAAAATAGCACCAACTGTGAGGTCAGAAAATGCTGAAAATCTGACGCTCTCCAGATCTCAGGACTATACATTATTGTGCCAAAGCGAAAAAAACAGCCTCAAGTACTTTTTCTTTTCCAGGGGGACAAAAAGGATATGTGGCAACCTCGTGTACGCCTGTTCTTTGGATAAATAATAACCAAGATTTTGGGACAAATTGTGTTACTTGACATTATATTCCATGCGATATAGTATCCTTGCTGGCTTTTAAACTCATTCTTAAAAATACACTAGTGCATAATTAGATTTTGTCTTACCAAAGTAAGTTAGCCACCAGGCCTGGAAGTTACACACTGATCCCTTTGGAAGTGATTCACCCTGAAAGCAAAAGAAGAAACAGCACAGGGTTATTTCAATACACCCACCAAATGTGTTTAATAAAAATTGGAAGGCTACCTCACCATAACATATGCTACGCTGTCAAAGAAGGCAGCTACAGTCAGGCTGAGAATCATCTTCTGTGT
The DNA here is from genome assembly GCA_911728415.1 of Lagocephalus sceleratus. Taxonomy (NCBI): domain Eukaryota; kingdom Metazoa; phylum Chordata; class Actinopteri; order Tetraodontiformes; family Tetraodontidae; genus Lagocephalus; species Lagocephalus sceleratus. The sequence continues at coordinate 15,477,108 of CAJVRN010000231.1, read as the reverse complement.
AGTTTAAAATGAGACAAAGATTTAAAAACAGATCTTCTTACAGTGTAAATATGCACCGTTTCAATTGTATTCACTTTGAGGAAGGGGCGCATTAAACATCAAATGATCAATGATTTGGCTGACAGCATGAGGCCTGAAGTCCCAGGTGACAGCTCGGTAAAAATATCAAGAGAATCTCCCCAATTCCTTTTACAAACAGCCGTGTTCTTCGAGTTTGTGTGTTACAAATCAATAATTTGCGGAGTACAGAATTTTGAAAGGGTAATTGTGATGCATGTCAGACATCAGCCTAAAGGTGTTTCAAAACTGTTGCCAGAGTCGGCACATAAAGACTCAAACGCACACGGGGTCCTTAATCAGTCTGTGCCCTGACTGCAACGATCCTGCTGAGACTACAGAGGAAGGAGGAAGAGGAGGAGGAGACAGAAAAAGAACACAGGAGGGTCAGAGAGCATTAGCGCGCATCGACTGACGGATAACCTTTGAAAGGGGTTGGTGTTAAGGAGGGAGTTGATATGTGGGAGAGCAGCGGAGACGGGGAGGAAAGAGCACGAGGTGAGGCACCGCCGCGTGAGCTGGTCCAGAGGTAATGGGGTTCATGAGAGAAACACGTCGTGAGGTCATTTGCTTTGGGAATACGGGGGAGATACTGTATCGCCGACTGCTTCTAAACTGGCTTAATGAACACCATGGTGCACTCTGGCATGAATACAGATCTGTTCAGAAAATAAACGCTACTAATTTACCTGTGCCAAAGAGTGATACCTGCGAAGTAGCCAGATCACAAACAGCATGAAAAGGCTGCGGAGAGAGAAAGACAGCAGTAACGCATCTCAACAAAACTGCGGGAATAAGTTCTGCATTTCTAAATATAATATACCCTCTGTTGTACATATACAGTATATTTGAAAAACAAGAGTGTCACCGTTAAGCCCAATACAGCAACATTTAAATCACTGCTACTATAGTGTACAAAAACTAATCAGTCAACCACTTTTACTTCTTTAAAAATGTATTTAAATACAGGGTGCGGCTAATATATAACTGTAAACTTGAGCAAAGACAAAAAAGCCATTTGTCATTATGCCAATTTTACTACAGCTGGGAAATGATCAATTACATTGTGATAAATAATTAGAGAGCAAACCTGGCTAATTATACTGTCAATAAAACAAATCAAGGATACAAGACAATGTACTTGGGGGAAAAGGAGAGAATATTTACCATCCTATTAAAGAAAAGGTCCCTGTGGCTCTTTTTACTGTTAAAATCACCTCCTGTAAATCAGACACAAATCCATCAGGGATCTTTGGAATATTTTTCCTCAAGCACATATATACACATTTATATATATACATATATATATATATATATACTGTAATACACAGTATTACAGTAGTACACTATACAGAATCATTACAATTACCTGTTTTGAAATTACCAGCTTGACAAGGCAACAAATTGCTCTTGAGTTTGTGTGCAAGTGCCTTTACAGAATAATGAAAGACGCCGATCAGAACTGTATGGACGGGCAGTGATGATATGAGGCGTTTCTGTGTGTCATCTCATATGCAGCATCTGATCGATGCAATAACACTCACGAGAGGTCTGTGACAGCTGAGTGAAATGGAATACAGAGGAATGCGGGTCTAGAACCTGCCGCTCTGCATATTTCGTGCAAAGCTACATTCAGGTTTAAACTGATCTGATAGGTGCTGGGGAGAAATGAAAAAGCTGAAGGACAAAGGAATGACAACAATGATCGCCTTTGTCATTCACGTATGAGGTCAAACACCTCTTTCCTCGGCAAAGTTATGACAAAAGCATTCAAAATTCTGCTGTAATGTATATAACCCCATATAGAGAAGTGAACATACAGAGGGAAGTGACAGAAAACGTGACTTGGGACCTAGATGTCCAGTTAATCTTTTATGCGGCGTTAAGATCTGCACACGGGGAAAGGGTTTGATTCTCTGGATCTGATCTGGAATGTATCTGAAGGAGCCACTTGTGTGAATATCTGCATTTCTTTCTGATGGTTCTCTTGTTCTGCTCTATATAAGCCACATATTTGAATGCAGCATGACATCCTCTGGAGCAGTGTGCAGAGAAGCAAGTGACTGTACTTCAAGCGGAACAATACAAATAACAATGGGTGGGAAAAAAATGAAATAATCGAAACAACAGCCTGATTGATTCCAGCAGAAAAATCTAGATGTATGAAAAATTGACGGCGCTCTTTCTGACGGATCCTTTGAAGGCCGCGGCATTCAGTCATGGGCAAGCGCCAAAATGTTTGCTCCACATATGCCTCACCTATTGTTCAAAATATATAGAGCATTTCCAAAATCTGCGAGTGCATCAGATAAGGTGGAGATACTCATGATGTCTGCTGATTCTCGCTCTTGATCTTTGGAGCACATGTATAAATGGGGCTTATGAGAGGCAGATGAGTATTCAGTGAGGTTTTTAACCATTTTTAAAATGCAATTTCGCAAATGGTCATAAATAGTAAATTACAGATTCTGTTATCATTGTGGGGACTGATTTTTCTCTGGGAGATGTGAAACTGAAACCAACTCTACGCAACAGGGAAAAACACAGGTTGATCATCTTTCAAAGAACAGAGCAACATGTACAGCAAAATGTACAGCATAAATAATCTCATAAGCACTGACCCCCACACCCACCTGCAATAAATGATCATATCTACAGAATCAGAACAGCTCTAATAAAATGTTAGAACCTAGACATCGTAGCCACTGTGCTAGACTGTCATATTTACCAAGGCCCTGCAGCACTATGGAAGATCTGGATGGATTTTAATGAAAACAGTGTAGTCCCAGATGTGGACACACAACATTCTGTAAATTCAATTTTATTTGAATTTGGGAATTAATTTTTACTTCACACACAATTGGTGAAGTAAATTGGTAAGTTGGTAAGCCAATGTTTGGGGCCATTTTACCACATTGTCAAGTCATGAAGAGCACCTGAACAATTTACGGGCAAAATCAAATATCACATTATATTCACTTGCTTAATGGTATTTTGTTCCCGATCACCTTAAAGTGAAAACATCAAAGCTTCGTTCCCCAGTGAAACGAGCTATTGAAGCCCTCAACGAAAAACAGATCACGCCACCCACACACAGGCCATTTGAACTGCTAAGCCACAAAAGGTAAGCAGCATGTGTGTGTGTTTAAATCCAGGTAGGCAGTAACCTTTTATAGGCTGAACTGCGCTGCTGCGGTCTGGTGGTGTACAGAGGGGCTTTGGCAAGAAATAGAAGATTTTGAGGCACAGGATAAGAAGCAGTGAACAAGACCAATGTCAGCTAAGTAAAATTAAGGAAGGGCAATTAATATTAATATTATTCATGGAAAAAGTGCAGTCACCAATAAGAATAACAGTTAAAGCCGCGCCCAAAAAACTTTATTTTAACACCATCATCAAATTACAAGACTCTTTGCTGACTATATTGTAATACTTTTCAACATGGACAAAGAAGCTTATGATCTTTTAAAATGCAGTATATACAGTTTACAACACTATAGTGTGTAGCCTCGTTTGGGATCAATATATAACACTAACACTCTAATGAGCTAGTAGATTATTGCCGATCACGCATGCAAAAATGCCTCAACCTTTATTTGTGCATTAAGCAAATGCTCAAAGAGGGAAGTGAACAATAAGCAGAAGAACATTCAATCACAAGATGTTGTAGTTGTAGTTGGCCGGCCAACCTGAGTCTGAGCCTACTTACGCACTGGTAGACGTCTGAATCGTTATTAAAAAATACGCAGCGCGTATCATTGCTGGTCGGCTTCATTGTGTCGCTTGCGAGGATAAAGCGTGGCTGGTGGAACATTTAGATCATCTGTCTGGAGGGCTTTGGGATGGTTTAATGTGGCTGTTAAAACGCTTCCTGTTTCTACGGCGCGCCGGTAAGGACAAAAAGCACGGGTCGTGGTGCTGAGTTGTGTTGATCTGCCTGGTGGTTGAACACAAGTGTTATTATGACAGCTGAAGGTTTGACCCTGAAGGCTTGAGCCATGAAATACACTATCTTTGATTGGATGCCTATGGATAATATTAACACGGACCTGTTTTTGTCCTGTTGCAATGAAAATACTGAGTTGCTTATCGACTGAATAAGGTTTTATGATAGTTGAATCATCACAAATGCTTTAAAAGTATTTTAAAACCATAGAAAAGTTGCTTATATATAATGTTGCCTAAATCAAGAATTGTATTTAGAGCCAAGTGATCTGGGGTTTGCTCTGAATAATATATATATAATATATATATCATATAACCTTATTTTGTCGATGTTGAATCAATGTCATGATCACAAACAACAGAACAAGACAAGTTGTGTTCATTATTCAAAGCAAACACCTAAGTTTTGTCAGCCACGACTGTAGTAAAATAATCTTTGTGTTAACGCCTCTGACATTTACCACACACTCATTGCTAGGTTACCTCAGTGACATAACTGTTCTGGTATGCTACCTTGATCCTACATATATAAACAGCAGTGACCGAATTTTAAAAAATAAATAAATAAATACAAATTCAAGTTTGACTTTTGTCTTTTTAAAGCTTCGTTTGGACACCTACACATTTCATTAAGCGTGGCTCACTAAAAGACTGTACATAGAAATCAATTTGATTTCGTTTAATTTTATTAATAGGTTAACCATTTCACACAGTAACGTGTTCACTCTGCTAGTCACAGTGGGGGGTGGGGTTGGGGGGTCTAGTTTCATCTCCTCCTCTCCCTTGTTGGTGTCAACTGATGTGAAGAACAAAGAAAGTTCAATCCCTCGTCTGTGTATGAGAGAGAAGACAGGCAGGTAGGCTGGAAGGTGGGTGTGTTGAACTTTTGTTACACAACTCATACTGCACTCATTTTACCACTGAAAACAATGAGAAGGTGAACATGGTTCCCTTCAGTTCAAACTGATAAGATTGAGACTAATAACATAAACAAAATCGTGCACAAAGGCAAATAAATCCATATAAATATGAATTTACATGGCCTCCTTTGGGGGCAGATAACTGCTCTACTAATTGTGAGATTTATTCCTGTCCAGAGCATCTTGTGGAATTTAAATTAGGTGGATGTTCAAACAAACCACCCCTTTCTTCCGGTTGTTTTCGTGTAGTTTAGGTGTTGCCACGGAGAGCTGAACTAGCAACATTCCTAAGCATGAATGCAATATCAATTGCACCTCTCCCTTTTTTTTTTAATAACTTGTAAAATTATTTATAGCTGAATGAAACTATGTTCAAAGGATGGGGGGGGGTGCCCCCCTCATCAAAAAACATTACAGTTTAATTTAAAATGGGTTTAACTAAAAAAATATAAAGAACTGAAGAGTGAGTATACGTGCATCTGAGATACTTAAATGCTGCCTTGGTGGTTGAGTTGCTTTGACAAGTCATATGTCATATCTGAAAATGTTATATTTCTATAATGCTTGTGAAATTTGGACAAAAAAAGCTTATGGAAAAGTTTATATTCTTCAGACACTGGTGAACAAGGTGAAGGAGGCCTATATGAACCCAACATTTGACACTGCCTGCAGTTTAATGTAAACCACTTTGACAGAAGAATGATGCACAGCAGCCAAAATCCATTCATACAAATGTTTATTTAACAAGAAATATTGTCGTACAAAAATTGTGCAGGTGTTTACGAAAGCATTGGCTTCTTTGTCCGATGAGGATGTCATAGAATGCCATGTAAATGAGTGACACAAACAAAGCATCTCATGGAAATCCTCCTTACTTTTTTATGCAGACGCATTATCAGCTGATTCCAGTTCAGTGACCATGTAGGACATTTGGAGATCATGGGCAGCTAAGAGCATCTGCCTCCTTCCATTTGAGGACAATGTAAAAACCACAGACACGTCGGATTTAAAGGAGCGCCGGTCCTACACGGACTGGCTCATCTGACCACGCTGGCATCATTAGCAGCACTCCAAGTGAGCTAAATCTTTTGTCAGCACGAACAAGAGGGGCGGATCAGACGGCCAGTCCTGCATGTCATACTGTTCGCTCCTTCGCCAACATTTCTCTCTCCAGCCCAGAGAGCGTGGGGAGGGGGAATAAATAACAATAAATAAAAGTTTCATCTGCGTATCACAGTTGAATGAAGATGTGCATGACAACGAGGGGGGCACAGAACCGCAGTGAGGTGTTGAGTACAGAGATTCTTCAGGATCAACACACCTCCAGTCATTACCACAGAGCAGACCAACACCACAGAGAAATCCAGCTGCCACTTCCTCTGCTTGTCAAACGCTTGTCCCAGGTTTTCATTGGCAGCGCAGGCAGCAGCAAAAAATAAAAAATAAAAAAGCCCAGTGAAAGAGTTAGTTGAGTTCAGACAGTCAAATGAATGCTCGTGGTGGGTTTACTGGCCCCATCCTCCAATCCCGATCTCTTTTTTGTAGCGCTTGGTCAGGGTGTCAGCCTGCTGAGTCAGCTTGGACAACACCCCTTGCAGCCCGGTGAGGTGAAACTGGAACTGCTTTTCCAAATCCTCGTCCTCCTCTTCCTCGTCCTCTTCGGACGACAACGACGCGAAGGAGATGTTGGACGTGGACGAGTTCATGCGGGTCAACTTCAGGTGCTCCGTGCGCCCCTCGTCGGCGCTGGCGCCGCGGATGCCCCACTCCATGTCCCTGCGGATGGATTTCAGAAGCTGGTAGTAGCTGTACATGTCCCCGTCGTCCACGTCCGATTTCAGGGAGCTTATCTCCTTATCCTCCTCCAGCGGGACGTCTCGGAGCAGGCTGGGCACCATGATGGTCTGGTCCATGTTGTTGACGGCGCCAAGGAAACGATTCATGGCGTTGAAGAGGGAGTTTTTCTGGTTAGGAGTTTCTTGGAGCTGCATCATCATCTTGGTAGTTGCGCGTTTCTTTTTTTTTTTTTTTTTTTTTTTTTTTTTTTTTTTCCTGTATCAGGAGTAAAAGCGACGGTCCAAGTATCCGCTGTTTAATTCCGGGTAGATCGGCTTAAGGGAGCGCCTGTGGATCTGAAGCGCTAAAACAAGGATTTGCTGCCTCGGAAAACAGGCAAGCTCCGTCGGTTTTTAGATTCCTCCTTGGCTTTCTGCTGCTTGAAGTAGGGTTCATTTATAGCTCCGCGCAGGTGGTTTCGTGCGTTATAGGCGGCGCTTCAACCTGTTTGTCAAGTTTTTCCCCGGAGGCGGTAACCGGACCCTAACGACCTGAAATAGCCACACAAGGAGAGCGTAAACATTTGGCACATTTTCAAAAGGAGTGCCTTCGAACTGACAGCTCAAATTCTTTCTCGAAAACGCACAGCTACGCAACATTATTGAGCGTCCGTGTTACGGCGCATACTTTACGCACGGCGGCTGTCAGTTCAGGAGTCGCGTCAAGTCGTCATGACCAGGACTTACCCTCTGATGTGCAGCCCTGTGGGAACTTACGGGTGATGATTGCTCTTCTGAATAAAGTTCTGGGACGTTGCATCATCACTGCACACATTCTGTTCCGATGAGCCAGACGGGACAAACTGGGCGAGGCCTGACCGAGCTGAACGGTCGCATGAATATTCATTAATAAACCATCGGCCCACCGCTCAGGCTTGTGATGTAGCCAATCAGGTTGATCCGAAGGCGGGATTAGCGCGCGTCCAGCCAATGACGAGGCGCTCTCTCTGAAGAAACACGTGGGCGAGTATCGCAATAAAATCTATTATTTTATTTTTTTCCGGTCGGAAATTTGGTTAAATATGTAAACCGTAAATCTAGAATACTTAAGAAGTCATGGAAGTATACTACAGTGTTTTTGCTTGGGAAAAAAAGCCAGTATTGACTCTCAATACATTGTAACCTTGACATCCCTTCCAACATAACATCAATGGATTTTCACTTATTAATCGTTGATTTTTGAGCAATTTCATATAGATGTTGTCGCTTCATGTTGAACTAGATTTGTGCCTAGTTAGAAAACCCGAACACATCTCAAATCAGCGGTGACGTGATGGACTGCTGCATTATTGTTCACGCGTCACAATAGTCTGAAGAAAAGTTTTGGTAGCAACTTTGCGATTTTCGTAAAAGCCATTAGAGAGATGGAATGGTGGGAATAGCAAACACACAGTGTACAGTTTGGATTCACAACTGCTGCCACTCCGTCTACAGATGCATCACATTGCAGATCCAATTCCTGTCAGTATCCTCCCAGCTGGTAAACAGGGGGGACTCCCAGCCAGGAATAGCTCACCATTAGTTGTTCAAACTCTATGTTCTGGTTCTGTAATCTGAGCTTGGGTAAACGGGTCAGACGCCCAGCGCAGAGACATGTTTTTCAGTGCATGACTATCAACAAGTTGCGATCGCTACTCTGTTTTCCGGGAGCCTGCCTGCTGAGTGCTGATGTTAGAGGAGGTCACACTGCGTCAGCGCAAAGTTTCAAAGAAGTGCGGGAAGAATGGCACAAAGAGGTGTGGCCATTAGAAAATGCCCATTAATGAAACAGTATCTAGGCAAATCATAGATACTAGTTACTGAATTACAATTAAAAACTTGTTGCTCGGCGAGGTGGGTAGAGAGCGAGGAACGGCTCAACCTGATGGTTTGGTTTCGCTCTCGGCCTGCCCCATCCTTCTGTCAACGCTTTTTCCTTTATCTCTGCGGAAGGAGTGTGTGCGAATCATTTTATTAAGCAAAGGCAGCTGAGTATATAAACGATAATGTGATAAATGTTACAAAATTGTGCAAGTAAATGAAATCATGTCAGTGTTATCAGTGTTAATCCGAGGTAAACTACTCACTTCAGGGTGACTGAGTATCAATGTCAGATTACTGCTTGTGATACCAAAAAAATGGAAAAGTTTCTCTTTAGTCTTAAAAACTCCTGCAGTGGTGGCAGATAAACCACACAGTGGGTTTTTGTTTTTAGTTAAAAAAGACTTAGTACATTCACTGATATTAACTGTAATCCCCTTCGTAAAACTTTGGATGCAAATATTTACAACAAATCCAGACTGTAACCAACTTTAGGATGAACTTTTGCACTTCAAAGTAATGTTCTTACCCAAAAATGCAGCATAGTGGAGTTTTAAACCACTAAACAAATGGAAACAACAACACAAGCGCCTTAAACTCCTACTTAAATCAATGCCTCGATGAATGGTGATATACTTTTTTGTTGAAAGGGCACATGAACCACATGATAAAATGGAAGAAGTTCAAGTCACTCAGGACTGTCTCATTGTATAATTTCCAACAGCGAAGCCTGGTCACTGTCCCAGTCAACCCAAACCTCCTCATCCCACATCTGCCTCTGCGTGATCCCCATAAGCAGGTGGGCAGGGCCGGTGCGTGCCTCTGCTGAGCTGAGATCAGATATGGAACGGGAGCCAGTTTTGCATTCCTGACAGGGCTGTCAATCAAGGCCCCTCCTCCACACTTTCGACTATGAGAGAACCTTTCTGTTTGTCAGAGGACAAGCGCTCCCCGAAGGCAACAATGCGGCAGTCACAACACAAATCACTGCTGAGGGGCGAAAAAGAAGGAGAGAGAAAAAAAGAAGGCTTTCTCGATGGCTGGCGCGTCGTCGTGTCAGGAGACGAGGCCTGGTTGATTACGGTGGGTGTCATCATCCTCACGCAAGGAGGGAGAGGGCGAGAACGAGGGATGGAGCAGCAGGGTGTTGCGCTACAGGAACAGGCGGCTCGAGTGGAAATACTCGTACTTGTCATCGCAGCTGCGCGTTACTAAAAAGTGTGAGGCAGAGGTGTCTCTGTTCAGCAGGGACACTGCAGGAGGAGCGGCAACAGCAATTAGAACAACGGCGGTGACAACAAGCCGTACTGCAAACAGATGGGTGGAGCAGAACGGCCCCCGCACGCACGCACACACACACACACACACACACACACACACACACACACACACAGGCACACGCACGCACACACAGACACACGCACGCACACCTTATCGCACGAAATGGTTGTTGGGCTCATCTGATATGCGTCCTGTGCAGCTAAAGGCAACGGACCTTTCCGGCGAACACTTCTTAAAAGCGTCCATTCAAAGGCAAGTGCCTCAAGAATCCCCGCGTGGTGTCAAGTGTCCTTCAGCCCCTGTCTGCACTGTCTGCTTCAGCTTTCAAACTCTGATCGCGAACAACAGTGGGTGCTCGAGCAGAGATGTGGCCCGCGATTGCGCTGGTTTCACACGATTTGCCAAATTATTGCATCCAGAACACACCCTGAGCGTCCAAGTATGAATGTAAACAGCTGATACTGAAATCATATGAATGCTATGAACTAATACGGTTTTAAGTTTAAACATTCTTTTTTAAAAAAATAAAAATAAATCTTGAAACTATTTACTTTATTACATAAACCCCCGTGTTTTCTCTCCCGCATATATGTGTGCCTTCAGCAGCAGCTGGATCTATTCTGAGGAAGTTCCCGCAGCCAGGTCCCTGCTCTCTGCCACAGATGAGAGCGGCCAAACTTGAGGTGATGTCAACCGCGACGGTCTGAAATGGTGTCGACGCGCACACCCATCTGCTCCGGAGCGCCCCGACGCGCGCTGCGTCAGCGGGACTCTGGGCGTTCAAGTCCGACTTCCAGCATCCAACAACCCCCAGACCTGCGCAGGATAGGCGTGTGAAACACACACGCGCCCCCCCCACACACACACGCGTGCGCCCACACACACAGGAAACACCGTTTCATCACATCCCAACGAACACCGTCTGAATGCGAGCGGTTCTCAAAATCTCGAGCCTTCCTCCTCTTATTTCCCCCTTTTTTTTTTCAACAAAGATTTGGCGCAGCCATTAATCTACGCGTCTGTGCATGATCCTTCATAAAGCGCTCTCTCGCCAACCATCAGCATTCCTTCCGTGTCTCTAATGAGGAAATCACGCCGCTGCTGGCTGTCAGCATCCAGCCAGCAGCGGCGGAATTGAAGCGCTCTCTTTTTTTTTTTTTTTTTCCCCTCCTGTTCGCCGTTTAGGCTCCGGCTAGAGCCGGAAATAGAATTTTAGACATGGCAACCGAACGCGTCCGTGCGCAGGCTTGTCTGGCGTTTGTGTGAGTAATAGCGCTTCCCCGGTGGATGCCTCCCTCCCTCCTCCCAGTAAATGCGTTCGTGAGGCGGCGGCGGCGGCGGCGGGGGGGGGGAGGGAGGGAGGGAGGAGAGGGGGGGGGGCGGAGGCGGAAGCCAGCGGCATGCACGCTCCATTAGCGGGTCCACTGCCGCGCCGCTTTGCCGGTAATTTGCGTAACGAGATTGGATCAAGCCCCGTTAGCGTGATCTCCCCAAGTAACAGCCTCTCTTCCCCGTCTCAGCGCCACGTTCCCTCGTCTTTTTTTTTTTCTTTCTTTTTTTTTCTTTTTTTTTTTTTTTTTTTTTTCTTTCCAGCGAGAGGACGGAGAACGGCGGCGCGTGTGTGCGCATACGTGCGGTCCCAGACTTAACGATTTCAATCACGTCGTCGGCTCCGACCGCCTTTGTGGGGCCAGTCAAGGAAAGTCAAAATAAAAGCCCCGCAACCCGCGCGTGTGCGTGTGTGTGTGCGTATATGTGTGTGTGTGTGTGTGTGCGTATACGTGCGTGTGTGTGTGTGTGTCTCCGAGCCCGATGTCACGCTCCGTATTTCTCCTTCCGCCTCCTAGTTCCGTTTTCGGCCGGTACCAAAGCGCCACCATGCGGATGCGGCAGGATCTGCACCATGTCAGCGTGGAAGTGAATCAGGTCACTCAGTGCCCCCATTAAAATGATTAAAAACAAAACAGCAATCAGGTTTCTTTGTTTAGAATTATGTCGACACACACGAACTTTTACCAAAATTGTAAATATAAAGCATATTAAATTAAAACTCTAAGTAGATTTCAGGTGTTACTTTGCTCTGGTTGTTTTTTTTATCACGGCTTGACTTTTTGTGATTCATCCTGCTCATCCCGATGACCGTCAGTGTTACTGTGAATCTCTTCAAATTCTCCTACTTCTTAAAAAAAACTCTGAAATAAAAGTATACACGTTGAGCTGTAATTTGTTGGCTAACCTAGTACCGTGACAGTAGAATCGTCATCATCGTAAACTCTCAGCAGATGAGACAGATCTAACAGAATACTATCATATTTTAGGCAAAACATGAAATAATTACATGAAATGAATACAAATTGACCAAATACCATGTTGACATTCTGAATAGAGAATATGTCTGTTGAAACAAAAGAGAACAATGCAAAACTGTCATTCTGTATTTTATTGATAAGACCACTGATGGTGACTTAGTTGATAGTAGACAGCTGGGTGCAAATGTTTTTGAGTGCTTAGGGACCTCATGTATAAGCAGGATGGTATTACAATTTATTATTTACAAGACAACAATAGATCAGAGAAGGAAAATAAGTTTCAGTGTTGGAAAACATACATTCACTAAATAATTTAACAGGTTTTTAATGCAACTAAATACTGAACAAAGGTGAATATTAAAGAATCCACAAATGCCCCCTCTCTCTCTCAAACACACACACACGCACACACACACACGCGCACACACACACACACACACACACACACACACACACACACACATACTCACAGACAGAGAGAGGTTGAAATAAAGCCTCTTACTGAAACTGTAAACTTAACCAGACCATAATGTTATACATCTAAATTCAACAGCTACAAGTTTCACATTACCTTCAACAAAAACACTGGCCACAATTTTTTTCAGTGGGATTTTTCCTAGAAACTATCAAACAAATACAGATTAACAGCACAAAGTGCTGGATCAAAACTGTGACGCACGTTGTTTTAGCATGGCAGAATGAGAAACATTACATCATATAAATTACATTTCTAATAAATATCTACAGATGATGATCGTGATGAGATGGAGTTATGCACTACACGTTACTTGTAAATACTACACTGTTTGTGCCTCACACATCTGGCCTGGTGTGTCGTATTCACCCAGAATAAAAGGAGCCCTCTCAGACTGACTATTGGTGTTTTACTGCCCCCTTGTGGCCCGGACCACGTGTCCAGCACGGAAAACACCAACACATCGCTCATGCAGACACAACCCGTTGTTCAGGTGCAAAGCTGTCACTTCAAATCCCTTCTCATTTTTCCCGTCATTTCCTGTCACCGCAGACTCTGATCTGCAGGATTCTTAGATTTGAAGTATGGCTGTTCAAATAGCTGGAGGTGCGTGGGCCAAATGAGCTTTAGAGGCAATTTACAGCCTAAAATTGCTATGTGACACGTTTTGATCAGAATCTTATAAATATAGATCTCAATGGCTACCAGGGTCACCATCATAGCACTGGCCTTGTTGGTAACTGTCAGAGGTGTCACGAAGAGGCAGAGTGACAACACTGAGGATGCTAATTACAGCATGTCAGCGGACCAGCTCTGTCATTTTATGACCTCTGCTGGAGTCGAAATTGATTTAGATCTGGGGCAGAGCTCTGATGGTGCAATTCCACGTATATTTAACGTTTCAATACAGTTCTTTCACACAAAATTGAAAAAAAAAATAGAGTAACAATTTAGCAGCAGATTGTGGTAATCAATAAGGAAACATGGAGCATTATTTCAAATAACCTGGGGAGTTTGACTGAAAAGCTTCAAATCTGTTCCTGTGTACTGAACATTTCAATAATGCATCATATCAAATAATTCACTTTTTAAAGTCAAAAAAATATTGTGCCTTTTCTCCAGGGAAAAAAATATCCCGTCTCACATGTCCCTTTTTCATCTTTGTCAGTTTCCTGTTTTCATATAAACTTCAAAGATCGTTGTCGGCACACTCAGTTCACAAAATATTACGAGCATAGCGATATGCAACAGTAAGTTATAGCAAAGTTAAATGTAAAGCTAAAACATAAGTATTACTTTCAGGTTTCAGTAAAATGTACGACTATACAGAGATGTGCAGTGGACCTCTGAAGGTCTGCGGTGGCGCTGCATGCATGTTGACTCCAGCCGGCTCCGGGTACCCGCATGATATAAGCAGTAGGCTGCACTGATCCAAAATATGTGTAAATGAGCAACTTCTACACTGAGCAGCAATGCGACATGTGGCACAGAATGTTTTGATGCATCAGCGGTGAGCCAAGGAATGGTGCTTTACAATAAGGTACATTTAGATATTACATGAAGATAACAGGCAGAGAGACAGAGGGGGGGTAAATTCCAAATCAGACATGTAATAATTGTTGTGGGAATTTACTCTTTGCTGTCTGTCAAAGCTCTTTGTATCTTTCTGTCTTCATCTCCCTGAAAAGACACAGAAGGAAGAGTTGAATGTGTATGTGAGACATTAAGAGAAAGCACACAAGCCAACATGCAACATGCACATGTTATCCACGACTGTTTCTGGAGTGTGTGTGTTGAACAACACCACAGATTAAACCTGAGTGAGATGTCGCTGAAAACACCGACTAAAGGTGAGAGAAAAGTGCCATCATACACAATCTACTGTTGACTATCGCCATTAATAACGTACACTATCTAAATGTTTGTATGGTATATATACATACTACTATGTATGTGGAGTTGTGTCTTACCTGCCACATCACATCAGCTAGACCATCTCGTACTGGTTGGCTGTGATGATCCTGGACAGACAGCAGGCCAGCAACATGCCGATCAGCTGATGGGAACACAAAATGCCTGGTTTATTTTATCATCCACCATTGTGAGACTGTAATCGTATCCACTCCTGCTGTCACAAAGCCACAAAACGACACAAGGATGGAAGAAACTCCTTTTTTGACCTTTTTTGTTCCAACTTTTACCTGTGAGAAAGCTATCCCGAATGTCACTCCTGCGATTATGGCCATGTTGGTCTCCATGAAGGAAGTGACCAGCTCATAGCAGCCCTAAAGCAGAGGGGGCACACATTAATCCGCAGACACGCGCTGAGGCAGGGGGGTCAGCGGTGCGAGCTGAAGCAGAGGATTTAAAAAGCAGAGCGAGGAGCACGCCAGACAGACCTGGTGGTAGACCTTGCTGGGGGCCACAGTTGCATTGCGAAGGTCTTCTTGGTTGCAGTCAGAGGAGTTCAGGCAGCAGCTGGTGGGAATGCCGTTGGATGGGTAGTACACGCTGCCGAACCAACTGGTGTAGTTGTATACGCCGCAGCAACGCAGCTGTGGTTGAACGACAGATCAGAATTACCCTCAGAGACAGTTTTAGGATTTTAATCAAGCGCAACGGGCAAAATTCATTTCAAGCAACACCTGTGGAACAGCAGCATGCCCACCATTTTAAAACAAGAAAAAATACAGAACAAAAAAGTCACAAAAAGGGCTTTCTTTTCTCAGCATGGGATGCATTAGTCAAGGCGTGGCCAACCCAGTCCTACGAGAGCCTCAATCCAGCCGGATTTCCGTCCCAGGGGTAGACAACAGCTTTCACTTGGAATCCTTGTTCTCGATCCTTTGGTGACAGCTGTTGTCTACCCGGTGGGACGGAGAACCCGGCTGGATTGAGGCTCTGGGTTGGCCACGCCTGCATTAGTCAATTGATTTTTAAATGATGACTTACCCGGTGCTGCAGGTTATCAACCACGCGGCTCACCTCGTCCTCGGCGTTGTAGTTGAGGACGGCGCTCGTGTACGTCCTGTAAAAGGTTCCCTTTATCTGCGGTGGAAAAAGCACACGCGATCCGGCCAAGATCGTTTTACACGGCGCCGCTGTCGGGCAGAGGCCGTTAAATTATGCAGCAGGTTCTGACCTCATGGCGAAACACAAATCCGGAGATCCCGGCCACCAACTCAGCGAGGAAGACGAGCGAGAGAAACATCGCGTACTGCGGGGAGACAGCAAAACGGGACACGGATTCGCGGTCACGCGTACGGCAAACGCGCGTGGATCACATGATCAAAGGTTGCCCTGGTGGTGTGTCAGGGCCTTCTGCAGCCTCTCACCAGCTTCAGCATCCATGGGCTTCCTCTGCAGGTGGCGAAGCATCCAAACAGGCCAAAAACAATGATGACGGTTCCCGTGCCAATGAGGACATACGGGGCGTTGGTAGAGTTGTCCGCTATCAGGGAGATGTATGGGCCCAGCATCAACTTCCCCCATACTCCCACCGCAAGCAGGATGGCTCCTGTTATCTAAATGTGAGAGGTGGAGACACAGATGCAGCAGAGGGAAGGTAGTTAGCGGAGAGAAGGCCAAGATGTGGTGTTTATCGCCGCGATTCGCACAATATAACAATAGATGCGTTTTATCGGCGTGGTGAGGGGGGGAGGGGGAGGAAACGGTAACAAGAGGGCAGCGGAATAAGACACAAATCGATAGAAGGCATGATGGTGAGCAACCGCTTTATGCGTGAGCTCCAAAAAAGAAAAAAAAGAAAAGAAAAGAAAAAAAAAAAAAAAGGCGCACACACCCACACAGATATGCGTCAGAGAAGCTTTTGATCTGAGGCGAGACGCTTCCTCCTGTTGCGCCCCTATTACCATTTCAAATGACGGCTCTGGATAAAAGAGCGTGTTGTACGAGCAGCTGAAGCGGCCTGTGTCTCAGCTGGGTATGTCTCGCTGGCACTGGAAAGGGAACTGGGTGGGGGGTGGAGGGGTGGGGTGGGTGCAGCGGGAGGCGCGAGGGGGCAAGCGCGCTGATGACCCGACTCTTGTTAAGGCCAACTCATCTGCTTCCCTCCGAGAGGAGATGGCTCGCCGCGCTGCAG
Source organism: Lagocephalus sceleratus (assembly GCA_911728415.1). NCBI lineage: Eukaryota > Metazoa > Chordata > Actinopteri > Tetraodontiformes > Tetraodontidae > Lagocephalus > Lagocephalus sceleratus. The sequence goes on along the minus strand of CAJVRN010000231.1, from coordinate 15,460,384 downwards.
ACAGGCCCTCTGGCCCCGACAAAAGGCTCTGTGTGCAGTGAAGGCCGGGAGAAGGGCTCAGATCTGGTGAGAGGAAGAAGCTCTCGGATGGAACGGCAGCGGGAAGGGAGTCTTTGGCTCTGGCTAAACCATGCCAACCAACAACGTCAATGCAACAACCTGTGGTCCTGTCACAAAACCAACCACACACGCTGTCGGGAAAATGCTTGATTTTGCAGTGATGAAATGTTTTCCGTCTGATTACAGCCTGAGCCGTCTGCCTGTAGGTTAATGTTTAACAGTCGTACTTTGCCCATTGACAGAGCGTGCGCAGAGTCCGTGGACAAAGGTTGTTGACTGGACTGATTATGTTTTGATTGCTGTAATCTTCTGCATTTACCCATGAATACAAAGTCTGTTGTTCACATGCGGAACAACAACAACAACAGCTACTATTTTAAATTAAAAAAAAAACCCATTTTCATGCAAATGTGGTCATTATTTTCCACATGACCTGTGAGACATACAAGGTCAGTGGATTGAAGATGCAGGAGAGACCAGGAAAACAACACTACTTATCATTTACACTATTTTGCTCCTTTTGTCAACTCTACCAAAATACTTTTGACGCTAAAAACCGTGCAACATATTACAAGTGTGTTAATCGTTCCGACCATATTTTATTCGTCTTCAAGTGTTGGCAGCCATGTCTCTGTAACGGTTTTAAAGAGTAGCTGCGGTTTTTGTTATGCAAGGAAGTGTGGGTTTTATTGATAACTTGTGGGCAGCAAGATCTGAGATGAAAAAAAAAAACCCTCATTGGAATGATGACTGATGGAGCGGTACCACAAAGACAACACCGACAGCCATTGAATTCGCTCTTTATCTGTTCAACGCTTCAGAAATCTCTATAGCCTCTCATCCAATCCTGCAATGTAAAGAATCCATTCTTTCCAGAAACGGGTTAATTTAATCTGTCAACCAGGTCCAACTGTGTGGATTAACTATGGTTTAAATAATCCCTTGACATCACATAAACGCGCCAAGATGCTTGAGCCTAAAGAGCGACGAAGAACGGTGAAAAGGGCCGCGTTCAGGACAAGAAGCGCGTCTGTTGCAGAAGGCTCCATGTCTCCTGTTGAATCCTAAACAGATTCTCTTCCACCCTCCTCCCTGGAGCCAAGAAAGCCCCCCCCCCCTCCACATTTTTAAATGCAACTCCAGGCCGACCATCCCGGTTACAGCGCTGCGCTTAAAAGAGGTCGTCCCTCCCCCCTCCCGCCTGATACAGAAACAGAAGGTGCTATGACAAAATATGCTGGCGAGGACATCATGCAGACTCTGCCACCTGCTCCGCACTTAATCATCCCGCGTCTGCGTGTGTCGAGTATGGCCACACTCTGTCGATCTTCGCACTTAGGACATGATAGCCGACGACAGTGGGACCGAGGCCTGGCGCCGAGGCGCCTCCAACTCCATGCCAAACAACGTCCCCTGACCCCCCCCCCCACACACACACACACACCCCCCCACCACCATTTCACCCCCAGGGTGGAACAGGGCCGGGTGCCGAGGCAACGGCGCGCGGACCTGATATCCGAAACCCAATAAATGAGATGGGGGAGCTACGAGACACAGCCCAGACCTGACTAAATATAATAGCTCACGTCTGTCACATAGACACAAGCCTGCAGTGCAAGCAGATCCTCAGCAGAGCTCTGCTCCTGTCGCAGGAACAGGTCACCCAAGGGCTGATTTAAACGGCTGATCGGTTCTGCGCTCCCGACTCAAGGCTTCACTGACTTGGGATTTTGCTCAAGTGGTGTGAAACAATGGGAGAATGCCCGTTTTCTCCAGGCTTGAGTACGAACTGAAGAGGCCTTTTTGGATAAGAAGCGAAACATTTTTGAAAAGCTAAAGAAAGTCCAATTGAAGTTTCTGAGGTCAAGAGTTCTCTCCGACCCGGACGAACATTCATGGAAATGCAAGTCTTCATAACAGGCCAACATATGGGCTCATTAAGCAGCAGTTGTTGGAAGCAAACAGGAAGTAAGCACTTTCTGTCTGACTGTACAAAGGGAAGGATGCATCGCAACAATAACAATCAGCACTTTTTTTTTTTTTTTTACAGGGCAGCGTCTGGAAAGCCTGTGTATTGTGTGTGCGTTTCAACGGGACTGTGTGTGTCCCACAGCACAAACACCAGACAGAGATGATGCACAGACCGTGTGTCCATCCTCGACTCTATGTGACAGCCTAAACAACTGCTGGCGAGGGTCCAAATGGTAGCAGGCCCTTTAAATCCTTTAAGTCTTCCAAAAGCAACACATTTCCTGCTGTCTGACATCTGGAAACTGGAGAATTCTTAGAGAACCAAGGCTACCTTGGGGCTTAATGGGGACAATGCGAGAAGAACTAAACAACATATGTCTCAGGCTATTGGCAGCAATGACAACCAACCAATCTGGTGAATCAATAAAACCACAGTAAAGAGGAAAGATGTGATCTGAAACAAACTGTTCCTTTACATTACTTTTATTCCCCCCAGAAATGGCTGGAAACTAAACTGCAACATTAAAAATGCATCTGCCACTGTAATGCTGAAGCATCCGACATGCAAACACTTTGACATTTTAGGAAAAAAACGGTGGACATCCCGTGGTACTGGGAACACTGGGACACTGACAGTGGACTCTTTGTGTAGCCTAGCCTGATTCTGAATATTCGGTTTTATTGGAGTCTTGGAATTTTGAAGACCGGGCATTCTAAAATTCCTTAATCGATTCATGAAGCGAATGAATTGTACCAGTATTTGTCTCCATTTTGTGGAAGGGGAAAAAAATGAAAGAGCACTTTGATTTCCATTTCATCATACTTTGGAGGCAGAGTTTCATGCCATCATCCACTGGTAACAGGTCAATACCTGAGAGTGAGCTATGAAGTAATCTGTCATCAGCAGAGCCATGTTGCTTTACTGATGTTAAAACTGCTGCTTCTTTAATAACAAGGTGACAGTAAGCACAGGGACCTATGGGTCTTTTCCTGCAGACGTTGGAACCGAGGAACTGAACCAAAGGGATCCAAACATGTTAGTATAATTCCACGAAGCCCAGAGAGAGGCTCGATTATATGTATTAGAAAAATAATAATAATAATAATAAAAAAAATATATATAATATATATGTAATCTGATACAGTCATTTAAGTTGCATTGGTTTTCCCATTTAACCTGCTCTGTGTTTACACTGATATTTGCCTCGACAAATTGTAAATTGCAGGCTTTATTCGACATTTTTCTGTCTATTTAAAAATAATTTTACACCACTCAGCCAAAAAGTCACTTGTAGAAGCCCTGTGTACAATATTATTAATATAAAGCCAATACAGCTTTTGGACAATTACAAAAACAACAATTACTACTAATGACTACTCTGTCCAAGCCTGTCGCGGACATGGTAACAACTTCTTCTACAATATTAAAGAATAAGGTTAAAAAAGGAGGATATATGAGGCACATTTCTTTTGTGCTGCTAATGTATTTCCTTTTTATGACGGTTTCTTGTATTTTTTTTATATATATAAAAGTATGGTGCCTGTCAGGTGCGCTGTCACTTTAAGTGAAGCCATGGCGACCAAACCTTCAAATCTACCATCATTGTCTCCACAGGGTTCTAAACTGGGGCCTAATTCTCCGAGATCGGGCTGCAGCTCTGAAAACTAACGGAGCGAGATTACCATCCTCCGACAACCGGCAACAAACCAAGATGCTGTGGTACGCGCGCTCACGCACGCACGCACGCAGGCACGCAAAAAAACAACAACAAAGAAACCGCCCAGCAGCAAAAATGTGTGTTTGGTTCACCTTGACGCGCGTTACCACACACCGAGCGGTTCAAGTCCTCTCTTAAACACCAGGAGAGGCCACAACAGGGCGTTCGTCCTCTCCATATTTCCACAACAACACGAGTCCGTCGATGATGCTGGCACCGCGCACCCCTTCATCACGCACGTAAACACACACACGTACACACACACACATTACGCATACACAGCGGTGGGGTAAAAAAAAATAAATAAATAAAATAAAATAACGGACTGCGACCGTTTTAAAAGGCGCACACGCAAGCAACGACGCGCTCGTTAAAAGGACACGTACCCAAAAGACGAAGGAATAGACGATGAGCAGCGTTTTGAGGCAGGTGATGACCGGTTTGGTTTCCATTGTGCGGCGGACGTCAGAGCTGCTGCGCTAAGGGGAGCGGAGAGGAAGCGTGTGCGCGGGGGGGAAGCAGCCGCAGCGCGTCAGCCGAGCGCCGCACTTCTGACGGAGGCGCACAGGCTGAGCTGCCTTCAGCAGCCCAGCTGGGAATTTAACCGATGTGCGATCTTTTTTGAGTTCTTTTTTTTTTAAAAAATGTAAAAAAGAAAAAAAATAAAAAAAAAAAAAAAAAGAACACACACACAAACGCGCCTTGTGTAAACATGTGAACACGCAGCTGCTTTCATGGTAATGAGTTAAAGACTTGCCGTGCAGGAGTAATAAAGTAGTGCTTATCATCTTGATAAAGTGTGTTTTATTTGAGTATAACACGCCTCGTTTCATGTTTGATGAGTGGGAGCTGTACGGTCCGACGTCCTTATTTTGAACCTGTTCTTAGATTGCGTGAATGTTGGCAGAGGTGGAGTTTCTAACGGCACCCTAGTTGTTGGTATTTACCACTGGGCCTCCAGAGGACGTGACATGACAAAATCCTACTCCTTCTCAGGAGAGAGTGAAAGCACAGCCGTAGTGAAAGGCAAGTTTGCCAGCTGCTGAAATGATGTGAAGACAGGTGGATAAAGGAAAACCTTTTTTTTTTTTAAACACTGGAAAACTCATGAATACATTACAGGGGTGTGGTGTCTTCTCTCTCGCGCGTCAGATCCGAGATTACAGAAATGTCACAATCATGTCAGTACAGACAAGGAAATACAGCAAACATTCATTAGATAAGGTTCAACTTGAGAAGTAAATGTATCCTTCGCTCAAAATTGTAGGCTTAGTAATATTAGACAGCCTCATTAAATAAAAGTATCAAAACTAAAAATGTACACCGAGACATTACTTTGTGTTCTCGTAGCATCTTAACAGCCTAAGGAAATAGATTATCAGTGCTGAAACGCATTTTCTATTTGTTTTGGAATAGGCCTCATGCAAGGATCAGCAGTGCTCCAACGTAAGCATTCAATAGCTGTCACATACAGAAAAAGGTCTAAGTCTGTGTGAATCTCTAACTCAGCTAAAACATTCTAGCACACTGATTACAGCTTCCTGTTTGATCAAAATCATAAATGCTAATGATCCCTCACACATCTACGCCGAAAGTTGTGAGACGGGAATATTAATACAAATAGGTCTATCAGAAAGAGAATCACAAAAGCTTATGATCCACAGACAAAAGAGGCCTATTTGGTCATAAAAACATTCCTTGGTCTTGTTTTGTGTTTTGTCTTCATAGCTTTGTGTTGTTAAGTCTATCAGCAGCTCCGGGATTGATTGTGTGTGATAACAGAAGAAGCAAGGACAAATACGTGAGAAGCCAGTGGAAGTTCTACAGCTGTAGGTCGCAGTTATTCAGCCTCAACCGATGTGACCTTATGTAAACATTGGTACGTTCCCTTGTTCACTGCTTCTGGAAGTCTTTCATCTTCAAGGCTTTCAGGATTTCTTTGAATGCTTCGGCCCCTCTTGCTCTTTACACGGACCCAAACTCTGCCATCCACGCCTCGTACTTCTCCAGGTCCGCGGCAGAGACAGACTTGGAGATCTTTTTGAGCGTAATGGTAAAGTCCTCCATAGTCACGGGCATCTGGAGCTCATCTTTGGAGAGGGCCCGGATCTCCTCCGGGCTCAGACCTTGGATTCGCCGTCGCATCGCCATCATGGAGGCGTCTCTGATGAAGACAGCCGCAAAGGGAGGCAGGGGGGGTTAATCATTGCCTGGAATTTGCTCCCTGGATTAAAGCCTTTCACTCTTCTCAGAGTAAAAGAGTCTCCACTGTGATCGATTAAGAAACAACTGTCTGAGGTCCTGCGAGCTGCCTACGAGGCTGCTGGAGCGTCGAAAGCCAAGAAAGAGAGAGCAATTTATCAAGTAGCTGCCACTCCAGCATAGTATTGCTGCCACACATACCAAAAAGGCGGCACTCAGTGTCACGAAATACTACCACGTTGTTTCGGGATCTGACATTTTCACAAATAACCTGGTTTTCACATTAAACAAGAAAAATGTGAGATGATGGACATGAGGTGTGAGACAGGCATTATGGCCTGTTAACATGACTAAGGGGGTGAGATTGTTATCAGCGGGCGTACTCTAAGATGGATTTCGGTATGTATGGAGTCGCACTTCAGAAAGAACAAACCGGACCCTCTTTAGGTGGCGTCGTTCCCCATCGATCAAATGGAAGGCGCCGCTTCAGTCAATCATTGCGGAATGAGCCACTATTCTTACCTCACGCCTCTTGCTTCTGTTATCTTTAAAACATCTCATCTCGAAATAACGGCAAAGTTATTTAGCCGCTTCCGTGGCATAGACCTGATGTAACAGTCACAGTAAAATATAATGCTGTGCAGTTACTTTATCGGTGATGGGCGATAAAACTTGTGATACCATTTACTGGAGCCAGAAATTCAAACTTCAACCTGAAGTTGGCCGTGCATTCATCCGTGATTTAAACCTCAACTAGGCAGAGCTGTTATCATGATGTTAATGTATTTTAATACATAGTTAAGTCGCTTTACCACTGTTGTTTTGTAATAAAAATGGGATTGTAAGCATTACATTAGTGGTAGCTTTCTCTAACTCACATAAATCCATCATAACATGTTAATCTTAACGTGGGTGTTCTCACCTGCAGACGTTGGTGATATCAGCTCCAGAGTAGCCCTCAATCTTCTCAGCAATGAGATTTAAGTCCACATCATCAGCCACTTCCACTTCCTTCAGGTTGATCTTTAGAAGCTCCACTCGGCCTGCAGCTACACACACGCAAAACACGCATGCGCACAGACTGGGATTCAGACTGGGATTGTTACATGCAACCCTGTTTAGGCCACTATGAAGACGTGGCTCACCTGAGGGAAGGGGTATGTAGATCCTTTTCTCTAACCGGCGTCGCAGCGCCTCATCGATGTCCCAGGGGAAGTTGGTGGCAGCGAGGACCATGACCATCTTAGAAGGGTCCTCATCGTGAGTGTTGCCCATACCTGATCGTAGAAACAATATTGCAACATTAACAACGTTAAACTCCGATTTCGCAACACAACTGCTTTCAGCGGAGACACATATACGCTCTGTGGCACTCACCATCCATCTGAACCAAGAACTCCGACTTTACCCTGCGGCTGGCCTCATGCTCGTCTGAGGTCCCTCTCCTGCTACAGATGGAGTCAATCTCATCTATGAAGATGGTTGTTGGAGCGTAAAACCGCGCCTAGGACACACCAAAGTTTTAAAAGACGCTGGGGAACGCTGACATATTCACTCTGCTGTTCCATGCGTGTGCCCACCAACCATTTCAAAGAGCACACGGACAAGCTTCTCTGATTCGCCTCTGTATTTGGAGGTGAGCGTGGAGGAAGACACGTTAAAGAAAGTAGTTCCACATTCTGTCGCCACAGCTTTGGCTAACATGGTCTTTCCTGTCCCAGGAGGGCCGACCATTAAGACACCCTGAAAAAGAAAATGAATAGAAAAATGTTACCTTACAAAAATACATGCCTGAAGTATCATTTCCACCCATTAATACCCCTACCTTCATTATGTGCTTGTATTTCGGTTCGAACAGATGTGAGTTTTAGCAGATTAACCAAAAATAAAAAAATGTCTGTGGTGAGAATCTTATTTTTTGTATTTGTGCATTCATTAATTTCAGCCACTGAACAAACTTGGATATGTGAGCATTTATTCAGCAGCACAGACAAATGGGATTACAATTAATAATTTAACGTGTCTATGATTTGATTTCAATGGGTGCAATTAAGAAATGATGTTCCGAGACAGAAACCCAGAGCTGGAGCAGCGTAATCATATTTATGAGGCTAAAATCTGATGTCTGCCCTCTGTTCCTGTCAGCTTTAAAGCAGAATGGTCCACTTCTGGAGGAAGCATAATTAGGAAATATATTCTTATTACTATAAGCTCAGTAATATAGTAATATATTCTTATTACTATAGGCTCAGTAATATAGTAATATATTCTTATTACTATAAGTTCAGACTTCAGTGACAAAAATACCAAAAACAACAGACTCAGTCACACAAATTTCAGTTTGGGCTTAATAATCAAAACTGGAACACTCATGATGAATGCCATTTCAGGCCATTTCACATTCGGATTACTGACATCTGATGATAAAACATGTTCTTAGGGTGGATCACTGACAAAAAAGCAGTTGATACGATTATTGTATTCCAGCTATGTGTCTGTGTCCCGGCCAAATAAAAGAGAACCCTGTTGCTGTAAAAATCGATAAGCTATTAACCTCACGCGAGGGGCTGGAAAGGCAGAGAACTTGCGGTATATGACAAAGTTCAGTATTTGCAGTACAATAGAAATGTCTGTAAATGCTCATTCATCTTTCATGCAATTCATGAGAGCAGGTGTGGCTGTGCCTCAACTTACATGTAGGTCAGCTTTTATGTCAATTAGGGGTGCATAGCTCTTTAAATTAACATTTAATTCAACCAATCATTTCTTTTGCATGCATGTATGCAAAACCAATGATAGTTCCAGTCATCTTCAAAACATTGCTATTGTCCAACAACATCCAGAGTGAAAACATCCAGAACTATCAAGTTTATTCTGTGATGAACTGTGTTTACTGAGCTACCACCACGTATCTCAGCTTCCCAACGCTACGGAAACAGCCAGTCATAACTGTGACTGATCAGTTTAAGTGTTTTTATTTACTCTTGTGACATAATGAATAAAACCTGGACAATTCCAGAAATAAATAGCTAGAGGATTTTTTTTGTTACCAAATATTTGTATTTGCAGTGCATTGTGTGTTAGAGGCTACGCCCATAACATCTTTAAACTGACTTGTACACTGAGACAGACTCTATATTTCAGTCACATGTAGTTTTCATTATGACTGTGCTGTATCAACTTTCAAACTACTATTTATAGACTTATATTGAATTATATATTATATAGAATTATATTATTGATACATATACATATTATTTAAAATAAATTCAGCTCAGCGTATCAGCGTGTTCTACCTTCCAAGGACGACGGATGCCCTTAAAGAAGTCTGGCATCCACATAGGAAGAACCACCGCTTCTCTCAGCAGCTTTTTGGCATCTTCCAAGTCAGCGATGTCATCCCTAAAGCCCAACCACAGAAATCAGTCAACAGGACCAAGGAAAGAACTCCATCAGTTGCTAACTAAACTTCAGCCTACCAGTGTATATTTGGGTTACGCGACACGATATCTCTCTCCAGTAAGTCCACCAGGTCGCTGTCATATCCTGCACCATCAAACTTCTTCAGCTCTACATCTCCAGGATCTGCTGCCCCTTTTTTCCCCTTGTGGAGTAAAAACACCCAATCGATCAATTCACCATCATCAGTATGTTCAGTATCAGTATGTCCATCCATTAATGAATCAATCAAACTGTTGGAGTAAAACCTTATCATCTTTGTTCTTCATGCCTCGGGCCTCTTTGAATCCAGGCCGGTCTGGTTTAGGGTTGGCCTGACCGCGCACTCCAGCACCTCGATGCTGCAGACCAGGGGAATCTCTCCGCTGCTGTTTGACCCCAGTGCTGGGGCGCTTTAATGGAACAGGATTCCTACGCAAACGAAGCACGGGGAGAAACATTTGCACATGAGGAAGTTCAGTTCCAGTGAGTACACATAAATTCACACACATTCCAGGGGCAGCATTAACACCAAACCAGCTCTGCTGTTTCTCTGTGGATTGTGACGGCATTCAGAAAAGCATGGTTATGCTAAAAGGTTTGTTAAACTTCTTCTATTCTTATTAAATTTACTTCTTTGGTAGTTCATTAATTGGTTCCTTTGCAGTCTAGAGAGACTGGGAAACTTGATAACACTCATTATGGGCATAAAACAAAGCATGATAAAGTAGCCAGGTAAAGGGGGTAAAAGGTCATTTGTAGGGGGTTGAGTAAAGACACAACCTCTCCACAGATACCTGTGTTCTGCGGGGACTGGAGGGGGCCAAACTACCGGATCCTCGGGGCTCCGCTCCAGTTGGGGCACTAAGATGTCGCTGGGCTTCTCGGACTTAAAGCTCTCAAGCGTTCCCGTGATGGCTTTCACCTGCTCGTACTCCTCAGCCAGCTCCTGTCTGATCTGAGCAGAAGCACGAGGAGTCCAGCATCAGCAAACAAACATCACGACAGAGGAAAAGGCTGAAGAGGTCTGACATATTACACCGATACACACATATCAACCACCGATGATGATGATGGCATGTTATCTAATGTACAGTGCACACAGGGTGCTGGTAACTCACCTGCTGCCATTTGACCTTGAGGGCGGGGTCCCTCAGTGTCTGGCAGTGTTTGTGGATCTGCTGAATGACGCCCTCGTAGTAAACGATGGAAGAGTCATAGATCCCCAGCAGGGCATACTCCCGAGCCCTCTTGGCGTAGTCACAGATTTCCGCCAAATTCATGCTGAATAGCGGCTGCATGAGAAACTGTAGGTGAGTGTCGGAGAAGCGGCTGATGAGATCGTCTGCTGGACGACCCTCCAAACAGACCTGTCGACCACATGTGGCCCCGTCCCGGCACGAACAACCGGGGGCCAACCAAACCTGCGCAGGCGACCGGGCCGCTTTTTATTCCAGGCTGTGCCCCGTGGCACCTGCCTGTGACACCGCAACGACTCCCTTTCTTTTTTTTTTTAGACTTGCATGACATTCTTCACTAGCCTGTCACCTCGCCGATGCTAGCTCGGGCTAGGTTGCTAACAGGCCACCGACGGTCTCTGTGGTGATGAATAACACCAGTCTTAATCCCCCCCCCACCACCAACACCACCACCCCCCCGACACCACCACCCGCAGGCGAACAACGAGCGTGCGCACACGGTGTGTCCCGGTGTCCCGGCAGCGCGGGGCGGCGGGGAGAGGCTCGTACCTGCATCCGGAGCGGGGCGGCGCTCCCCGGGGCTCAGGTGCCGACTGTTGGGGAAACTGTTTCCATGGACGCCGCGACCGGCTCGCGCGCGCGGTGCTGCCTTCACGGACGGCGCGGAAAAGCGGGCATCGCGCGCCCTCTGCCGAGCGTTACAGGGTAACAGCCACGCGGGGCGACGCCGGAGCGCTCGTTAACGTGTAACGCTCGTTACGCCGTACACGTTACACTGCTCTGCTCTCGTTTCGTCGGTCTTAATTATGCCGTTTTTTTGTGACTCGGAATCATTTGATTAGACTTACAGACAGGTTTAATATTCAAACATACAGATTTTATTTATTATCAGCGGGGGTCCTGTGATAGTTCCTGGTCAAATGGTTTGCCGTTAGATGTGTGCAGTAGGAGGCTCCTGATGTTTTAGGAGGCTGTTGGAGAGCTTCATCGTCTTTGGGCCACAGGGACCAGGGTACCAGCAGGTCTGACCCTGGCTGCTGAAGAGGGCCATGCTGACCACTGCTGAAATAACAGTACTTAGTAAAAAGGTTTAGCTACATTTAATACTGGTAGTGTGCCATTTTATTAATTACTAATGTTTACATTCCAAAATCCCCATAATGTTCCCTAATTGTATAATTCTATGCATGCAGTCTTTGTTTAACTGTGAAAATACAATTCGTTTCTTACAACTAATTCATATTCAAAGCCCAAATGTTACTTATTTCATATATTTGTGTATTGCCAATAACAGATTCCAGAGAAGCATTACATCATGCATTTATTTCATTAAGCCGACTATTAATAGTTAAGACATTTTTGTATAAATACCATCTATGGTAATTGTTCACAGTTTTAAGTTATTTGTCCCTTCAGCCAAATCTATTTGTCTCAACAGAACTTTCCACTTTCAATACTGTCATGTCATTATATGGCTGATTGCATACAACTGATCAGCTTACTGACGTGCAGTCTCGATAATGCTTTGTTTTTATCATTAGTGCATTTAGGTGCAGTTTGAGCTACAAATATTTGGCGCTGCCTTAAATCAGGCGTGAAAAACAGGGAAAATGTGGACCGCTCCTGTCAGGCCTTCCTGATTTCACTCTGTGTTCCCATCCATCGCTGATGAAGATGGAGTAGACCTTTGGATGTGAGTAGCAAATGGAATGAGGGCGAGGTCAGCACTGGCAAATGGTTGCTTCTTGTTCTCTCTGGGTCCACAGCTGACGATCGCTGCCTTCGCTCAGCTGCTTCAGTCTCATGGGTTTGTGGCTCTTCAGTCTGTAAGCCAGTGTCAGAAAGATGGAGTCGACGTGTTCCTTCTCGGCAGGGTCCTTGGCCGACGTCTCAAACAGCGGGTAATTGTAGCTGTCTGCGAGGCACTGCGCCGCCGTGGTGGAGACCTCCCGGTGCTCCCTCAGGTCACACTTGTTGCCCACCATGATGCGGGGCACCATTGGTCCCACGGAGTGACGGCTGCACTCGTCGATCCACTCGGGGATGCTCTGGAACGAGGCGAGGCTGGTCACATCATACACAAAGATGACAGCGTGGACGCTGCGGTAGTAATGCTCCACCATGCTTCTCCTGAAGCGCTCCTGACCCGCCGTGTCCCAGATCTGCAGCTGGCGCAACAACAAAAACAGACTTTGAGATGCTGCACGTTCAAATACTGCATGCTGACTTCATTTGCATGGTGGTATTTGACGCTTGATGGTACAGGGACCTCTCTCTCTCTCTCAGTATGAAGGGATGGCTTATTTAACAGGGTAGGCCTGGATTTGCAGCTTCCACATCAACATCAAAACACGCCTCTTCTCTTTGTCCACTTACTCAGACAGAAGACAGGGGCATGTATTCCCTACCAAATGCCTCTCCCAGGGCGATGAAGAACGTCATGAAGAGTGCATGCATGTTTTCAGGGCCTCACCTTGATGTTTACCCCGTCCAGCTCCAGCGACCTCTCTCTGAAGTCCACCCCGATCGTTGCCTCGGGGTTCTTCAAGAAAGTACCCCCGCAGAATCTGTACGTCAAACACGTCTTTCCGACATTTGAGTCTCCGATGACTATTATCTTGAAAATCCACGGCTGGGCGCTGTCATAGTCGTAGTGCGAGGAGAGCTCCAGGGAGTCGTCCAGACCGAGGACGGTGTCCAGATCCTGCCCCTGTCCCTGCTCTATTGCCATTGCTCATGTTCTCGCGGTCTGGACGTGGACAGCGCCGAGATCTCGCGAGAACACCACAGGAGCTCGCACAAGCTGTGACAACATACAGTTCTTCTTATGTTTAAAAAAAAAATCAAAATCTACCGCAAGTTGTTTAAGAGGTCAAATATTTAGCTAAATATGCAGTGCATGCCCATATGCATGGGGTATCATGTACACATCAACGACCAGGTTTGGCTTAAAGGGAAAAGCAGCTCTTAGTGCTCAAAACAGCCATATTAAATGTTTTGGACGAGTCAATGTTTTTTTTTCTCCCCAGTGAAATAAAATGACGCTAAAGCGTCTTAAGAACATACGCTTCCATCTTGCACTACACCGGCCACGTTCCACACCAGCCTGCGGCTCATTAGAGGACTACCAGTAGAGGGCGCTCAAGACACGATACACGGACAGGTACAAAGAAACACTCGTACTTTATTACACATAACCTTTTAGAAAGCAAAACTGCACAGAGGCATAACATTGAATTATGGTCATTCACCAGTTTATTGAACTGTATATTAAAACTGGGTGGTATAAGGGAATGTCTGCTCAGCAGCAGCACGTACATGCTCACACCTCATAAGAGTTCAGTGTTTTGCCTTAGATAAGACAGGATACTGAACACTTACCAGTGAGTGTGGTATAGTTGGAAAGGACAATGGCTTAAAAAAAACAAAAAAAACAAACATGCACAAAAAAATTCATTGTTTAATTAAAAAAATTAACTTTGAGTGCTGACTGAAACAAAGATATAAAACCAAGTATAAATCCCACAATTAGTTAAATACTATAGTTTCTAAAACACCCCCCAAAATCTAATAAATCTTTAAAAAAACGTCACTTGTGCAACATAAACCTGAGTAACTGGACAGTGCATTGGCTTCTCCCTATCACCCGGCAGTTTTAACAGAGTGACATGCTAATGTGCACCCATGAATTTAAGACAGCAAATAACCCACCCTAAATGATTGACACTCTAAACATGGAAAACTTGAAAAGCTGTCTGATCTCCCACATAATGACACACATTTCTACTAGGTAGCGTTCAGTTAACCTAGATAGATTAAATTGAAAGAAATAATTTGTCACACCTTTATGCTGCCCATTCAGGCAGACAAAGCAGCCTGTGCACACATTTGCAGCTTTTAAGTAAAACTTCACAGACCTTATTTCCAGCTGCTATTTTGAGTTGGCAGGAGAGATGAGTTCATGATGACTCAAGACGAGAAGTTCATGATGTTGCAGGGTTGTTAATTTGGCTGTACAAAATACATTCACTATAATGTAACGCCACATTCACGCACATCCGTTGTCAAAAATGACTGAAAAAAAGGGTACTGAAAAAAAAGAGTACCATCTGACCTTTTTGGCACCCTTCTGTTTTTATAGAAATGGTACAATATATGTTGATCTGGCTCAAAGATGGTTGGGTGTTAAAGAAATTCAATTGCCATACATAAGAGCTCTTTCTCTTGTATGTATATATCAAGGAATACATCTGAGAGAGGACTTGACATATAGATTCCACATAAAATTAGTACAGTACAGAAGATTTTCTATCACATTCTTTTTCCTTGAGGATTTTGATTTTGCAACCTACGCTGTGCCACAGTGAAACATAGTTTCATGCCAAGCCCGCATAACTTAGTGAAACTGCAGCTAACGTGCAAAGAATATATTTAAAAAGGACTGACTTCAATGAAATCACTTGTGCTTATTTTGTGTAAAGTATTTTAAAATTCAGAATGGGACCCTTTACAATAGGATGCTCATTCGATAAGACCCTGTAAACAGCCGGTGGATCATTAAAAATAATTTCCTTTTACGCACACTTCCTCTACCAATTCTCATCTGAAAATGAGCTCGAGCTGCCCGAATCGGAGTCTGCATCCGTCAGTCCGTCGAAGTCCCAGTCGGCACTGGAGCCGCTGTCGTCGTCGTCCTCTGCCGAGAAGCGGTGCGCGGAGCTCAGGCACACCGGGTACACGCGTGTCGAAACGCACACGGGCCCCAGAGTGGACACGTAGACGGCCATGATGCTTCTCCAGGCGTCCCTGCCTGGGTCGTACTCGTGCATGAGAACCCTGTTCTTGTTGTGCTGGAGGAGAGTCTGAGTGAGGAGGAGCAGCTTGCTGTTGTGCTGGATCACCTGGTAATTTAGGGCGTGGCTGTCGATAGGAATGTCCCCCAGCCTCCTCCACTCGCCCCTGGACGGACTGTAGGCCTTCACCACAGGGATGTCGCACACGCAGACGATCTGGTCCTGGAACACGCAGGCTTTGTGAAGCTTGTCTCTCCGCAGCGAGCCGCAGTGGCGCCATCGGTTCCGCTTGGGGTCGTAGCAAAGCATCCTCCTCCTGCTCACCACGTACATGAGCTCGTTCAGCACCACCACCTGCATCTTCCCCAACGAGTGGGGCAGAGGGGCCACGAACGTCCACTGGTTCCTCTGAATGCTGTAGCACTCGACCTCCTTCAGCTTGGCGTCCGTCACCGGGTTCCTCCCTCCGAGGATGTAAACGTGGCCGTTGAGGTAGCCCATCCCGGAGTGTATCCTCCCCAGCGGCCTCTCCGCCAACTCCTGCCAGAGGTTGAGAATGGGGTTGTGCAGCCAGAAGTGTTTCGAGATGTGGGAGGCTAGAAACAAGCTGTTGTCAGGTGTAGCGCAAGCGATCAGCGACTCCATGGTCGAGCTTTTGTAGTCTTGACTGCTGAGATCTCGCAAAGGAGGCGCCATGAAGTAGAGGTCCTCGGAGTAGGGGTCGCAGCACATGATGTTGTCGTTGGGCAGGCCAAAGAAGAGGAGCATTTCTTTGGCGCTGACCCCTACCCTCTGTTCCGGGAGACTCGACGGAGCGGACAGCTTGCAGCCGTCCTCCGCGCTGAAGAAAAACGCCAGGTACTTCTCAATCGGGGGCTTCGCCATCAGCCCCTCCAGGTACGGCTTGTCCTTCTCGGTCAGCAGGTTCCAGCGCACGCACCTCAGCGCCTGCAGGGCGTCCTCCTTCTTCTGCAGCGCGTTGACCTCTATCCACTGCAGGGCCGCCGAGCACACCTTCCTCTCGCAGTCCACGTCCAGGGTGTTCAAACCCAGCAGCTCCTTGAAGAGCTTCAGGTCCAGCTCCCACAGGTCCCCGCCGCTGCACACCTGGTTGAAGTTCCGGGCGATGAAGGCCTGCGCGTTCTCCTTCAGCTCGGGGTTGTCGAACGTGTCCGCGAACTTCATGATCTCCACGCAGTTGCTGAGGTCCAGCCTCCTGGTCATGAAGCCCGAGCAGGCCCTCCGGATGTACTCCAGCTGGAGCATGTCGGCGGCGGCGTACAGCCTCTGCACGTTGCCCTCGGTGACCGTGACCGAGCCCGTGTAGCAGTAGTCGATGATGACGGCCATGGAGTCCGCGTCCACGCCGCGGATCACGACCCTCTCCTGCGCGCTCTCGTTCAGCCCCCCCGTGAACATGCTCCTGAAGTAAGGGCTGGCGGCCGACAGGACGTTGCGGCTGCACAGGAAGAGCCGGCCGACGTCGGCGGCCGCCTCCCCCTCCGCGGGCCCGCTCCGGTCCGGGGAGCCGCCGTCGCGCTCCACGCCGATGGTGACGTCGCCCAGCAGCCGACAGTCGTAGAGCCGCTTGAGCTCCCTCACCAGACCCCGCGAGTGGCCCGCGTCCTCCAGCACCTCGGGCCCGCTGAAGCAGCTGGGCGTCGAGGCCATCGGCGAGGCCGGAGCGCGGGGAGGCTCTGGTGATCGGACCGGTCCCGGGTTCTGGTGCCGGAACATCCCTTCATGGAAGACACACGCTGGAGGAGGAGGAGGAGGAGGGGGGTTACCAGGGAGCGACCGGCTGCATGTCAACCAAGGAGTGCTGCGATGCTGGGGTCGGAGCTGAAGTCTTTGTCCCGGCGGTGACACCGAGGTCAGCTTCGGCCCATCGACCGCCTTTAATCTTGTTTTGAGGGGAGAAGAGTGCGGGTTTGCGGGAAATGACGCCTTCCTTCGGTCGAGGTCTAAACGGCGTTTGTCGGGGATCGGCAAAATAAAAGTCCGCCGTCTGCAGCAGATTTGAAAAAAACGATTTCATTGCCTCTATGGTGTATATCATTAAATTACAAATCATCGTAGTTTGACTTGAGGTTTTGTATTTATCACTCAAATTTCTAAAAATGTGACCGTTTAACTACTATGGAAAAAAGTAGTCTCTTATTTTGAAACGTCCGTGGTTCATACCACGTGATGTGATTGGTCCAATCCATGTGATTGGTCCGTTAAAGAACAGCGCCGTTTGGTTGAGCTGGCTTTGCTCCGACATTCACTTTTGGTTGATTGAATTTGTCAATAATTTTCCTGGAGTCCCTCAATGTTCTGAACACAGAGTAATATTTGCATTAAAAAAGCATGCGACGATAATTTGTTACAGTTGGAATTAAATATGTTACTTGCAAGAATAAATACAATAATCATAGCAATCAAAAAAGAGAAACTAATTCAAATGTGCATCTTATATTTAATGTAAATCTTTAATTTGCTGCATAGTGTAATATATAGTCTAAATTATTGGTATAGTAATATTCAGTTTTGCAATTCAGACATAAGTCTTCCTGCAGTTTTCTATAGCCTATCTGAGGCTGAAGTAATTGATTGTGACTGCCCTAAGGCTCAAACTGCTGCCCCCAGTTAAACCATTGCTGTCTTTCAGCCAGGTCTCATCATGCAGCAACTTGGTCTTATTGGTCTTGTCCACAGACCCCTCATACCTTAAATAAAGAACACCATCTGAGTGTCAACTGTCTCAGTCAACACAGGTATTCAAGAAAGCCCAAACAAGCAAAGCCCTTGAGGGTCAGAGCAAATCTGACCCATCAAACGGGTTTTACAAAGAAGTTAAGACAAATATTCAGACACACAAAGTTTCCACAGGTTCCACAAGGTTACTAACAGCTTCATTCCTTTTACCAGCATCCCGGACCCACTCCAACCGAGTATTCAATATAATTTTTCATATCACAAAAACAATTTAAAAAAATTAAAAATGCTTTTTCTGATCATTGTTGTTTTATATTTGTATTCAGCTTCTGTGTGGCAGTATACACATTTAACAAATACAGCAAAAAGAGTTTTGAAGGTTTTTATTCACAGTAAAAACTCACGCTTCTCTTTCAACTCCTTACATCCGTAAAAAGCATCAGGGCTCTATGTGCAATATCACTGGAGTGATTTTTTTTTTTATCAAAAAAAAATGGAAAGGAAAAATGTTGCCATTGATGTAAACAATAATCAAAACACGTTTATGCTTACCTAAAGTGATTGATGACATGTAATGTGTTTTGATCAAAAGTGCTGTGATATGAAAAATACTAATTTTTATCAGGCACAAAATGTAACGAGTTTGTTTATATTTATATCTGACACCATAGTCTGACCAAAAAAAAAAAAAAAAAAATCACAGGATTAATCACAGGATTAACTGCACGTAAAAATGAGCGTCTTTTTTTTTTTTTTTTCCTCAATTTTAAATCAGAGAATGACTTTTGTTCTGTTTAATAAAAGCTTGAACTACCCAAGATAAGTAATTAAAAACAAAACAAAGCAAAACACACACATTAAAGAAGATCCATTTCACAATTAACAACTGATATTCAGAATATTGCCAGGACAATTTTAGTGTTTGAGTTTGTGTTGAAGCAGGTAGCATAGTCCAGATCCAGCCTGCTGGACCCGTGCTCTTCTCAGTCACTATTTTGTTTGCAGTAAAGAGTAGTGCCTTTCAGAAACATTAACAGTCACTCTCTCTTGGGTCATATCCCAAGACTGGGCCCTTCTGATACCACAGTTTCAAATCAGTAGGGTCCTGTGCACTTCATGTTTATTTGGATTCAGTAGCAGCCATCTTTCCAGCTTCCATCCCTCAGGGCACTGAGTGCAGCCAAGCCCTTTGGAGGAGTCAGCAAACTGCAGACAGACCATAAGGCATGCATTATTTCTCTATTTCTAACAGGCCTCTCTGGGCAAAAATTCCAATTAAATTCACTGGAAGAGATAACGTTAATGTAGATATTTCCACTCCGATGTTCAGGGATAAATGTTCTTCCCACATGCATCCTGCAGGTGTGCTCAATGGCCACTAGTTGGCAATACAGTCCAAAGTAAACATACAGGTATGCGCAAGATCGAAGAACAGCATTCTGAGAGTTTGTTATCTCCCCTTTATCAGAAATGGATTCAAAATATAGAATATGTCTGTATTGCATTTATGCGTGTGTCAGCCCTCACCTGCGTGTAGGTTGTGTAATTTTGCTTGAACGTGGAACTCCACTTGTTCCTACAAAAGAGGCCGGGCGGGGAAGGGAACTGCGGGGGACGGCCGACTGGTTGGCGTTGGCTTTTAGGGGCTGTGGTACCAAAGTGCCGCTGGCTTTAATGGGCTGAGGCAGTGCCACGCTGCTGGGGATGGAGTGTAGACTGACCGAAGTGGACAGCGAGCTGGGGCTGGGGCCCTGCTGCACAGTGGGGCTCACGTAGGCCGTGGCCTTTAGAGGGTGTCGGGGGGTGGTGGGGAAGTTGCCCACGCTCTGGACGCGCTGACTGAGCTGACCTGGGGAAGGGACTGCAAGACATCAAGGGCGCAGATGAAACTAGAGATAACGTCAGAATTAGAATTAGAGCACGCGCTGTCCCGTGTCCTCAAAAAAAAAAAAGCCATACATTTGCACTGACTGATTGACAGGAAAAGAGTCTTACTGGAGGACTGGAGTCGTGTGAGCCCATTGGAGGAATCAAAGCTCTGGCTGCTCCGGAGGGAGGATATTGTTGGCAAGGAGGAAGGGCCTTGGGAAGATTGGTTGATAGGGGAAACCAGGCATGGAATACTGGGAACACTGGACATGCTGGGAGTGCGAATCAGGTTTGGCATGCTTCTCCGTAGCGTGTCTACACATCAAGTATCAACAAATCACACACGGTAGATTTGGTAAGCTCAGTAGGTATTGACTTTCATTTCTAACAGACAAATATTTACAATTCTGGAACAATTAAGGACAGAAATAATCTCACTCGAAGGTTATTTTGTAGGATGAAAGCAAAATTTTACTCTCTATCTCGTGGGTAAGGTGCTAGGTTTGGCGAGGTTCATCGCCACAAACACAACGTGAATCAAGGTCAAGGCAACGTCATGCGAGGAGGTAAAATAAATGCAGCAAACTTAAGGAGAAATCTCAGAGGAACACCATGCAGCAGACTGCACATGCTCCATCTCTGAAGCAACAACTGTTCTGGAGTCAAAGCTCAGACGTGAATCTGAGAAGTTGTCGTTTTAAAGAGGATGGTTCATGTCCAGTCTGTGAGCAGCCCTGAGAGTTTTGCTCTCACATGTGATCCATCCAAACCCTCATGTTCAAGTTATATGATATAATTTAAGGAATTCACTCTACTTCGCAATTTTTGGATTAAGTAGGCTCCTGAACTATAGCAACCCTGAATGACTTCATAAAATCATTAAAACCAAAACTGTGCAAAGGAGTCATTTTAAGGTGTTAGAGACACTACAGATACATTTAATGCACTAATGTTTAATGCTAAATGATGAAAAAAAGTAGCATTTGCCCCCATAAATATCAGATCTTTCATCAGTTTCATATATAGATATGAAGGGTTTATTTAGTAGAACAATTTATGAACTGACACCTTCAAATGAAAGAAAAGGGCTCACCTATGCTATTCCTGAAGGGTGTGTGTGTGTCCGGGGTCAGACTGGTGGGTCCAGAGTACTGGGACAGCCCACTCAGTGAGAACTGTGACGTGCTGGCGCTGCGTTTGCAGTCTCGTATACTGGAGAAGGTGTGAGAATGAGGCAGGCCACCCCGCTGCATAGAGCCTGTACGGAAGAGTCGGGGCTGGGGAGGAGGGAGCTGGTCGTAACCCTCGTCCTCCTCGTCCTCCTCCTCCAGGTCCATCTCGCTGCGCCTGAGGGAGTGCAAGGAGAAGCTGGAGCTGCGACGGCTGGCTGTGGCTGAGGTAGAAGCGTAGTCCTGTCGGAGACCTGCAGAGAGGTAGAGAGGCGCTTACAGGCAGCTGGAGGACCACATCCATTACTCGATTTCTCCTCTTTTTATTTTCGTTATTACTGTCAAGGATTTCATAAGAAAAAGCAAACATATTTCTTTTTTCTTTTCCTTCGCCTGTAATGATGCAGAGGCATTCACACTCACTCTCCTCCTGAAGTCGTGCCATGACCTCCACATCCGTCATGTCCTGCAGTTTGTAACTCATGGAGATGGAGTCATCCTCCAGCTCTGACACGCCAACCTCGCTGTCTAGGGAAGACTGGGGACTGATCGCAGCATGCCGGTGACCCGCATCTAAAGCCACAGAACCACTTGTGTCTGTGACTTGCACCAGACGAGGCAGCGAGAATGGGAGACAAATGAGGAACTAGAGAGCAAACCCCAGGGTCAGGGCGGTCTTACTGTGGAGTGTGGAGTTGGACAGGAAGGTGGGTGTCCTGTCCGTGAGGCTGCAGCTGGGTCTGGGCTGGAGAAAGGACTGACTTGAGGGTGGCAGCGTGGCTGGGATAGAGAGATCACAGTGATCAGGCAGGATCAGATCAACCTCAAACAAGGCATATGCGACCCGTTAGTATTATTATTAGTAGTAGTAGTAGTATTAGTATTAGTAGTAGTAGTAGTCACTTTGCTCAATGTGATGCCATTTGAGAGAAAAGAATAAAAAAACTAAAAAAAAAGTCACCTTGATTTAGAAATAATATAATTATATATAATATATAATATACATATATAATTCCCATCACTTTCACCTTAGCCAACAATTTACTTTGGTGATGTGCAGCTTAGGGCTGCTGCTCTAGTTAAATTATGGATATTTTTTATTGCATTTACTGTAGATTTATTTGATCTGATACAGCAGAGGCGGTTTAGCCTTCTTTCCTCCATCTGTCTGAGGGCCTAACTTTTTAATCCTGTCCATGGAATTCTCTGTGATCTGATTGTAAACTGTGAGTAAAAGGCTGTTCCAGAATCTAGGTTATGCTGCGACATGGAACTCCTGACTTATTTTTGATGGAGCAGACGCGTTTGGCTCAGTCCTCTCATTACTCTGGACTGTAGGTGCTGCAGTCCAAACTGTAGGTGACTGTAGGTGACGCAGAAGATTATAGTGCATCGATTATATTTGGGTTTCTGAGCTTCAAGGTTTGAATATATGATGGAGAATTAGCGCGTTGTAAAAGGAGACAGCACTGAGTGAAATAAATAGACTTAATCTCACAGCAGTTCTCGATTCTATGGTGAACAATGTTATACATTTATGCTTTCTTTTATACTCATTCTTCTTCCTAACTGGACTCTAAGTGCACCTGAAGCACGAGAGAACATACAAATGAATACATCAAACAAAGTGTTAAATCATTGTCACAAACGTGAGTGCCAACCTAAGTTACCTGGGGTCTCTGTTAGTGCAGCAGATTTAGGGTAAGGCAGGATGGGGCAGCTGAGGGTGGAGAGTCCCTCTATGCAGCTGTATGGACGAACGGAGGATATTCCTCGTCTCCGCTTAGCTGGACACAAGATTAGTGGCAGATAACACGTTAGTCTGATTGCTTCCCCGTGCAACACACATACGGCTACACTCAAACGCAGACGATTATAGTGCATCGATTATATTTTGACACACTCTGGCTGCATGTTAATCTGCTTTTTACAGATGAGTATTGATGTTTTAAATCATTGGTTTACAGCCTGGATAGAGAAGGCTCATGCAGCTTACCTCTGCAGCATATTGGGCTAAACTGCAGATTTTTTTGAAGGGATCTTGAGATAAGCATGGATTGTGGATGTAGGTTACATCCCATTCCCCAAATCACAGAAAATGCTGAACTCTGCTGCAAGGAAATGATTTATGCTGAGTTTTAGTAGTTGTTATGATTGAAACCAATAATGATTGAGAGTTTACTATGAGATCTGTTCTAAAATAAAGCCTAAAACATGGAATACTTGTGCTTTTCTACATCAGCGTGTAGGGTCTTCTTCAGTGGGGATGGGCTGATGAATGTGTCCTCACTGGAAACCCATTTTCTGTTGCTGTCAGAGGTAGTTATCATGCTAATAAGAGGTCAAGAGTTTGTTTTTGCTTCAGTGTGGTTAGTTACTGGGTCAGGCGTCACGAGTGACAACTGAGTGCTGGAGGAGTGCAGATGTTACAACTACAGCTCTCCTTCCCTGTCATTATTGTCAATTATTTCAGCAAAAGCTCCAGGAGGAGCACAGTGCAGTGCACCTGATATTTTTGTAAAGTGGGTGGAAGTGGCGAAGAGTCCTCCATCCTGGCTTTATTTCAACAGTCGGCAAGATGTCAAGAAAGACTTTACAGTGACAGACAAGTCATTTAGTTCCCTTCGCATTTCATTTGCATTTCATTTGCATTCTGGTTTAGGCTTTAGGCCCAAAAATAGGAAAATAAAATCCAGCAATATTTAAAGAGAAAAAAAATATGTTTAAAAAAATGATTCTACATAGTTGTGCAAATAATTAAGATCTATAGTGACAGTCATTTTGTTTCTTGAATAAATAATGCCAACTAGTGACTTGAAACTGTAGCTGCTTGTCAGTACTCATTAATCAGGTCTGGTGAACTCCTGGGGTACCTGCTTGGACACCTGTACTTTGAACTATAGTATTTATAATACTATGGTGTTGCTGCCTGAGGTCAAATGCATTGTGGGCTATGTCCACAGCTTGTATGTCACACCATGTACATTCAGTGTATTCACGTACAGTGGTGGGTAGTAAATTGTGATCACACCTAACACAGCGTAGCGAGGGATAACATTTGGCAAATACAAGATTAATGACTCAAAGACAAGGATATGTTCACGGTCTATAGGAAAAGAGCCAACTAAAAACAACTATAGAGGAAAATCAGAGCTTTCAGTTATACACACACACACACACACACATACAAGTATAATCCACACATTTGTCACTTCATCACAAAATATCCAGCAGCTGAATACAAACAGGTTTCACAGAATATTCAGAACACACACAGAATAGTGTGTGACATCACAGTCGGGCTGTGGGAACAGTGGGCGCTGTGCAAAACTGCCTCAAAATCCAGTTAATGTAAGCACGGTTTCTATGGAAACCATATCCTTGTGTAAGAGAGAGAAATGGAGAAGCACCAAATCTCAAACTAGGCCTAGCAGTAAATGTCAGAGAGAAGCACTCTAATTACCAGGTTATAGATGGGTTTTAAGGAACGCTCGTAAATTCGTTTCCAGTTTTAAAAAAAACAATCACGATAACCTTTGATGCACATGCAGGCCCAGGAGATCAAACAGAGGCCAGAATGTGGGAGTCCTATCCTATTTTTATGCATCATATAAAGTTATTGATCGTTCCTTTAAGATAACAACCGCAATTCAGGGAAATGAATTCCGCCTGTCAGACACACTCCGGTAGATCAGTATCCTCTGCAGGAATCCTCCTCCACATGGAGCCATTTTGTGGTTGAGCTTAGCTCACGTGCCAGAAAGACAGATGTGGCTGCAGCTAGTCGTTGCTCAAAGTGTAGAGCAGGGCACCCTACCTTGGTCCAGGCGGTGACAGAGGGTCATCTTGGCCAGCTCCACCTCTGGCCCCGGGTGGTCCAGTACCTGCCTGCACCACTGGAGAGGGCCCAGGACGCTCTCCTCCTGCAGCTTGGCTTTGGGACTCACGTAGAGCCTAGACCACAGAACACAGGCCACAGCTTAGACCGGACCCGTTTGAACTTCGACAGCAATATGTTGATTTTCCAGAGAAAACTGTTTCCATTTTTTGGACAGAGCTCAATCACAGATATGGAGTATTACATTTTCACAGGAGCAGTATCTGAATACAGGAAAAATGAACAGCTTTGAGTGTGAAAGGAGAATTTATGTTACAGTTCTTTACACAGTGGTTTAATGATAACCCCTCTATTTGTCATAGATGCATGTGTTCTTGTCCTATTATGAGACTTTTATTACATATTCTGAAAACAATGTCCAACAGTCACAGAAGAAATCACATTTAGCACCAACGCTGCTAAATTCCTTTGTTAAATGAGGTAAAGATGTGTTGATTTACTGGGTCAGATCCTATTAGTGCAGTCAGAAGTGCGTTGCATTTTCCACACCATCACATCTGATGCATGAATCTGAAAATGGTTCAGTAGTCAGCGTGTCAGTGTGTGAGCCACATAAGTCAGCAGATACGTGCTTCAAAGTAGTTCAGCCTGCGGCGACGGAGCGCTGCATGTGAAGCCGAGCTGCTTGATCACAGGCTGAAGGGGGTCATTGTTTCTAAATTCATCCCACTGCCGTCTCGCTCCGAATAAATACTGCCTGCACGATGCATTCTGGGATAGGCAAAGCTCGTCCTGGGTCCGCTTTTTCTTGCTTTTCTGCCAGCATCAGTAGGTCGATGGCACCAAAAAAATCAATTGTAAGAGAGCCCCTGATGGTGTAGAGTTACTCCTAATGTCACAAAACTGCTGTAGTTGACCATATGCATCCACTATAGGGATCAATACTGGCTTCTTCTCATGTTCTAATTAAATAAAACACAGTCTAAATAATGTAAAACGTATGTAGAACAAAGCCACAGACAAGGGGACGAATTCAAATATTAATTTAGTTCAAATCTGAGTGCAGCTCTGTGCCATCAAAACAAAGACATGAAAGGGGTCTGATTCGGAACATGGTTCCTTTTGCAATAAATAACCATCCATGCATCATCTGCTCCTGAGAGGGGAGGCTACAAACGTAAGCTTTTGGTGATACCCCACAAGTGTCTGCCCAAGTTTGCGTCCCCCATTTTAAAACCGCGTCCATGCTGTGGCCTAAAAAAAAAAAAAAAAAAAAAGCGCCCGCTGGGGTCAGAGAAACAAAGCCTGCTGTTTACTACTCTCACATGCGTGCGGCCGATCGCCACTGTGCACTGACCAGCTATCCGCCTCTCCGACCGGCAGCACGACGCTGAGGTCCAAAACCTCCACCTCATCCAAAACAGTCGGTCCATCGGTACCGCCGTCCTCCTCGGCGCCGTCGGGAGACGCCGAGCTCGGCTGGAAATAAGCGAACGGCTCCTCCGGGGAGCCCCGGGCACCGGGGGCGCACGGATGCGTCTGCGTCGGGCTCGGCAGTCCGTATCTGGCGGTGAAATTGTCAGTCGGGCTCGACGCGTCTCCTGCGCGCAGACACGACAGCGAGGTCTGGAGGCGAGGGCCGGCGGAGCAATGGTTGACAGCGTTGGCTCTGGTGCGCAGCTGCTCGTTCTGCTTCTCCAGTTTTCGCACCAATTCCTGGAGCTTCAGCACCTCCAGCTCCGCGTTGGTGATTTTACTGTTCCCACTGACGTCGGCCATCATCTGGGGGCTCAACACCTCTGCTTCCATCTGGTAACAAGCACATTGAGAGGTGGTGGGAGGGGGGTGGGAGCGAGAGAGCGAGAGAGGGAGCGAGCGAGAGCGCGGCCTGTCTGTGGAGGCTCCTGTTCTGCTGGAGGGAGGGATCCGGACGGCAGCCGCGGCGAGACGCTGCTACCCTCCTGCTGCTGATGCTGCTGCTGCTGCTGCTGGATGATGATGCTGGAGGAGGCTCAGCTCGCATCTCATTGGTCAGCAGTTCACCTCCCAGCATGCCACCGTCGAGGAAGTCCGCGTTATAGGTGGGGACTTTTGGCAGTTTTGATTAAAAAAAAAAAAAAAAAAAAATGGAACGCGTATAACGTGATTTTTTTCCTAATCTTTGGTTGGACATTTTTCGATTTTTCTCATGTATGTTCGCATTTTGGATGCGCTTCTTTGATTTGGACAGAACGGAGACGGCTCAAGCCAGCCTCCTGTGTATTAGTCAGGCCTTTCAAATGGGTTATCATCTATGCTGTGTACTCTGTGCTGGTTCATGCAGTGATAATACTTTTATATATCATATACTGTTGTAAAATGTCTCAGCAGTATGACCAATCCTTTAAACTTCTCTGTCCCAATATAAATAAAATAAATTGACAATTTTTCCTGCACTGTGTCATATATGGATATCACTCTAAAATAATTTAGATGGCAAACAGGCCTTCTCTGTGGAAAAAAGGACAATGCTCTAACTTGATTTTTATTCTAGGGTGATTAAAGTTGGTGCCAGTTATTGTGCTCCAATAGGTAATTGTAAATGTTGTGCACAAATGTATGCACAAGTTCAACAATTTTAGATTTCAACTGCTCAGATTTTGTGGCTGTCTAATACACTTTTCAAGAAAACACACAGAATTCAAACCATTTTGCATTCAAGCCCTTGCAATTTGAAGTAAAATGGCAAATATAATTTATATATTGATTAGAAAAAAACAGGATTTCTTTAAATATAGATATTTAATTGGTTTTATTGCACAATGAAAAAGCCCCCGGCCCTAAAATATCACAATATGTTGATTAAAGTCCAAAAAAATTCCCCAATAGTCTACCAACCTGCGTATATTTGCCGATAAATATATGCATATGCATAATTGCACGCATGTTGATATTCACGTGTGCATGTATACATATATCAAAAATAATGTTTCAGATTTATGAAAAAGAATAGTCAAAGACAGAGAACTAATTTCTGACAAAACTCCAATAGTCCAACAGTGCATGTGTGTTATGAATACTTCAGAAAACTCAAAATGCAACTAATAATGTGTAAAATGCCAATTTTTAAGCACAACACAGTATCTATCCCGCAACATTAGCAATAAGCCTTTTTTATCTTCATGCTGGTTTCTCCAGTGATGTCTGTGTAGATTCTCAGTCATCCAGGTCATCATATCCAAAGTGGTTTTCTCTGTCAACTTCTATCGAGAAGGTGAAACATCTTCAAGAGAAGAAACCCAGTCCAGTTGACAGAGAAAACCACTTTGGATTTCTCCAGTGATGTTTGGGGTTAGAAAAATTAGCGTCTCCACTTCTCTGTGGAATGAAAAAAAATTCTGATTGAATAAATATACACAATGACTGTGTCCAAAATCACCCATATTCCCTATATAGTGCACTAACTAGGGTGCACACATTTTGTAGGGCTGTATGAATGTTAATTGACGATCATTGTACCCTCAATTAGTGACCCTCAATGGATCCTATAATGCACTGTGAAAATTAGCGTACAGCCAGTGTTCCCAACTAAGCAATATAGGTGATCATTCTTTATGTTCGTGCTAAGGCCACGGTAGTTCACCAGCAAACAACCACTGAGTGCTGAGTATTTTATTTATGAATATTTTTGCCTATGTAGTCCATAAGGAGAAGTGAATGAGCATGTGGTTTTGGACACAACAAATATCTTTTCTGTATTTCTGCAAGGATTTAATGCAAACGATTTAAGTGAAGATTTTTAGATACCTCTGGTGATATCAAAGCAGTTGTCACAGTGCACCATGTTCCTGTAGATCCACAGGCTGTCCCCAGCCTTCATGTGGCCCAGGGTGCTGTTACACACCTCACACTGCATAGACAAGCAAACACACAAGGGGTCAAAATACACACACACAAGGGGTCAAAATACACACAGGGCATTCACTGGTCACAGGGAAAGAAGGAGTCAAATGTCATTCCTGACCCATGATGGAGTACTGCACTCAGTGAATCCTAAGTATTAAATCCTCTCAGAGCACTGAGAGTCATCTAATGCTACCTAGTAGCGATAATGTCCGTATTACTGATTATTATTATTATTGCTGTTAACCCATTCAGTGTTAGTGCTTGAAAGCTTGCTTTTAATAATTTTATCTAAAAAAAAATCTGATGTAATTCAAGTTGTGCTTGAAGGAAAGAAACAAATGTGCTCACTTTAAAGCAGGTAGCATGACAGTTGATCTTCATCTCTGGCAGGATCATCTTGGCGCTGCCATCAAAGGGCTTGCGGCACTGGGTGCACATGTCTTTCTCGTGCAGGAGTCTGTAAAGAAATATGAGACTGAATGTGAGATTGGGTCACATGGAAATCAACATATTGTGTTTTTATGCATTTATGATTCATCTTTTCATTTGGAATACCCAATAAACACAAATTTTACACTACTAAGTTAGGTGAAGTCCCAACAAAGCAGAACTTTCTGTTGGTGGCGCTACATGCATCAAAGAAAGTTGCGAATGACCTGATGATTCTTTATAGAACCGAAAACTCCCCCAGAGCAAATATCAAGGCGATGGTGGCAAAGTTAACCTCCTTTTCAACGGGAAGACACCTTGAGCTGAACCCAGCTAATGAGTCAGGGAAACACTGTTGAAATTTTAATAATCAAATATTTTAAAAAAATTGTTTTTACCTGTCAGACCTGATAGAGGAGCTCCTCGTGTAGAACGGATCTGAAAGAATGTCGTCAGACCTGCTTAAGGAGACAACACAGGAGGCATCACAAATCCGGTTCATTCACATGTTTTAGACACATTAAAGTCCAGTCATAACCCATGTTAAGGAATACCTGCTGGTCCTGGTTATTATGGTGGAGGAAGTGGGGCTTGACACGCCACTGTAACTATTCAAGGAAAAGGTTACATATGGGGTAAACCATCTTAAATAAAGAAAAGAAATATCAAATGTTTGCTCTGCCTCTTGCCTGGTGTTTGATTTGGTATAGGAGTATCTTCTCTGGTCAGAGCTGAAGTCATCACTGCAGACAGACAGACAGACAGACAGACAGACAGACAGACAGACAGGAGGGTGAGCGAGCACGACCACAGCCTTAGTTCTTATGCTTTAAGTGAGGGACGTTGGTTTTCTGTGAAAATAAAGACACGCTACCTGGGCCTGCCGCTGCTGATAGTGTAGGAGGTGGTGCGGGTGATGGGGCTGTCGTCAGTGTACGAGCTGTAGCTGCGTGTCGAACGGAGACAGTGGCGTTACCCTGAAGGACTGCCCGTGCACGTTTTCTGGCCACACAGATTTGCCAGGAAAACACTACAAATTTCCAAACCGAAGGTCCTGACCCGGGCTTGAACCCGAACCCTTCCCTCCACGAGGTGACTGTGCCAACCACTACATGAATAAGTAAACCTGCTCTGCATTTTTAAATGTTCTGAAAAAAGGCTCTGCACATTCCGTGGATGCTTACCTGCTGGTTCTACGGGTGGAGAACGAGGAGCTCGGCTCCCTGAATGGCAGAAAAGACAATGCAAGACGAAACAGATTAATTGGATTAACCACCATGAGGTACGCCTATAACGTATGAAAGGTATGAGGTTTGAAGGGAGCCTCTCACCTGACAGGAGATGTAATTGATTTAGGCAGCAGTGTGTCATACAGTTGATCCTCAGCCCTATACACAGAATAGACACACATGAAATATCTAGTAACACATTTTTTGTTTTAAATTCTATTTAGGGAAACCGCAAGTTCTTACGTGGAGGATGTCCTGGTAATGGTTGTAGTTTTAAGGTCATCACTGGTGAAAACAAAAAGCAAAGGCATAATGGGTATTTTTTAATTAATTTTTTTTTTTAAATCAAACTGTCATATGTGTGCTGAAGTTGAGCAAACTCACTCATCAGGATTGCCTTTCACTGTCACAGTCTTTGAAGTGAAGACAGATGTTTTGCTGTAAAGACAGAAGGTGTCTTCTTACAGTCTGCCATCACAGATCTCGTATGGAATTAATGTTTCTGAGGCGTGGTGAGAGGAGTGTCACCTGTCCGTGGGGGAATAATCACCCCTGATGGTTGAGGGAAGGAGGGAGTCGTAAAGTTTGTCCTCCGCACTACACTCATAAAATAAAAACAACACACATTTTATACATTAGTCACGCGACTACAAACCATCTGGGTTCCTCGTTAGTTGACACATTAAAAGTTACTGGGGAGGGATTAATGACATTATGATTATTTAAAAGCATTTAAAGTGTTTCTTAGAGGGGACATTTGGGAAAATAGTTATTTCAGTAGCAACAGTGGGAGGTTGATGGCTCGGAGGGCAAGACAATTCTTTTTTTGTAATTCTAAAAATGTTAGTTTAGAAATGTCTATTAGTTTAATTACTTTGGGTGCCACTCACCTACTGTCAGAGCTTCTATTCACTGTCACAGTCTCAGTAGAGTAGACAGTCGTTTGGCTGTGAAAAATATAGCTTATTATAGCCCGCATTTACCCCTGCCCCCCCTGGTGTCACTGTGAAGGCTCGAATAAAAATGTCACCTGTCACTGGGTGAGAAATCATCCTTGATAGAGGAGGGGATAAGTGTGTCGTAAAGTTTGTCCTCCGCACTAAACAAAAATGCAAACACAGTTGTGGGTGATGGAGATACTCTAATTTTAATTGTCTAATTATCTCTTGCTCCGCTCCACTTACGCCTTGTTGATGGTAACAGTTTCAGTCTCACTGGTTGTTTTGGTTGGTGAGTACACTGAGTATTGTGCCCTGTGTTAGAGTTTTATTAAACATTTTAGTTGAGATAATTTGCTTGCAAGGTACATTAGTATTATATAAATTGTGAGCCTACTTTAGGTATTATTTAAGTGTCAATACTTCCTTTTAATGCATTTTTATTATTGTGTTATTATTCATCCACATGAGCTAAAATCAAGAAATAGTTGAAATGTTATTATTTAATTTGAATTGAGTGTCTTATTTTATGTTTAATGCAAATTAAATCAAAAAGTAAAACATTGATGGATCTTAGGTAACCTTAAAATTTATGGTCATCACTTGGGTGAAGGTCTTTTTCACAGGTGATACGTGCATGTATCATATATAGTATATATGTAGTATACCACCTATAGATCCATAATGTTGACATACAAGTATGGTGCACAAGTATTCTACAATTCTTTCTTGAGTTCCGATTATTTTTACCCTTTGCTTGAGGACTTGACTCGCTCGGTGAAGGTCTGAGTGGGAGAACCAATGCCCGCAGATCTGCAGGAGGTCAGAAGGTTAATGAACTGACTCATGGTGCGATGAGAGAAGGATGCATCATATTCTCTACCTCAGAGTCTGCGTGGTGGTGGTGATGGTGGTCTCACTGTTTCCATTTTTGGTCACAGTAGTGGTTGTGGTGCTAGAGGAGGAGATGTTTAAAAGCTTATTTCTTAAATACCTTTTTTTTTTTTTTTTCCCGTTCTGTTGGATGTTCTGTGATGCACACCTTGATCTGGGTTCATCGAGGCTGGTCTTGGTTGTGTAGCTATAATGATAAAAATAAACAAATTAAACTTCTTATCTTTCTAAGTTGAACAAATGCTACTAATATCCCTCTCATAAACAAACAAAGAAAAAAAAACCTACCTTTTGCTGTAGGATAATCTGTTTGTGGGATAAGTGCTGCCAAGGGAATATGAAAAGTTTTAAGCCACAGCTGTGATTGGTGTCACTGAAGGCGTCTTGACAGAACGGGACAAAATGATCAGAGAATAAACGATGTGCAAACCTGCTGCCCAGATCATCTTCACTGGCGCTGAATCTGAAAAGACGGCAGGCACAATCAATTCAGCCTGTCCTCAACAGCCTTCAGCCAAATCCGCAAAAGTCATAGGAAGATGATAAGAGTAAGTTAAGTTCAAATACCTCTTGGTGAGGGCCTGCACAGAGCCTGCGCGTGTGGGAGCGGTGGAATTTGTAGGCTCTGAACTGTGAGTAATGACACAGTCATGTTCAGGGAGAGATCAAACCATAACCAATGCTTTTACAACTACAGGTCGACTGTTCAGGAATTTTAAATTCTTTCTTTACCTCAGAGTTTCACTTGATTTGTAGTGGCTTAAAACAGAAACGCCAAAGTTTTCGTCTCGGCTAGAAAAGGGTGGACAATTAAAGGTTTTTCTTTTAGTTTTTATATCAGATCATTCACTAAAAACTGAAGAGATGATTACAGAGTAAGCTGTGAATAGAATGTGGAAATAACATTTTCAGAATTTGGGTGCGACACAAGCCCCACCCAAATTCTCTAACAGAAGTGTAAGTAAAAAAATGTGTACTACATAGACGGAAAACTGATGAATGCTGAGGTGAAGAGGAAGGAGTTTTTTTGTGTAGGTCATGTTTGCAGAGCTTACTCTACGATTTCATTCTCATCATCTGGTTTTTTGATCCAGCTGTTGTCACTCAGCAGAGAGTAACTCTTGGCTGCAGAAAGAGTATCAGAAAAGGCAAACTTGAGCATCTCTAAACCCAACACAGCGCTCCATTCAACCACAATAAAACATGCTGTTTTACATGATTCATGAGATATTCATAAATCCCATGCGGATTAGTCTTAGTTTCCTGATTCACTTTTGCGTCACCATTAAGTGACAGACTGTTCCCCTTCAGACAACAGCACAGAGGTTGTGAACAGCTCACGCACATAAAATTTCATTTTGCCGTGAAACACAATAATGTATTTTGCAATACTTACATGTTGAATAGCTCATTTTTAAAAAATCAACCTGTGAAAGGGGAAACAAAAACGATTCAGATGATGGACGTACAGGATATTAACCACATGGTGGCACTGTGGACTGAGGCATTTGATAAAGCTGCACAGTGATCATGCTGTACATTCTTCCTCAGTTAGAAGAGGCTGTTGTCACCTTTACACCGCTTCAGTCAAATCACCTGAACTTCAGCTCAACTACAAGACTCATCGGTCCAGCTGCAAACTGGTTTGTCTTGAACTGTAATGATGGAACACGCCCACCATGAAGGACATTTTTTTAAAAAACACACCTTTGGCAGCAAAACGCAAAGACTGCTGCTGGTGCCCGGACCAACGGGTTACTGGAGCTGGATGTTTGTCTGCTTTAAGTGCAATGTGTGCTGTATCATATTTCTAATGTTCCTTAGGCGTCATTTAACAGATGCAAAGAAAAAAAAAGAGTTATTAATGAATGTATAAATATTAAAAATGCACAGTCCAATACAACAGTCCATATTTTTTGACATGCTTAAGAAAATCAGAGCCGGAAATCAAAGTAGGTGATAAATTAGTCCTGGTTAGGCTGTGCCGTTGTTCATTTAGTGCTATCAAACTCTAAAGGCCTACAGTAAAACAGTCTTTCTGTTGGCTATGGAGCCCCTTTAGACACTGCACAGATCAATGATACATGAGAATATTACACAGCATGTTTTGTATCCCTACAAATCACCTGAGGACCAACGACCCTGTCATAAAGTCAGAACTCAGTAAAATGTGGCACGTTTGTTTGGTTTTTTTTTTTTTTTTTTAAAAAAGGACATAAAATCTCAATGAAGCCAAAGTCTGACATACATACCTGCAGAGAGGAAGCTGTGAGTCGCTGGGCAGAAACACTGTAAACTCTCACTGGTGCTCGGGTCTTTACGCCTGTCCGTCAGCCCGCACTCTGCGTTCACATGTCTGTGTCACACCTCAGTCTTTTAACCCTGCTGGGAGAGATTCCAAGGCCACCCAAAGGTGTGGCTTCAGACAACAATTAAAGAATGCGCTCCTCTCTGTCCTTTGACTTCTCGTTTTGACATCAGAAGCGTTAATAGTGCCGTTGTCTGAAGGTGTTTTTTTTTTCTTTTTTTCTTTTGAAGGAGTGCTGCAAGACCTGTATGTCCACTTATGTCACCCTGAACCAAAACTGCAGAGTGGGTGTGAAAGGTGTCTTTGGTGAGCCATCGCCTGAAGCTTCTTGAACTTTTTACTTAATACTTATTGACTTACATTTTAGTAACACTTTGTTTTTCAACATCCTTCATAACGTACAGAAGGTATTTTTAACACAGCACCGGGCGGACAGTAGACTTTGTTCTGTGTGCATACAATGTAATAAAGGTATTGATTACAGTCACAGAATTAGTCACTAAACACCAATAAATGTAAAAAAAAAAAAAAAGCTCTTGGGGTTTCTCACATTTATGCTATCTAAATAACTTTTAAAAGGCTACAGACCGAATGGATTTTTTCCTTCTTACAGATGCCACCAAAAGATTACTCGCTGAAACTTTAAATGCTGAATTTAATTGAGCGAGCATTAACCATGAGCCGAAGTCATATTGACTGAGACAATGACCTAGTCCATTTAAGAGGTTTTTTTTTAAATGTTTAAATTTTAAAACGGCAGGGTACACTCCTGAGGCAAGATTATGTCCCATTGCATACATGGGTGTGCCTACAATCATACAGAAAGTTGACCCGGCAGAAATACCGAACGAGAGTACTGCTGACACCCGGGGCAGGCAGAACCTTTTCAAAGACTTTATTTCTACAGATTTTGTTATGCTGCTGCCAAGTTAAATCAAGGAAATGCAAATATCCTCTTATCTGTCTACACGCAACACTCTGGGATGACGAAGCGAAAAAATAATCATGGAAATCGCTAATAAAGCTGTCAGTAGTGATCAGATACAGTAACAGGGAACCCTGAATGGAGGCTGATCTGTCATGATGACTGGTTGAGCAACTCTTCCAACACAAGTCATTAAATGATGTGGAGGTATAACCTGTTCTGTTTTAGCAGAAAACAGGCTAATGTTAATGAGCCTGAAAGTCAACACTGCAGCTTCAGGAGTGATGATTTGAATTCCAGATGTTTATTGTTGTACTTTTGTAGCACAATGCAATGACAATAACGTGCAGTTGCTTTTGATTCAACTGGGAAAATGTAAACAACCCAGTCGGGTTCTTTTAGGATTTGTAGTCAGAGACTTTCATTGACAAATGAATGACGAATGAGGTCACCTCCAGACAGAGGTGTAAGAAATACCTCAGAATCCCCGTAACACAGGCAGACGCCACAGTAACAATGCCTAAATAGGTCACTCCCTGTATTACTGTATATATACAATCTGTATTACTATGTAAAAAAAAAAGTTCTGAAGAATCTGTTTTTAACCTCACTTAAATCATTTGCTCACACTGAAGGTGAAGGCTTCGACTGCGACTGCGTCCTCATCGCGATAAAGAAATACTCCCTTTGTAAAACGCTGATCAGCAGGAAATGGCTGCAGAGTGTAAAGGGACTCGGAGATGTAGTCAGTTACAGCTTACAAAATAGAAATGTAGTCTCGAGAGGACATGTTTGTACCCAAAGATTAAGTAGAGATCAAAGCTTATGATATTCCTTTCCTCAGACATGGTAGCCCTCTGTTTCCAAGCGCATTGTGATTTATTTGTTTGAAAGTCTCCATCTGTGGTTTGTTGACTTCTACTTCAATTTCTTAGAATCTCTCATTCGGGTTCTTTCTTTGATTTCTAAGACGCACGAGCCTGCTGTCAGTGTCTGTGTCTTCAGGCTTTGTCTCTTCAGCAGGCCGACGATCACATTTCTGTTGCTTCTCATGCTTCTCACACTGGCGTTGTGCGCCTCCACTCGACTCCGTCTCCAACGGCTCCTCGTTCTGCGGCTTGCGACCTTCTCCTCCTGACCCTTAGCTTCATTCTGGGCCTAGGTGTTCAACCCCTCCCGCCCCCTCTCTGCTTGTCGAGACAAGCCGGGGTTAAGTGAGCCACCTCTGGAGGAGGGTGTATTTTCGCGCTGCGATATTCTCCGCCAGAGCATCGATTTTGGGCCTCTGCTCTGAGCAGAACGTGCAGCAATTCGGAGGTTGCCACCCGGTCTCCTGTTGCGGGACCATTTTATCAAACGCTGCATCATCTCCGACACCCTTTTTAGGACCGTCTCCCACTTCTGCGTTCACAAATCCTTGCTTGGTGGGCTGTCATCTCTGATACATCCATGCTCTGAAGGCTTCCTGGGTTGCTATGAGGAGAGAGGGCAGCCCCTCCCCTCCCTTGTCATTGGGCCGTCTCAGTGAGCGTCAGCCAATAAGCCACCACGCAGGCTTGTGTACCTTTTATTTCCCTGTGCAGTCGAATCCACACATAGGCATTTGTATATGCAAAAAAAAACCAACCCTGAACGCACGGCCTTGAACTTGCCGCAGGTCTGGGATATGTTGCCGTTACAGGTTCCGCTACGCGCTATGTCGATGATGTAAAGGTTTTTGGCTGTCGTCGGCCTCCCAGCAACATCCCCTCCCGCATGCTTGTCAAAAAAAAAAAATCAAAACCTCATCCTCCATCCTCACCTCTGTGAAGGTGAAGGTGTATCCCAGCCCATCTGTCCTTTCTTCCCACCACTCCTGGCCCTCCGTGGAGGCCTTTTGAAACATCTGTTGCCTTCGTGACCCAACGGATGACTGGAGCCTCACGAAGATCCCAGATTGTTTTGACGGACCGACACCGAATGTTGTTTGTGGGACTGAAGGAGAACCCCCCCTCACCCCACCCCTGAATCAAACCGGTTAGGCAAAAAGGGCGGGTTATTTCAACACTGTTTACATTCAAAATGAGACTGAATGGCCTTCTACACACCGCCACATCTGGCAGATCAGAACGAGAGGTTCTACCAAACCTCTGTGAATGAAAGACCTCGGGGCTGCAAGCCTGCACCCAAAAGATGCACCCATGCCATCCCCATGTGCTTCTGTCTGTGCTTCCACTTTGTTTGTTTGTTTGTTTTTGTGTTTTTTTTGATTTGGACGGTGGGTGTTTAAATACGACGTCTAAACGAGCTCGGTATCTGCTCCAATAAATCAATGACAGCATCGCCGGTTTTAGTCGTATGAAGATATCCCGGCATGCCAGCGACGCAAGACTCAGCCAGGGTGGGAGGGTAGGGGGGAGGAGGAGGAGGATGATGATGGAGCTAAGATGGCAGCCCGAGTGAGGGTGCTGCCTCTCCGGGGTCAAGACACATTCGAGGTGCGGGTAGCAGCGCTGCGCGACGCGGCCCTCCCCGGAAATTAGCGCTTTTGGGAACGAGGTTGCCATGGCCCCACGGCCGTCCGTTTTCCGGGGGGGACTAACGCCGCCTCGATGCCGCGCTAGGATCGCCGGACCCGATCGCTGTAGCCGCTCCGCGTTTGCGCTCGCAGCGTCCGAGGAACCTGGATACCGCTGCTGGGAGGGTTGCTTGTGGACAAAACGCTGCGACATGTGGAGACACTGACGAGCAGCGGTTCCGTTGGATGTGATCAAGCCGCGTTCTTGTTTGTCTGATTTATGCATTGTTCTCCAAAGCGATGATGTGTGCCGCTGCGGCGGCGGCGGCCGCAGGCGGCGGCGGCGGCGGAGGTGTGGGAGGCGGCGGAGGTGGAGGGGGGGCCATCCTGTCTTCCTCATCGCCGCTGATGGGACTGGGAGTCAGGGTCATTTCTGGAGCTGGGGCGGGGGGCGACCTGTCTACCGTCGGCGCCGGGATGGGTTCGTGGCCGGCGGCCGGAGCCCAGGCGGAGCGTCGGCCTCGGTACCAGCTCCTGCTGTCAGGACGAGCCCTGGCCGAGCGCTACCGGCGCATCTACACCTCGGCCATCCACGACAAAGAGCAAGGCATTAACCAAGGGAGGTAAGTGTCAAAACGTGGTGAAACAAAGCTACCCCCCCCCGGACGCTGGTGTCATCTGTGAGGGCCGTGGTGGTGGTGGGGGGGCTCAGTTAACCCCTGCCCGGCTGCGCGCTCCCGACCGCCGCCTCCTCTTGTGTGGCAACATTCGGGCCGATCGTGCGTAATTGGCACTGTCGGGACGCCGAATTGATCCCGACCCGGCGGTTCTAGCGCCCACTTTTCTGGGTGTGTGTGTGTGTGTGTGTGTGTGGGGGGGTTGGTCGTGGTGGGGAGGGGGGTGATTTTGCGGTGCGTCGTCGGGCTGGGACTTCCCTAGCCTGTGCTAACCGGGCTAGCGCCGCTCAGTCGGGCTCTTCCCCGGCAACGTGGTTCAGCGAACCCGGACACCGAGTCACCACCAAAGCCAAAATACGCCCCCCCCCCCTCCATTCCTCCTCCCCACATACGCGTTTAAGTGTGGCCAAGACACTGCGACCGGGCAGCTGTCATGAGCGTTTCCATGTTTTTTTTTCGGGGGGGGGCGATCGCTGCTGCGTGTTGGAGCTCCACAGACGCTAACGCACTGCTCGCAGGCTCTGCTCGTTGTGACCCCCCCTCCCCTCTCAATGTTAGGTTTGTGGTGATAATTTACAAGCGGCTATGGAATCCGCAGCCTAAATGCTCGATAGAGCGCGTTTTAATGGGTTTTCTGTGCGTTTTTGGGCCCAGTGACGTCACTGTTTCGACGCGCTGGTGACGTCAGGGGTGGAGAAGGTGGGGGGTGGTGGCAGCAGACTGGCGGCTCCGGCTTTTGCGTTTTAATCCTCCCTTCCCGCGATGGTGCGACCTGAGGAACGTTTGAAGACGTGGGGATAAGGTCAGCTCCGAGATCAGCTCTGACCTCGGAGCTGACCTCTGCTCGGGTGACTGTGACGTCACGGCTCAGGTTGTGGACCGAGCTGCAGCGTCCGCCCCAACAAAGTCGCCGTTAATTCCAGCTTTACCCTGGTTATAATATATATAGACGCGCAGTGGGATCGACACCAGCCTGGTGTACTTTCAGTTTTGCAGCACCCTGTTTTTTTTTTTTTTTGGCCCCCTCATGTTTGAATCAGGGTGACACGCAGAGCCTTCAATAGAACATTTGGTGCCACTTTGGTCTGGTGGCGAGCTTTTAACAGACAGTCAAGTGCAATCTAAATAAATCACATACTGCCTCAAGCACATAGAATGTAGTTATTTATAACACTATTAGAAAAAAGCACAAGTCTGCAAGCAGAATTACCCCCTCCAGACGGTGTCAAGGTTTTGAGTTTAGAGTCAGTGTCAGCCCCATCCTGTCATCATGATCATTCGCAGTCTCACCTTTGACTTCATATGACTTCAATTGTAAAACATTCTCCTACCCTTTGGTTTTTATAACATTAGTTTCAGTATGACAACTTTAGAGACTAAAGGAGCTCAAACTGCAGGGAAATGCATAAAGAATGGTCTTAGCTTCATTTGGAGGTTCACAATTTTAATCAACAGAGAGAATATTCAGGACAGCTGTGTGTGTGCGTGTGTGTGTGTGTGTGTGTGTGTGTGTGAGTGTGTGTGTGGATTCAATATGTTAAAAATGCATGGCTGAAGATGTTTTTTTGATTTCCATCTAAAATGAAACTAAATGTCTTAAAATGCGTGCCTTGGTGTAACCATCAGCTAGGTTTGCCGTAAGTGGAAAAAATGACTGTCGCTGTTTGCTTTCAGGGGAAAGAAGGCTCTGAGTAAGAAGAAGCTGAAAAGGCGACAGAAAGTAAAGTCAAAAGTCAAATCAAGAACAAAGGTAAGCAGCCAAATAACCACCTGTCCCACAGCAGTACGGTGTGAGCGAAACTAGAACCCGAAAGGCCCGATTGAAAAGGAGAAGGCAAAGAAACATCTG
Organism: Lagocephalus sceleratus; assembly: GCA_911728415.1. Classification (NCBI taxonomy): domain Eukaryota; kingdom Metazoa; phylum Chordata; class Actinopteri; order Tetraodontiformes; family Tetraodontidae; genus Lagocephalus; species Lagocephalus sceleratus. Next base: position 15,419,796 of record CAJVRN010000231.1, on the reverse strand, counting down.
ACGGTTGCATGCAGATGTCATCAGACACATCATAACGTTACTCACAATAACTCTGTGAATCATAACTCCACTTTAATTGTCTTTAAAACTCTGCTGGCAGTTTCACACCCTTATCAGCAGTAGGGCTGGTTGTCATGGAGCAGACTTTTCTAACTGCTGTGGTTCTGATTGCGCTGGTCATGTGACAGCAGCGAAGAGTAATCAGGTAAAAGCTGGAGTCTTGTAAAGTCTGAGATGGAGGCAACTGTGTCAACAAAAACTGTCCTTGGGAAATACTCTCGATAACAAAGGGCTCCGCTTTTAAACATTCGCGTTCTGCTGATTGTATCTGGTCAGTGAAACCCCTCCAGCCCATCTGCTGCCATATTCTTCTCAGGGTTGTTTCCCCAGACTGTAACATAAATGATAAAGGCTTCTTTTGCTGCCTCTTAGCTGCTCTTTGTGCGAAAGCGTAAATTTTTTTGTTGTTTGCTTTAACAGTTGATTTTTGTAAAAATTTGATTCTAAAAACCAGTGAGCCATGTTTTAATTTAAATTTAACGGATTATTGAGCAGGAATATACGTTATGTTCTTATTTAGGATTGGACAATATGCGTGATCAGCTCTGTGTTGTATACAATACTTTTCCTGGTTTTGAGGAAATTGGCATTCTTGTTTTCAGTTTGTCAATTCCATAAGCCTCATCCATATGTGTTATTATTCAATTTCAATAAATAACCCCTAACCCAAGACCCACAGCTGTCTATATAATGTCTCATAACTAATGATATCAGATTAAAAACCAAACCATGAGGTCAGAATTGCCTCCAGACCCACTGGTCGCTCTGGCTGAGCTGTGTGCAGGTCCAGAAGGTCCAAGCTGTCCCTACAGCCCCAGGCTGAGCTTTAGATCAGTTCAGATGGAAGACTCTCTTCAGGAAAAGACACCTGACTCTGATCTGAAGAAAACAGAATTGAACTTTTTGGCCTTATTTCTGATAATAATATTTCCAGGTTCAGTTCCAATTTGTTGTTTATGTAGGATTCAGTAAAAGGGATTTCATATTGATTGAATTGTATCAACTGATACTAAAGATTGTCATTAAGTCTGTTTGTCCATTTGAGACTGCTGTAGATAGCAGACAGTGCAACAATATTTTAATCGATATTTTAATGAATATCTTACTCCCAAGTGGACAACAACTCAGATAGAAAATCTATTATTAACTGCATTGGATGTCTATGTATCATTTATTTTTGACTAGATTAGAGGAAATAGAAGACCCTTAATGTCCAGTGTAAGTAACAGAGTTATGTGACAATTCTTGGTTTTATTCTTATGATTATCACATGTTTGCAAATTCAGCTGATCAGTGATAGTGTGATGAGTGAGGGACTATTTTAGTTCCTCAGGATGAATGTGAAGGTCTCGTGTGTTGTCTATCTAAAAAAGGTGAAAGAGCTTAGTCTCAAAGCAAGAATTGAATTTGCCCAGAGGACAGAGACATCCTCTTTGTTCAAGGGCTGAGAACTCGATCATTACCCTTATAACTTAATGCAAGGAAGCCCTTACAAATGACTTTACTCGTATGAATTAATTAAAGAGCCATGAAGCTTCAATATTGTTTAAGAATGAGTGATACAAAGGTCGTTGGTTCAAGCCTTAAGCAAGGTATCGAACCCCAGCAATTGCCCCAGAAGCGTCAGAGTATATTTGGTGTGTGAATGTGATTAGTTTGTTCTCTCAAGGAGCAAACCAGCCCCAGTCACCAGCTGAATACCGATATAGAATAAAATGCTTGGAATGGTTGATGACTAGAGAGGTGAAAATAAAGTCCCTCTACCACCAGTAATCACATTGATTTGTCACGTCAGAGTGAAAGTCCACAGGAGCCACGTGCTGGTGCTCTTGGCGCTGCTGCAGCTTCTTATCGTGACCTGCGATAGTGCTCTTGATTTTGTATGATTAGTGAATTCCAGCCAGGGTGACGACTGAGTGCACCACGCGACTGAATCGACTGAGGGTGGCTCTCACGCGCGGTCCCAAACCGTATGATTGATGATTACTTCAGAGACATGACAACCAGTCGGTAAAATGAAGCATTTCAGCGTTCCCACCCATCCGTGTGGAGCACAGTCTGTCATAAAAATGGATTTGCGTATGTCAGTTCAGTTCAACGGGAGACGGAAACAAAAATGTCTCTCTCCTCAAGATCTATGATCAGCTGCCAGAAATGTCACTTACACATGAATCTTGAGAGATAGATTGACACACGGGAGTGGCTCTGGCTTGTGCATGATGGTCTGTTGCTGAGCAACCTAATGTTTTCCCTCATTGCCACGGTAACACTGTCCTGCCTCCATTTCCTTTAATCAAGAGGGAAACCTAGTATTAGTTGAGGTAGAGGTTTTATTTTTCCTGAGCTAGAATTTATACGGCCGTCACAGACTTGAACCTCTAGTTTTGAGATAATGCATCAAAAATATAGATTTTTGTGACGCAAATGGCCGGAGGTTCTTATTTTCAGAGCTGGCTTTGTTGTAAACATTTAATAATTGTGTAAATGGATGGCAGCAGCCACAACATTAATTGATGGCAGCACAGCCCGCCTCATGTGACCCCACAGATATTCTGTCAGCCCCAGTTATAATGGGCCCACTCCAAACCTCCAAATGCCATCTGCATTTATATGCACTCAAAATCTGATTTGCAACGATTGTTTTCCTGTAGACTGCCTTTTAAGACTAAAGGTAGAAAATCTGCTTTCATTGTGGTTTGCATTCGAAGGAAAAATCATGAAGGTCACATACTGGACCAAGCTGTGGTGTATAGTTTAAGAGCTGGTTCATCAGTATTGAGAATACTGCATCCATGAAAGTAAATGGTAAACAATAAATGTTGGGCAGGCTGCTGGATCTTGGTACAGGCTTGGAATATCTGTCCCAGATTCTGCCATTTTACCATGTAATTATTCTGGTCTTTAATAGTCCACCCTCTAATTCCTGTCCACTCCCAAGAAACCAGTTTTGAGTCCAAGATATTTTTTTTTCTGTCTCTGTTTTGCTTTATGATATGCTTGCTGCTTTTCGCCTCGCCTGTCACTTTGTAATACATCACATTTCTGCAGCACAACAGGAGCGTAATACGTAGTACGGCTAGATGAGAGGGCAGAAGAAAAAAAAATAAATTTTAGCTCAAAACCAAATCTTCTCTCCAAATGGATGACATTACCATCTTGTTTGCAATAACAGAGCAGCAACTTGATCAATAGGATTCTCCAGAGGTTGCAGGACAGGGCAGAAAAAGGCTTTTCCTTCCATGGTGAAATCCACAAAGCATATCATATGGTTTAATTCCTTTGCCCTAAAGGGTGCAGTTTATTTAATCACAATAATTAATGTAAAATGGAGACTTAAAACTTATGTCATACCATCATTGTCATACTTTTTTTCATTGTAAAAAAATGCAATTTAAGAATATATGTGTCCAGACTCTACATTTGTCCATTTCCTTCAATTTAGTGTTTTACTCTGTATGCTTTGATGACATCATTATTCTTTATTGTTTGGTAGGATTAAAAAAATGGAGACATTGACATTTTTTTCCTTTAAATTTTCTCACTGAAGAAGATATGAAGGCACTGACAGGTCTGGAAGACCTCATGAAGCCCACTTTAACTGAAGCACAGTTTTAACTGCTGCATTTCAGCACTTAAAACCACTTTAATACGCAGACTTTTATGATAATTTCCATGGCCGTTAATTGTTACTACCCCTTTCTCCCTTGTGGATGCTTATCCAGCACTCTGTGTCTGTTCCACAGGCTGAGTGTCTAGATGGAGCCCTCTTTGTGCCTGATATCAAGCTGCACAGCAACCCGTCTGCATTCAACGTCTATTGCAATGTGCGGCACTGCGTGCTGGACTGGCAACAGAGGGAGGCCTCCCTGGCGTTGGCTTCCAGGAGCTCGGTGCAGAGCGGGGACTCCGACAGTGAGGAAGAGGAAGAATACCGGGAGCCAGCTGTGAAGCTGCCAAAGGTACGAGCTGGGAGCGCATTTGGCTGTTTTGAATGACGGTACCAGTATATCAAGGAGAGGGCTGGCCTCTCTTCTTTACCATAGGGATGGAACAAACCAGGGGAATGTATCCACCATTCAATCTCTAAATCACAGCAATATCTGGAGCCTCTTGAAGACATTTAAAGCCAAGTCTTGTCAGGAGGCTAGCTTGTGATTTGTTTTCTCAGATGCCTCTCTTTTTTTCATGAGCCTGGCACTCTATAAATAATTCTTTTTAGTTTGTAGTTTCTTCAATTGAAGCATTGCTAAAAATGAAATGAAAATTGCTGGTTAACCTAATGCCCATTCTTTGATTATTTCACCATGTTCTGGTTCTGTGCTGATTTTATGTATAAAACACTGTACTACACTTATACGAATGATGCAGCCATCCCCACATAGCCTTCACACACCCCATGGGAACAGAAGCCATTTCAAGGTGTGCAGTTCACACTGCTGGTAGTGCTGAGTAAAAACATTTCATGATTATTTAGTAGACTGTGGTTTAACTCCTCTGGAATACTTAAGTATTTATAACTCATGCTTTGATTTCACCATTGTTATTTGAGATCTAAGAATTATTTGCTTCATAAAATCTTCTTCTGAAAAGAAGAAATAATGATATATGGATTTATGACTCTCCATCTGTATGCTCATGTGCAGATCATTGGCATCGGCCTGTGTGGGGTGTTTGAGCTGATTAAAGAGACTCGATTCTCTCACCCCTCTCTGTGCCTGCGTAGCCTGCAGGCCTTATTGGACATGCTGCAGGGGCAACAGCCTGAGGGTTTTCAGACTGAACCTCCTGATGTGCTGGGTAAGGCTGAAATTATCTGACGCACATGTATAAACTGTGTAGTAAAAGGTAAAATAAAGTAAATCTTTATTGAGCAACTAAATGGACCTCGATTTATACACCACGTTTTGTATAATCTGGCGTTTTGTCTTCCTTCAGAGTCTCTTTTTCAGTTGTTGCTGGAGACCACCGTGCGGAGCACAGGCCCGAACGACCCAACGGGCCAGGCCATCACTGCCCTGTCCTGCGCCTGCCTCTTCAGTCTGGTGGTAGCCTGGGGAGACACCGGCAAAATCCTGCAGGCCGTTTCTGCAATCCTCACCAACAATGGCAGCCATGCATGCCAGACAATACAGGTAAATAGCCGCCTTAAAGGAAACCAAATAATATTTGATATTTTCTTTCAATCAATCTTTATTGGTCACTTTTCATACACGAAGTAGCAGAAATTAAATACAATAATGAAGACGAAAAAAGAAACAAACCCAACCCTACTACCACCACACATATAGAGATATACAAATGAACACACACACAGATCCAAACACACACACAAATTGCATATGACAAGGAACCAAGAATGTACTGTGGCCTCATGTATTTATCTAAAACAGGCTAGTGTTTCTGTCTCCTGTTTGGCTGCTCCACTCGTAACCACCTCACTGTAAATCACCTTAATGGCTGGCAGCCTGTCAGGAAGACATGCTTTATGTATGAGTGAGCAGACAACAGTGACGTGCTACACCTACCACAGTGATAATATCAATATTTCTGAAGGGGAATTGAGGTGAACGAGGAAATTAAACCATACCTACATAGTAGAAGAAAGGGACATAGAACTTTTTATGACATGGTGTTGCCACTTTCTAACTTTTACATGTCACAAATTAGATATTTACAATACTTCTGTTTTGTCTGCGTATCTCCCACCAGGTCCCAACCATATTGAACGCACTACAGAGGAGTGTACAAGCTGTGCTGGTTGGAAAAATTCAAATTCAGGATTGGTTTGGAAATGGCATCAAACGTGCAGCCCTAATGAACAAGTGGGTCCTCAAAGAGGTGGCCATTGACGAGGACGAACACTGCCTGTTGCAGACTGATGGTTCCTTCCTGTATTTACTGTGCAAAGACGGCCTCTACAAAGTGGGCTCTGGATACAGTGGCACTGTCCGGGTATGTCATGTTCTCTGTCTCCAGAGTTGATAAGTGATTTACTGGGAATGCATAAAAAAGGTTACCTGTTTGTTCTTTTACCTGCCTGTTAAAACACTTTTACCCATTATTTTAAATTGTAAAAACCTCTAATTAACACGCAGGTTCTTGCAATAAAAGCAAGGAAGTATGATGAATAGTGATATCACAAGTTTTAACCTGAGAAAGCATTTGAGAGGAATCTGGCTGAAATGAAACAAAAACCGTTTTATTCGCAGAAATTGTAAATGCAAATGCGTCTCCTCATGTGTTGTGACATCTCCACAGGGCCATGTGTACAACTCCACATCTCGTGTCAGGAACCGAATGGAGAAAAGATCGTGGTTAGGATTTGCTCAGGTAGTTGTCTTTTCTATGTAATATTTTTCTCAGAGTTTAAGATCAATTCCACTTGTTTACAAAAAAAACTGTAAAAGTCTTTATTTAAAAAATTCAAAAAGATGTCACTAATATTATGAGGGAATCAAATGGCATCTGTTCAGAAACTGTTTTTTTTATTATTTATGCCTGCACCACGTTAAGGATAGTGTTCTTAATATTAGCCTTATTAAAGCAATGCATCCAGGCCATTATTAAGTTCTGAGTGAGGAGCAGAAAAACTGATGCCAGAATGAGCAGATTTTCACGTCTTGTTTTGGTATCAAAAATGTATAAATTCATTTGTATCAGTGTAAGAGTTTGTCCCCAGCCTTTGTTTTGTGCCTTTAGGGCTACTTGTTGTATCGGGACACAAGTAACCACACTATGACAGCCATTAAGATCAACCCTGAGACTCTGGATCCTGAAGGGACTGTCATTATGCCAGGTACGAACATAAAACACATTTGCTTTATAAAGAATGAAAGGTGAAACAAAAAGACACAAAACATAAACATTTAAATGGATCATCAAAATGGAACTCGGCACAATATTTGGCATATTCATTTTCATTTTGTTTCTCTTGGAAGGTCAACATGGACTAGATGGGCAGAACATTATCTTCACAGATGGAGAATACATCAAACCAGATTGCAGCCTGCAAAGATGTAAATTTCTTACTTTGTATTTGGATGTTCAAGTGATTCGGGTGCATAGTAGTAGCATAATCTTAGTATCATCAAGGTTTTGTTCAGAGAAATCAATGTACATATTTTTGTGTTCAATTGCTTATGTGGTATTAGTATATTGAAAAAAGCTCGATCTATTGCTGAAGTCATTTCACTTAGATTAAATTGTAAATAATCTCTCAGATGTTATCGGAGTGAATTATTCAAAGCTGATCACCAGCTCTGTGTCAAGTGTCCTGTGGCTAAGGGCGAGCAGGAGTGCCACCAGATGTGCCTGTGCTCCAGAGAGACAATTGTCTCAGCTTTTAGCTGCACAAACATTCTTGACTGAGAATTAGATTTGGGCGATAAATCCACATCCAATCCCAGCCACATCCCGTATGTATGTAAGTCCAGATGTATATTGAGACGGAAGAATTCTCATTGGATTGGGGAGTCCTCAGAAAGTGCAGCGTATTACATGCTCCACAGACCACATAATGAGGGCGCTTCAAATGGGGGCTTGAAGGATTGATTTTAGCTAGTATTTTCAGGTGCTTATTCAATCCTTTGATTCACATGCGGTCATCTCTGCAGAAACCACATAGTTAAAACAACAGTGTTCAATGTTTTCTTATATTTTCACTAGATTCTCTCTTTAGTTTTGTCCTTCCTTTAAATCTCACTTAAAGTTCCATTTTGCTATGATTGATATACTATTCTTACTATTTATACTGACAATATTGGTGTATTAAGTTGTTCTAAATCAGTGATGCAGCCATGATATAATGCTCATCTACACCTACAGGCATTGGTTGATAGATCCAACAAAATTATCGTAACATTGGTTTGACACAACCACTTTAGCTGAATGCACATGCTTCAGAAAAGTTAAAAAAATGTCTTGTAAAGTTTGGATTCTGGTTGCCTTTGTTGTTGAGGGACGTTACCCACAGCAACAATCATGCACAGTTCCAGTCATGAAACTCTTTCTTCTGTTGGCTGTGGCTTCCACAGGATGGTTTTGTGGTACGCATCTATACCATGAGTTCTGACCCAGCTCTGCAGCAGGAGTTGCAGCTGAAGCTGGCAAGGAAATGCCTCCATGCCTGCGGGATTTCTCTCTTTGACCTGGAGAAGGACCTCCACATTATCAGTAAGTGACTGAAAATATAACAGCAAAGTTGTGGACAGTGAATTCTTTTATCTGATTTGTGCATTTCATATTGTATTATTGATGCAGTGGAGATTATTCAAAACTCAGGGGGGAAAAAAAGCACTTCCAAACTTGTGACTTTATGTATTTGGTTGTAAATAGTATATTGTTTCACAGGCACAGGCTTTGATGAAGAGGCTGCATTGATTGGAGCTGGCAGGGAGTTTGCTCTGATGAAAACAGCTTCAGGAAAGGTGAGTGTGAACATAACATAAAATATTCAGCAAAGAATAATGTTGGACTATTTTGCCCAAGAGTCCGAATAACTTTTGGCTGGCTTATGACTTTGGAAACGGTGAATATATGGAAAATCCTAATGTTATGTTTTATCATGTTTGTTTCTGTTTCACTAAAGTTACATGTGGACCTTTAAGCTCAAACATGTTTGGGGTCATTGTTGTCTTGTTCTGTTGGCCTGCGTCAGTTATTGCTTATTTATCAAGTCCATAAAGTTATGTCCATATTTAACTGGATGTGATTAAAATATCCCATCAGACTTCTGATCTCTTTCATTTTAGTAATGAAAGAGATCAGAAGTCTGATGGGATATTTTACAGTTTGTTATTAGTTGTCCCTGTTGCTTCAGGCAGGTAGTGCATTGTCAAGGAAAATATTTTGCATTTTTTCTTCTGGTGGTGTTGGCAAGATAAGAATGCTGTGTTGTTTGTTTGGGTGTGGTTGAATGTGTCTTTGCAAGGAAGGCGTGGTGCAACGTGCGTCTTCTGTAGATAGTTATCCAGGGCAACTGACGATTGCATATTTCTGTGTTGATTGGTTATCCTAATCTCACAGTTCACTTACTTTTCATTTACTCTACTTAAAGATTAAGCTATCTCAGAGTGACAAATGAATAAAAATACGAGCAGCCAAACTGTATCTTGGAACAAAGTTTGCGTGGACAATGTCATGTGATAATAACAAAAGAGTCAAAGGTTCTACACCATTTGTTCATGGTTTTTGAGCCGCTGCTTGCACTGGCATTGTAATTCTGTCATTAAGATGAATGACAACAGTAAGATGAATGACATGATAAAAGGTGTCTCAACTCCAACTACAGATTTATATATAATTACCGGATTGATTACAATGATGTCAGACCAAGGCTGAAAATGAACACATGTAGTACATTTAAATTTGAATAATGATTGTATATTTTTTGCATGGGTTCACACATTTCTAATGAAAATACGAATGTGGTATTTACTTCAAAATACAACGAGACACTTTTTAGTACAATATAAGTACAATATATCAGTGCTTAAAGTAAGCCCTTCTTGCTTTACTGATGATGAACTACTTTTTTTTTTGTTCTAGAATTGTGTGAGTTAAGTACTCCCCCTGTGGGCACACATGCGGTAAAATTAATGTCGAAAATGGTAAATGCAAGTTAATTACAATATGTTTTAATTAGCTGAATTGTCAGTGCAGACGTCATTTGTTAAAATTATATAAATAAAAGTAATGAAATGTTGAAATTGTTGCCACAGATGTTGTCTGACTTAAAAAGTACTTTGTTGAGCTGGCCATCAGCATTATAACCACTCTTTTCCTGTCTTAATAGATTTACTACACAGGAAAATACCAGAGTCTGGGCATAAAGCAGGGTGGACCATCGGCAGGGAAATGGGTGGAATTGCCTGTCACAAAATCACCCAAGATCACTCAGTTCTCAGTTGGCCATGATGGATCTCACGCGCTGCTTGTGGCTGAAGATGGAAGCGTATTCTTTACAGGCTCTGCCAGCAAGGGAGAGGACGGCGAGTCCAGTAAGACGATTTCAATCAGTCTGCCTTTTCTTCTCGACCTTTCTTGGCACAGTCTTTTTGTTTTTGGTGGATTAGCTGTGATGCATGTGATTTTTTTTTTTTTTTTTCCTTTGCAGCTAAAAGTCGCAGACAGCCCAAGCCTTACAAGCCCAAGAAGATGATCAAATTAGAGACAAAGACAGCCGTGTACACAGCTTGTAACAATGGAAGCAGCAGCATTGTTACCAAGGATGGAGAGCTGTACATGTTTGGCAAAGATGCTATTTACAGTGACAGCACTTGTGAGTGAAGCAAAACAACTGTGTCAAATCTTTGACATACAGATCTTTGTTGCTAGGATTAATCGGATTTTATAATTGGTCTGTAAATGTTTGAATTTTATTCTGTTTGTCCTTCTAATCCAAAGGCCAAGTGACAGATCTGAAGGGTCACTTTGTAACTCAGGTTGCTATGGGTAAGGCTCACACATGCGTTCTGACCAAAAATGGTGAAGTGTGGACATTTGGGGTGAACAACAAGGGTCAGTGTGGCAGAGACACGGGATCCATGAGCCAGGCAGGGAAAGGTGAGAACGGGAATAAATAAAGACGAGGAATTATGCTTCTGACGTACATTGCTTTGCATCAGGTCTGAATTATTTTGTGTCTGTAAATATTTCAGCCTTTGGCGTAGAGAGCATGGCCACGGCCATGGATGAAGACTTGGAGGATGAGTTGGAAGAGAAAGAAGAGAAGAGCATGATGTGCCAACCAGGCATGCATAAATGGAAGCTGGACCAGTGCATGGTGTGCACAGTGTGTGGAGACTGTACTGGCTATGGTGCCAGCTGCGTTAGCAGTGGACGCCCAGACAGAGTACCGGGAGGGTAAGGGGCCACGGGGAATTAGGTCATAATGATGCTAATATTTCTCTGGTATGGAAAGGGAGCATCATCTACTGAAAAATCCTAATGTTTTTCTTCATTTTGTTTGTCTCAAATAGCATCTGTGGTTGTGGTTCTGGGGAGTCTGGCTGCTCAGTCTGTGGCTGTTGTAAAGCCTGTGCCAGAGAGTTGGATGGTCAAGAAGCCAGGCAGAGAGGCATCTTTGATGCCGTCAAAGAGATGATCCCATTGGACCTGCTGCTAGGTATGCCCCGTGATGTCTACATCTCAGCATTTTCTTCATCTTTTGCACACCATTTACGCCTCACCTGTGTCATCATCAATCACAGTTCTGTTTAATCCAAATTCATACACACATTTAACTTATCAGAATCGTGTCCTATAAAACAACGCTACGATGCTGCTTATGCTGTTGCATTTCTATGCCACTGTATTTTGCACTCCTGTTGCTGCTTATGTGTTGTTATATTTCCGTGTTGTGCAGATATGCATTTGCAGATTCATTGCTTCTTCATTGTCTGTCCATCACTCATTGATGTTTGTATTGTTTTGTTTTGCTCTGCTCCATCCTCCCTTCTCTGTCTTCTGCTGGCCTGCCTGTATCTGGGGCCTTGTGTGTTTTCAGCTGTGCCTGTCCCTCCCCCTCCAGGAGTGAACATCGAGGAGCACATTCAGATCCGCCAGGAGGAGAAACGTCAGAGGATCAACCGTCGGCACAGGCTTGAGGAAGGCAGAGGTATGGATCAGGGTGACGGAGGATACATTTATGGGCTGTATAGAATCTGTTTTATGAATCTTGAAGAAGTGATTGATGCAGACTGGGACTATGACAAAGCAGGAAGGGAGAGTTCTGAATATTCTATGTCCATTCCATTTTTTTCCAAGTCCTTTATAACTTTCAGGTGCTGAATAAGCCTGGGTGCTGTGCTTTGGTTATTGCTCCCTTGCTTGTGTCTTAGTTTTTTTTTCTGTGTTTGTTTTTGGTGTAGTATTGCCATATGTTCTTTCCCATTTTGTGAGCATTGTGCATGCATGTGAAAGTTTCTTTCTCCCCAGGCCCCCTTGTTTTTCCTGGTCCCATTTTTATGAACCAGCGTGAGCAGGCCCTAGCCAGAATAAGACCCCTTCAGGCACTAAGGCATAAACGGGACAAGCACAAAGGTACTATGGTCTTCACTCTCTCAGCGGGTGCAGAGACATCCTTTTGACTCATCTCCAAATCTGGCTGTCCCGCCCACCTCCTCTCTCACGCTCTCATGTACTTACCAGGTTTCATGGTAAAATATAATGCAACCTAATGTAAAGGAATCACGGTAAAGAAAGGTTTACACTGGCTGGGTTGTCCATCACTCACAAGCTGGTTCCTTTTTGGTTTTCTTGCAAATCTTTGATACAGATTATTTTATTAGGAATTGTTAAACTTGACATCAGAATGCTTACTAGTGTTTATCTTATGTTTTCTTTTTTTTTTTCTAATTTGTCATTCCTGTTACTTACCTGTCCTTGTATGCGACAAAAGTATTAATCATTAAATTTAGGAGAGCAAAAATTGAGGTGTAAATGATTAGATGTGTGAATTTGCTTCAGGCAGATTGAGACCCTAACTCATGTGTGCATTAATAAGTGAACCAATGAGCCTTATTGTAACAATTTAACCAATGCCATTGTCTTATTTTTCATTTTGCCTTCGTGTCTGTCTTGTATTATCTCTCAGTCGGTGGCAATAACAATATATGGCACCTACCTTGTCCAGTTGAAAAAAATGTCTACTGTCAAAGTAATTCAAACAGCACCTGCACAAATACAAACCTTTTTATTTCTGTGTATACAGAGTGAAATTAAGTGCAGATTAGTTTTGTTTAAATTTTTGCAGTTGGGAGTATGTTGGATTGGGGCCATAGTTTAAAACTAGTGGGAGTATATCTTTCACTTGGCATGCATTCGACTCTGCTGATGCATCACTTTTGATTGCATGAGGATAAATGACTGCTTTATCGTTCCACTGTTTTATGCAAGAAATTGATTCTGTCCCTCAATGTTTCCTTTTGTGAAGCAGTTTATAGATGGTGCATAGTAGTAGTGTAATTTATTGGAATATACTCCTTGGACTTCCTGTGTCAGGACTTTCAAACTGCACCCTTTACATGTTGAAAATACTGTGACTTATTGGCTGTCATTTGTCCATCTGTAAGAACTTTTTGGTTACCTGTAAAAGACCTTACATTTCATTAAATGGACAGTCCATCATCCTGACCTCCAATTCTCCAGTTCAGTCATAAATGTTGGTACCATGACCCATTTTCTGCAACTTTGAAATATTAAAACCTGTAATAGTGAATAATAGGTGAACTACACTGGCTTTTTGTTTCCAAAATAGGACATTATTGTAGCCTGGGTTGTTTTTTTTTTTTTCTTTTTTTTTCTTTTTTTCTTTTTACCTCATATCACAACTGTAACCTCTTGCATTGGGCTCAGGGTAGACCAGATTTGCTCACTCCTATTAAACACAGTGTTTAAATGAAAATAATTTATTAAACAAAACATCAATATTTTAAGAATAGAACTGGTTGCCAAAAGCCCTTATGCTGCAGAGGCGTTTTGTCCTAATTTCTTTCTCAGCATGCTTTCCCCTTTTCCACCATTTCGTTTGTATACATGTTTTCCTTCCAGATCTGTTTACCAGGATCCTGCAGGGATGCGCAGCTCTGCGGTCTGCAGTTGCCACTGATCCCCCCTGCTGTGTACTCAAAAGGTCTGATTTTCAACATTTGTATTGTAGATGGCAGTAGCGAGCGTGGAGAAAAGGATGCCAGCAAAATCACCACCTATCCCCCCGGGGCTGTGAGATTTGACTGCGAGTTGCGAGCTGTACAGGTCAGCTGTGGTTTTCACCATTCAGGTACGTTAATTTCCTTCACGATAAATTAAAAAAATTCCAAATCAAGATGGCCTTCATTTAAATTTTTTAAGTGAACAAACAAAAAGTCAGATTATTTTTGCTTTGCAGTGGTGCTGATGGAAAATGGAGATGTCTACACATTTGGCTATGGGCAGCATGGGCAGCTCGGACATGGAGATGTCAACTCCAGGTATGTGTGTGGAAAAGCATATTGATGTATTGACCTAGTGTGTATGATTGAAGGTAAGACATTTTAAATATATTATTTTCAATTAAATATAGAAAAAGATTGGAAAATTTTGAAGTGTAAAAACTAAATGTGAGTACCAAAGACATCTTACCCTATTTGTGTGTATGACAGGCTAATATTAATTTTGCCATGTCAGTCTATGAAAACTAAACTACATATTTATTATCTGTACTAGGGGCTCTCCCACGTTGGTGCAGGCCCTGCCATGTCCGAGTGTGCAGGTGACAGCAGGCAGTAACCACACAGCTGTTCTCCTCATAGATGGACAGGTGTTCACCTTTGGCAGCTTTTCGGTAAGAAACACATTCCTCACATTTGGTGTCATTATGAGATCCACACATGAGGGTCATGGTAAACCTGTGTTTGAACAACTATGCGAAACTGCAGCGACAAGTCCGAATCTGTTAATTTGCGTTGCAGAAAGGACAGCTGGGGCGGCCTATTCTAGACATGCCCTACTGGAATGCCAAACCATCGCCCATGCCCAACATCGGTGCCAAATACGGGCGCAAGGCGACGTGGATCGGGGCAAGTGGAGACCAGACATTCTTGCGAATCGACGAGGCCCTCATCAATTCCCATGTCCTTGCCACATCTGAGATCTTTGCCAGCAAGCATATTATTGGCCTGGTGCCCTCCTTTGTGTCGGAGTCGCCTCCATTTAAATGTTTGCTGATAAACAAAATGGATGGAAGCTGCAGGACGTTCAATGACTCTGAACAGGAAGAGTTGCAAGGATTCGGTCTATGCCTGGACCCTGTGTATGATGTCATCTGGAGGTCAGTCCAAGGAACATGCAACATGGTTTTTTCACCTGTATAAAACTCTCAAGCGACTTACCATATTTCTTAATAGCTCTCAGTTTGAAATGGCACTTTATTCATGCTTTACCCTTGACTGCTCTTATACATTAGGTTCCTCCCAGCGACAAGAGAGATGCTGTGTTACAATGCAGTAATAGCAGATGCCAGGATGTCCTCTGCTACGGATCTGCAGGCCCGATGTAGCATCCTTAGCCCTGAGCTTGCACTGCCTTCGGGGTCACACGCCACCACTACCCGCTCTCACGGAGCTCTACACATTCTCGGTAATCCTCTCTTAGGGCCATTAACTTTCTTCCGTTGTATTATTATCTTTAAAATGGAAAAATACGGCAATATTTTTGTAGAAATGCTCTCTTGCCAGGTTAGAATTACAAAGCAATGTTTGTATTCTCGGTGGTCTACTCAGGCTGTTTGGATACCCTGGCAGCCATGCAAGAGCTGAAGATGGGTGTCACCAGTGCAGAGGAAGAAACTCAGGCAGTGATGAAGGTCTATTCCAAGGAGGACTACAGTGTGGTGAACCGCTTTGAGAGTAAGTGGGTTCTTTATTCACATTTAATAATGCATGACGAGATTCCGTTTATTTATTTATTTTTTTTATTGTGGGTTCTGTTATGCCAGATAGTTCACTGTCAAATAAGCTAAAGAAGTAAATCATCAGTACAGCAGACAGTTTTGTTATGTAGTTCAAAGGAAAGAAATGAGTTCAGTAAGTTCTGTGTAACTTTGTGTACTTTCTTGTTGCGTGGTGTAGGTCACGGCGGTGGTTGGGGCTACTCGGCCCACTCTGTGGAGGCCATTCGGTTCTGTGCAGATGCTGACATCCTGCTAGGTGGACTGGGCCTCTTTGGTGGACGAGGAGAGTATACTGCCAAGATAAAGGTAAGCCAGAATAAAGATAATGAAGTAATATTTAATTCAACAGTAATTCTTTGTAAGAATATTGTAACAGATAAACATTGAATCCCAGTCTTGTCCTTCTTGTGCAGCTGTTTGAGCTGGGCCCTGATGGGGGAGACCATGAGACGGATGGTGATCTCCTGGCCGAGACGGATGTTTTGGCCTATGACTGTGCTGCCAGGTAAACTCCACCATCACAGCCATTGTATGAAAGTTATTGAACTGTATGATCTTATTATCTTCTTTATCTTTGCACATGCTTTTGTAATTTTAGAGAAAAATATGCCATGATGTTTGATGAGCCAGTGCTGCTGCAGTTGGGATGGTGGTATGTGGCTTGGGCTCGAGTCTCTGGTCCCAGCAGTGACTGTGGTTCTCATGGCCAGGCTACCATTACCACTGATGATGGGTATACAATACATAATGCTTTACATTTATATTATGCTTTGAAGGCATGCTTAGTAAGGATGTTATTCAAAGCAATGTAAATAATGTTAAACAAGATGCAGGATTGTGATTGGTCTTTCTGTTGCTTTTTTAGTGTGGTTTTTCAGTTCAAGAGCTCAAAGAAGTCAAACAATGGTACAGATGTTAATGCAGGTCAAATACCACAGCTTCTTTACAGGTAAGTAAGATTTTCTTTGTTGTGAAAATGCTTTTTATCTGCATCTTTTTCATTATATCATTAAATGCTTCTTATTAGGCTTCCCTCAAATGATGGCAATGCATCTAAAGGGAAACAGCAGACCAGTGAACCAGTCCATATCCTCAAGCGCTCATTTGCACGTACAGTCTCCGTTGTGAGTGTTGTCTGCATCTATTACCTGTCACTATTCATCCTAGATTCCATACAATGCTTTATATTACTATATTTTCTGTCTGTGTAAAGGAATGCTTTGACTCCTTGCTGAGCATCCTTCACTGGAGCTGGACAACTTTGGTATTAGGCGTGGAAGAGCTCCGAGGGCTCAAGGGCTTCCAGTACACAGCAACCTTGCTGGACCTGGAGCGACTACGTTTTGTTGGCACATGCTGCCTTCGGCTCCTCAGAGTCTACATCTGTGAGATCTTCCCCATTGCTGGTGAGGACACACTAAACGAAGCAAATTAGTTCTAAATTTAATATAATGTGTATTCCCTGTGCCTGTGTGGGATTTTTCTGGGTAATCCAGCTTCCTCCTCCATTCAAAAATATGCATATTCAGTAGATTAGAGATCTTAACTGCTCCTGTGTGTGAGGGTATTAATGAATGCTGGCTGTGTCCTGTGGTGGAATGAAAACTTGTCTAAGGTGTATTCCTGCCTCTTATTCAGTGACTTATGAGATAGGCTCCATCATTTCTTATGGCCCCTGATAATGGGTGGTTTGCAGAAAAGGGATTGATTTTTCCATAATGTCCTGACATTGCAGACACGAAAATACACTATTCATCTCGGAATAACACGTCAAATATTTATGATTAAGAAATAACTTGCAACTCTAAATACTACTTGTAGTACCAACGCCTACATGCTGCATTATTTGGAGCAAAATAGCAGCCGTTTTCTTCTGTTTCTCTCATATCCAGCCAGCACCAAAGCTGTGGTGGAGGAGTCAAGCAAGCTGGCAGAGTGTGTGGGCAAAACACGCAGCCTGCTGAAGAAAATACTATCAGAAGGAATGGACAACTGCCTGACCAGGCTTGACAATGATCCTCAGGGCTACTTGTCTCAGCCTTTGACCCTTCTGGAGGCTGTGCTGCAGGAATGCCACAACACCTTTACCGCTTGCTTCCATTCTTTCTATCCGACTCCAGCTCTGCAGTGGGCCTGCCTGTGTGACCTGCTCAACTGCCTTGACCAAGTTCGTAATGGAAACCCTTAATTGTGTTTTTGATGCCAGTAATATGACTGAATCAGGTCATAGGATTATAGTCACTGGTTATTGATCTCTTCTTTCTCCGTTATATTCACAAATATTGCCTTTTTTACAAGGAAAATATCCTTACCTCAATGCAAGTTTTCCGTAAATGCAGTAAATATCCTCATAACATCTGAAATGTGTTCTTGTCCTGTTTTTAGGACATTGCTGAAGCCAATTTCCGAACATCGAGCAGCCGTCTGCTGGCAGCCGTAATGTCAGCCTTGTGCAACACCTCAGTCAAGCTGACATCAATTCTACCCATTGCATATGATGGAGAAGTGCTGTTGCGCTCACTTGTCAAGCAAGTCAGCACAGAGAATGACTCTGCCCTTGCTCATCGCTTCCCCCTGCTGGTGGCCCACATGGAGAAACTGAGCCATGTGAGCTTTTGCATGCTATTATTACTATATCAGTATAGCAGTGGTTATTCTTTTGAGAATAATAGTGAATATGCTGTGCTCATTTTGGTTAAAAATGACTATTTTTAATTATAATTTTTACAAATTTTAGACGGAGGAAAACCTGATGGGGATGACCAGTTTTCGGGAGGTACTGGAGAAGATGTTGGTGATTGTTGTGCTGCCAGTGAGGAAGAGTTTAAGGAAGGAGTTGGAGCTCTTTTCTCCACATTTGGTTTCCAACACCTGTGGGCTGCTGGCTTCCATTGTTTCGGAGCTCACTGCCTCTGCTCTGGGCTCTGAGGTAGTAAATACATAATATACACAAATATTTATTTCCATATTAGTTTTATTTCTATTCATTCAGTGAACTTATAAATTGCCCTTCCGCTCTTTTATTTTGCAGCAGGTAAAAATTTGTATAGATTTATTTTTCTTATAAAAAAATTAATTTACTAATAGGCCTAATAACATTCTCTAAGAGCTGAAAAAGTTTCTTGTTTCTGTAGGTTGATGGACTGAACTCGCTCCACTCTGTGAAGACCTCCCCTAACCGTTTTACCAAAACTAGCCAGGGCCGGAGCTGGAACACCGGCAACGGTTCACCAGATGCCATCTGTCTAACGGTGGACAAGCCAGGCGTTGTGCTGGTTGGTGTGTGCGTGTACGGAGGAGGGGGCATCCACGAGTACGAACTAGAAGTGCTCGCAGATGATGTAAGTGATTCCAATCTTTTTTTCAAAGTTTTCAAATAATACATGTATTTTACCATTATTGTCCCGCCATCCTCCATGTGCAGACGGAGCATCCAGGAGACTCGGCGCATTCTCACAGATGGACATCTCTGGAATTAGTGAAGGGCACCTACAGCACTGATGATTCTCCCAGTGATATTTCTGAGATACGACTCGACAAGGCTGTGCCACTCAAGGTAACGTAAATCTCAATAAAAAAAAAAAAAGACTACTTCCGATTACTTACACTTATGCTCTATTATGTTCATAATCTTGTGTGACTACATCATTTACAGGAGGGGGTAAAGTATGCTGTTCGTCTGCGAAACTATGGCAGTAGAACAGCTAATGGGGACGGAGGGATGACGACCATTCAGTGCTCTGATGGAGTATCATTCACCTTCAGCACATGTAGCTTGAGTAGCAATGGGACCAATCAGACCAGAGGACAGATTCCACAAATACTCTACTACAGGTAAGCCATACCTCCGAAATACTTCATATCTGAAGTTTTCTTTCTTTTTTTGGACCAAACTTCTTTTTGTGGATAAAGGAGTGAGTACGATGGGGATCTCCAGTCCCAGCTCCTCAGCAAAGCCAATGAGGAAGACAAGAACTGCAGTAGAGCTCTGTCTGTGGTCAATGCTGTCGTGAGGGCAGCAAAAGATCTACTTCACAGAGCTTTTGCTGTTGATGGTAAACTCACAAATCTTGGCTTTCTATTGAAAGGGCATCGTTCGCG
Organism: Lagocephalus sceleratus; assembly: GCA_911728415.1. NCBI lineage: Eukaryota > Metazoa > Chordata > Actinopteri > Tetraodontiformes > Tetraodontidae > Lagocephalus > Lagocephalus sceleratus. Next base: position 15,400,205 of record CAJVRN010000231.1, on the reverse strand, counting down.
ATACTGTGATCTTTAATGTGTGCTTTCTTTGCTTCTCCTCCAGTGGATGATATCCCTGAGCTCTTAAGTTCCTCCAGCCTGTTTTCCATGCTCTTGCCCCTTATTCTGGCCTACATTGGTCCTGTGGCTGCGTCTGTCCCCAAGGTAGAATCAGGACAAACTCTTAATCTCAACCTGTTCACTGATCTCTTCCAACTGTGGAGCAGTAATGCCATGCCTCCCTCTCTTCTTTCAGGCTGCTGTAGAAGTCTTTGTGCTAGTTCAGGATCTGTTACCAGCTGTCTCTGCTCTCAACCAAAAATATGCCCCACCCACCTTCAATCCCAACCAGTCAACTGACAGCACAACTGGTAACCAGCCTGAGCAGGGCCTCTCAGCCTGCACCACCTCCAACCACTATTCAGTAATTGAAAGTGACCACCCCTACAAGCAGGCTAGTGTAACGCAGTACAGGGTAAGTTGTCCTTAGGCACATTTGCTGTTTGCCATGTCCACCACCGAGTAGAGACCCAGACACTTTCAGGATTCAGTTTATTTATCTCGATTGTGGCCTTGCTACAGGTATCGTTTCCAGACTGCGTCCGCTGGACCACAATCGAGTTTGACCCACAGTGTGGTACTGCACAACCAGAGGATGTCTTGCGTTTGCTTATTCCCAACCGCACCCTCCATCTGTCGAGCCTCGGGGGAAAACCTTTGATCCATGATACCATCAACACCTGGACTGAACTCAGGAAGTTCTCGGGCTCAAATGGCTGGCCAACCTCTGTCCTTGTCCTGCCAGGTAAGAGAAACTGAACATATTTAATGCTGCTTTTCTATTCACTGAACCACAGTGTTAGTACCCCACAAAATCTTGAACATATTTGTGTCTCCTCCTCTCATTTCAGGAAATGAACTGCTGTTCTCCCTGGAAACAGCCTCTGACTATGTCAAAGATGAAAAAGCTTGCTTTTATGGCTTTAAGTGTGTTGCAGTGGGGTATGAATTTAACCCTGGTCCTGATGAGGTACAGACACTCCATACTGTAATAAATAAAACGCTGATATTCACTCTTTCTGTATAAGTGACATTTGTGCCATCCCTCCGTGGCTCACCTTACCTGTCTCCTTTCAGGGTCTCATCATGCTTGAGAAAGAATTGGCCTACTTGGGCAGTGTGTGTGCTGCAGCTCTGATGAAGAAAGATCTGGCACTCCCAATTGGTAATAATATTATTAAACAATGGATAAGTAAATATACTGATGTGCATTTTATATACTCCTATAATTCACAATGGCTGTGTGACTATTACTAATACTGTAAATAAACTTGGATAGACCATGTGCTAATCCAGTCTATTTAAATTCAAGGTAATGAATTGGAGGAGGATCTTGAGATTTTGGAGGAAGCTTCTCTTCAGGTGACTCAACTTAAACCTGGAAATATCTAGTTGCACTAATTTTGGTAGAAATTGTTTTAACCACACGGTTCCCTGCTTGATTTTTCCTTTCTCTGACCCCATGCAGGTGTGTAAATCACATTCAGGGATCCTTGGGAAGGGTCTTGCTTTATCCCATTCCCCAACAATTCTTGAAGCACTGGAGGGAAATCTGCCCCTGCACCTCCAAACCAATGAGCACTCTTTCCTTGAGGACTTCATTACCTGCGTGCAGAACTCAAGTGGAGGACGTCTTGCCAGGTAAAACATTATGAAGGCTGCATAAGAAAGAGCAAAGTATGCCCATTTGAGATATTACTGTTCATTTTTATATTTTCTGTTGTCACATTTTAGATGTAAAAAAAAAAAAAAAAAAAATCAGAACAAATGTATCATTTAATGTCATCTAGGTGGCTGCAGCCTGATTCATATGCAGATCCTCAGAAGACATCTCTGATCTTGAACAAAGATGACATACGCTGTGGATGGCCAGCCACTGTGGTGGTACAGACCAAAGACCAGTATGGAGATGTGGTGCATGTCCCTAATATGAAGGTGGGAAAAAGTTGCTGTGTCTGCATTTAAGTGTTGATATTTCCAGGAAGTTAAATAGTCGAAGCAGCAGCGTTTGAGTTGACATGCCGTCTGTGTGCCTGGTGTCACAGGTGGAGGTCAAGGCTGTTCCTGTGTCACAGAAAAAGTCAGTGCAGCCTGATAATGTGAAAAAGTTGCAGCGGCTACCCGGAAACTCCTCGCCTTCTTCGACTGGTCCTGACCTTACTTTTGGAGGTTTGCCAATGCCCAAGCTGGAAGCCACCTATGAGCCAGTGATTGTGAAGGAGGCTCGATATATTGCTATTACAATGATGAAGGTCAGCCTCACGTAACTCACTTTATAACTCATTTGTTTTCATATAAAGTCTTGACGCTACGACACAGGGGAAGCTATTTTCTCAGGGTCACTAGAAAAAATATATAATTTGGAGAAAGTTCTTGTGTTGCTTGCAGTGCAATAGGAAAAAGTAAATAATAAAGTAAATCATTGAATTAATTTATGAATGACATGTAGGTGAGAAAACATCTAAAAACCAAACTAGGTAAAAAAACAAAAGCAATTAAGTAATCAAATTAAAGATTAAGGAATTCTTGAACCACCACATGGTTTCTGGTTTTTGGGATGTTTTGGAGAAGTTTTTTCCTCCAGTATAGCATCATCACCTTTCACTTTTCAGGCATATGAAAACTACTCCTTTGAAGAGCTGCGCTTTGCTTCACCCACCCCAAAGAGGTAAGTGATGTAATGTAACGGGGGAAAAAAAAAGATTTGCTCAGATTTAATTTTTATTTAATTTTTGACCGTTTCCCACAGACCCAGTGAGAATATGCTGATTCGGGCCAACACAGATGGAACCTACAGTGCCAACTGGACTCCAGGAGCTGTGGGACTCTATACAATCCATGTCACCATTGACGGCATTGAAATAGGTATGTCAGTGTATTACCGAGGCCAAATCTGTAAGAGCTTTTGCGTAACCTGATACAGGAGTAACCAAAAAGGAGGAACTGTAAATAACTTTGTTTTTTTAATGCATCTTTCAATACAATTCCATTGTGACACACTATTGTAGATGCTGGTTTGGAGGTTGAAGTCAAGGACCCCCCCAAAGGCATGATACCACCTGGCACTCAGATGGTCAAACCAAAGGCTGAGCCTCAGCCTAGCAAGGTAAGAACCTTCTTTTCATGAACTGGATGTTATTTCATTTCCAGTTGATGCTGAAAGCAAGGCTTCTAACGTGTCAACTTTTGTTGCATCTGTGTGTGCATCTGGAAGCTCTCATATTCACTCTAGTTGATCGGCTTCATTTTCTTGTGTCTCACTCCACTTTTTCTGCTTCTGTTATTTCCTACTGTTAACAAACACTGTCTTCCCTTTGCTTCTCTCAGGTCCGCAAATTTGTGTCCAAGGACAGTGCTGGTCTGCGTGTGCGTAGTCACCCCTCCCTGCAGAGTGATCAGATAGGTGTAGTGCATGTTAATGGCACCATCACTTTCATTGATGAGGTAATTGACTCCAGAGGAATTATCCCTGTTAATAAGATTTAAAAAAAATACATAGCGTATATAGTAAATATATATATTCCTTTTGCCTCTTAAAAAAGTTGCTTTTTCCTTTTTTGTTTCCTTCTCTTGCGAATTAGCTGCAACTAAAGCAAAGCTTTAAAAAAGAAAACCAAAAAACTCTTTTGAATTAGATTCAATTTAATTCAATTCATAATTTTTTTGAAAATTGAAATTATATAGGTAATTAAGAAGCGATTACCTCATGGTTGTGCTTTTAGTATATTGCACTGTCCCATTCAATGCAATATCCTAAATCCCACTCTTCAGTAACACAACTGGCAACAGTGCCTATAACTATAATCACCTCAATGGAAGCATGTCTCTAAACTCAGATGTGATGTATAGGTGTGCTCATGTCCTGTTTCTGTCTCTATAGATCCACAATGATGATGGTGTCTGGCTCAGGCTCAATGATGAGACAGTGAAGAAGTATGTTCCCAGCATGAATGGGTACACTGAAGCTTGGTGCCTCTCTTTTAACCAGCACTTGGGCAGGACCCTCTTGGTCCCAGCTGATGTAAGTAGAAGGGAGCCTGGTGGGTAGTCTGTATGTTTAATTATGACAAACACTCCTATGCTGTTTTGTTGGGAAAAGCTAACGAGCTCTTTGTTTAGAGTAGTAGCATTTAAAGGACTTTTGCCTATGGCACCTGTTCTACAAATGTACTCAATGCATGGTAAATTAAGAACTTCCACATTCTGTCAAATCCTTTTTTGCATGAAAAGTTCATGTGAGCAAAAGGAATATGGTTTATTCTACTAAGACACTGCAAAAGAATAGTTAGGAATATGCATGCATTGCAAGTCATGTTTGAAGGCCCAGGTTGTGGTGCTGTTTTAATCACAACACTTGAGTACTCACATGCTTTGGTGGTATATGGTATACTAACAATCAGGTGAAGCCCAATGCATGACCTGAAAGATGCTGCAGAAGGTGGTTGAAAACTTTTTTGTCTTGGTGAAGTTGGTCGGTCTGCACTGTTAAATCCTTTTTTTACCATTGCCTCTTAGTCACAGTTCATAAACACAAAATGCATCATGGGGTTCGAAGGGATTTTTTCTCATTTTGCTCCATGCCTCAACAACCACCAAAATACTCTGCATTAAATGAGGAATCTGGCTGGGTTTGTTTATCCAATAATGCTGAGGAAACAGGGAATTTGATGGTCGTATCCAGGTGGTGTTTTGTCATGAAGCAGCTGCTCCACAGTTACTTTCAATCGGTAATTGTATATATGGCTGTACAATTCCATAGTTGCACTGGGATGCATTAAATGCTTAAAGGCTTCCATGTAAGGTCTCTGTCTGAACAGCATGACACACTACATCACCCAAGTGGGTAATTTTTTTGGAAGTTTCTTGTTGATATGGCTCTTCTTTGGTCATATTTTTTTTAAATAATGGCCCTACTCGTTGGTAAGTGTTTGGCTGTGTATGTGGTTTCACTTCTTCATGGCCTCCTTTTTTTTATCAGCGTTGAACAAATTCATTTGATAGCCTCAAAAAAATCTGACTGTTTTTCTTCATCTCTAATAACCAGTGATGCAGGAAATTCCAACGGAGTCAATCGAAAATATGTTTTTCTTCCAAAAAAATAAAAGCACAGTTTCCCCATCATGTTTTCTCTTCTCTTGAGCTGAGTGTTACTTCTTGACTGTCTTACAATCTATTGCTCAGAGTGTCTTTAACGCTAGCCAAGGAGTCAGGGATTTGGGATTGTTGTCGTGGACTCCCTTAACTGTATTCCCACCACAGGTGAGTTGTCTGAGGGGGGAAAATAGCACAACTGCTCCATAGTTTATTTGTTACTTGTCATCTTGAACCCCTTTTCAGTCTTCCCTCAATATTACGCTCACTGTTACAAGTATATGACCTTGAACCATAGTTGCATGGTTAAGTGTCATTTTAATTATATATTGGTATTTTGTTGTGAGTGCTGGTTGTCTGATGTACCACATATAGTACTCACCATTGGAATTTAACTTGTTTAAGCTTGTGTGTTGCATGTATTTACAAATAAAATAAGAGCCAGTCTGTTGCATGAGATTGTGTTTAGATGGCCTGTGATATAGTTTCTACTCTGTCATAGCATGCATCCCTGACTGTATGTGCACTGTCTTTACTGTGACTGCATCCATTGTCCAATGGTGATTTGATTGTCTCTGAAGAGAGGAAGGGGTGGGAACACATAACATGGTTGCTTTTGAAGGTGGTTTTCCAGTCATGTTACGTGATATGCAACACAAGAGTAAAAACATGACACATGACCCACTGATACTTATGGTATATAGTGCAACTATATACTTAAGATGTGATGATCAGTCTCAGACTTGTATATCTCTACTATGTGCAGTTATGTGCAACACCTGCATTATATAGTGGAGGCAAATTAAACATTTTTTTTACTGCATTACCACTTTTAATTGAGATTTGGCTGTACATGAACGTACAGATTAAATAATTCCATCAGTCTTCAGTTTCTGTTCTTATCGTGAAAGCCATTGCCAATGTCTACTGCACGAAGGTGTTCAAATCTATAAATCTGTGTTGTTTGTGCCAAATTCCTTTTTAAAAAAATGTTTTATTTGAAATAGAAAATGCCTTCCATTTCATTTCAATACCAATCTCTCAATAGAGTTTTATCTACAGCATTGACCTTTAAAATAGCCCCCTACAAAACAACTAAGAGTTCCATATTGTAGCATGTTATGAGTTTCACTGTTAGTACATGAACTTTTCTTCAACCTTGCTTCATCTTACTGTACTGTCAGCCCTGATCTGTGCTCTTAACTCTTGCAGGAAGTCAAGGGCCAATCAGAGGACAACATAAAGGAGGTGAGCAGCTGCCCTTCCCATGAAGCCCCCATTCGGGTGCAAGACAGGGCAGGGCAGGGCACCGGCCCAGGGATTTATCAGGTAGTGAAGACTGGCCCCTCTGGTCACAACATCAGAAGCTGTCCAAACCTTAGGGGTATCCCCATTGGAATGTTAGTTCTTGGCAACAAGGTCAAGGCCATAGGCGAGGTACGCACTCCCCCAAATAATGCAACCTTTTTTTTTTTTTGTGGCAGGGTGAAAATGATGATTTTAAAATCACATGTTTTGTTGCTCGTAATACTTTGTCATAATTATCAAAACTTTAGAGACCCCTCATTGTCTTTAAATGAACTGACTGTTAATATAACCAATTTCTCAATCTAACGCATGCACATTAGTTCTCTCTGGGTGCGCATACGTATTCTGTATCTTGCTTCTCATTGAGGTCCTGCCAACTTCTGTCGCTGCAACATTGTCACCTGCTTCCTGATTTACTAATTTCAAACTTATGAAGTCATTGCAGTTTCAGGGTGTCACATTCAGCCATTTCAAGACTTGAAGGAAGTCAGAATGCTGGAGCCTTCTTGTGCCTTCACTGTATCTTTCTTACACTTTTGTCAGTCCTGTCAGCCACTTTGAACTGTGCAAATTTTCTTTTGGCCTGATGCTTGTGGAGCCTCCCCTCTTTTGGATATGGCCTATCATTTCCTGCTGTGGTGTGTCATGCTGTTCAGTTATTTTCCTCTGAACCTGTACTGGAGTGCCTTGTCTGGATCTCAGAGGTGCCTTCTGCACATACTAATACTTTCATCTATGTCTGTGTCCAAAAAATTACGATATTTCAGGAATTTGAGAAAAACAACCTCATGCATTTACCTTTCAATAAGCTACCTCTTTCTTATAGTAAGTTTTTATTTTTGATATGGGCTACATCAGTTTTGTCCTGCAGTGTCCCAAAATCAAATTCACATGATCTGCCGCTGTGGATTCTGTTTGTGTCAATCAGATTAATGGAATGTTTGCATGTCAATGATCGACTGTAATGGTTTGTGTTGTAATACGTGCTGTAATAACGCAGGTGGAAGTGGGTTGGCTGTCTTCGTAGTTACGGGTTGACAAAGTGTGTAAATGTGTTGAATATGACTTTCCCTGAATGCAGATAAAGGGTGTTGTTTGTGCATTAGGTGGTCAACTCAGAAGGGTCCTGGGTACAGTTGGATAAGAACAGTGTAGTGGAGTTCTGTGAGAGTGATGAAGGAGAGGCCTGGTCACTGGCAAGAGACCGTGGTGGAAATCAGTATCTTCGCCACGATGACGGTAAACTATGTTTAAAAATGGCAGATTTTTTTTTTTTTGCGCTCAAAACGTGAAGATTTACAAGATTATTTAATTAAATTTGCTCTTACAGAACAAGCATTGGTAGAGCATGGTGCACAGACTCCCCCACCCAGCCCTTTTTCTGTGCACACCTTCAACAGACCCACGACATCTAATGGAGCACAGGGCTTCGACTATGGCCTCTCGAATAATAAAGGTGAGGCGCGCTTGGTGAGAAATGGGTTTAAAAGAGATGATTTAACTGGTAAATATAGTTTAAACAGCAGCCATGTAATTTTGAGTGTTCAACTCCTTTAATATGAAAAAATATTTATTTCATTACTTCCCTTTCCTTGACTATTCTTTACAGTGTGTAGAAACATATCCACAAGCTTCTCTTTGTATTTCATTTATACATTCTTATGCTTTTTTTTTTTTTTTAATCTGCAGCCTAACATCTTTGCAATGTTAGGCATATTTCTCTGGATGCATGTGCTAATTAAAACTACTCTTTGCTCTCCTCTGTTGTTGGTGTTTTGGGATAGCCTATAACACCAGCAACAGCCCTGAATATGTGTTTGTGATTGCACTCATTCACTTTTGTTGCTGTAAATTAGCAACAAAAGATCTCCTGCTACCACTGTGCTTCCTCTCATTGTAGAATAAAGCTTTATTGTTGCATTTCAACAAATAACCACAGGTACCAGTAAATTCATGTGTCTTCACAAAGCTTTATTAGTTTGTGCTAAATTCAATGGCGTAAAACAAGTCTGGAGACTGATGGAGATGTTCGGAAATATGCTTATTTCACAGAAAGCTAATAATATGCTATTATGCACTATTACATGTTATTGTTAGACATTGGCAATTTATGCGGTGTTACACAGAATTCAGATCACACGAATAGGTTTTTCTTGTCTCTTGACACTTTTTTTATATATACTATTCTCCTAAAGAAAAAAAATGATACAAAAGTCACACACATACCGGTAGTTTATCCCTGGTCTATTCAAATGCATACAAGTATATGAGCCATAACATCGAAGGATTTACATCTCTGGATTGGATCCATGAGGCAACCTTATTGATGAGTTACAACATAACTCTCTGAGCCAAATGGAGAACAGATGTCCCTACAGGTCCACAGTTTGGACTGAAGACTTCATTGATAGAGGACCGATTGATAGACAATAAACTCTGAATGACCCTCACTCCCATTGAAAACCTCGAACCATATCATAAGCCCTAGTTTCCCCATCCTCTGTGTCCATGTTTGCAGGTGACCGGTTGAGTGCCATACTGAATTCCATTCAGTCTGGGCCATTTCTCCCAGCTGCTCCCTCCTCCTCTGTATTTGAACAAGCCGCCCAACCTCCTTCCTCCTCCTCTTCCTCCTCCTCCCTTGTCCACAGCCCATTTGTGTTTGGACAGTCCCCCTCCCAACTGTCACAGCCACAACCACAGCTTCTGAGTAAGTCTGTTTGACAGTGCTTGGTTGCACAGTTGTTCATCATTTCCCCTCCAGTATTTTTTTCCCTTCTGAATCGTTTTGTTTGCCTTCTGAGGAGAGCAGGAATGAAGTGTGACATATAACAGTGTGTATGAGATGGAGTGCTGAAAAATCCCTCAAATGTCCTTAACAAACCCTCATGTCTCATACTACATATTGAACAAACTAATTAGGTGAGGGTGCACTGGCAGGTACCTTCACTGCATTTGAATTAGATTGTATATGCCTGAACTGGACTAAACGACAAAATAGCAAAATTGCAGTATATTTTATATATTCATGTAGTGCATTATGAGCTGAGGTACTTCCTCTGTCTGTCAGCTTTGTTCCTCCATTATCATCCTCACATCTTCTACCAACCAGCCCAGCACACCATTGCAAATAAAACACGATCAACTAGTTTGGTTACTTTAGATTCTACAATAATATATATAGAGATTACAACATATTCATCATCACGGTCATCATCAGACCTCCAGCAGACTTAAAAAAAAATCTAAAAATCTAGTCTCTCTATTATACTACTTAATCGTGTGTATGAACTCTCTCAGGTTGTGCAATTTCTGCTGCTATACTTTTAAAAGTCTTTAGTTTCTGCACCTCTTTTGATCTTCCCAGAATTTAAATGTTTTTTTTCGGTCTCTTAGTCTTCACTTGACCTTATAGCTTATGCTTTCTTATTTCTCCTCTGTGTGGTGGCTCCTTTGCATTCCATGGCTTGTTTGTTTACTTGCTTCACTATTTCCGCTGTAGATGGTTCATCACGCAGCCTTGCTTCTCGTGAACGTGTGCTCAAAAACAGTGTGTCCATGGCTGGGCATGGTACTGCTCGGTCATCTGTCGCTCTAAGGCAAAAGGGTGGGTAATCACAGCTTGCAAGCCTCCCTCAGTCAGAACTGAGGAAGGGCAGGAATTCAGTAACAACAAAATTTTCCTTTTTTTTTGTCTCATGAAAGACTTTTTGTAGGATAAATTTAAAAATGTAAAGTTACATAATAAGCTTCGATGCAAATTTTGAACATAACCTGTTTTTGTGCTAATTAATTGTTTTAATGTTATTTAATTATTTCATCTATTTAATTAAGGTCATGACTGGGCTGGAATCCATCTTTCATAAGCTCATCCATGATTGTCAAGCTGCCATTTTTATAGCAGGATTTATTTGCTAAAAGCTGTGGCTAAAAAAACTCAGCTATTCAAACACATTTCTTATCTTTGGGATTCTTTCAAGATGTCTTTCAAGCGTTGTTAATTTGGTCTTGTGCTTTCATTGACATATTTGTTGCATGATGTATAATTATAGTTTTAGAAGTATTACTACATTATATATTTTGTTGAATTAAATTGTGCATTATCAACATCTAGGTGAACGAGGGAACATGACTTCTGGTACTCGCCCCATGTCCCCAGCCTCCAAACACCGTCAAGAAAATCGTTTACCCAAACAGGAGAGTCGTGGAATTCGCTCATCTGACCAGACCAGAGTAAAGACAGGGGATGGAGGGCTCTTAGCCAGTGAAGCCCTCATCCTTCGGTCAGACACTGCCAAGCTGAGGTCTGACTCCCACAGCCGTTCTCACTCACCAAACCACAATACTCTGCAAGCCCTGAAAGCAGATGGGAGGACCCCAGGACTTCGCACTGACTCTTCAAACCCTAGCTCTCGCTCCTCTTCGCCCAAGCAGAAAATGATGTCCTCTTCTGGCAGGTCTAGTCCCTCCAGCACCACCTCCCAGAACTCCCCTCCAACGCACCAAGACAAAAACCTGCAACCTAAAGTTAGTCCCTCATCCAAAGCCCACCTGGACCCACCCAGAGAGAGATCCAAATCGGATTCATACACTCTAGATCCAGACACACTGAGAAAAAAGAAGATTCCGCTGACAGAGCCTCTTCGAGGCAGGTCTACCTCTCCGAAACCCAAGCTTTCACCTAAAGATCCGAACAAAGGGGTGATTAGTAACGTAGAGAACCGCATTCCTTCTCCACATGTGACCCAAGAGAACCTTCATAGTGAAGTTGTGGAAGTGTGCACCTCTAGCGCTCTTCTCACTGAGGATGGCAATGATGAGAATTTAGAGGTTCGGAATGCTGAAGAAGGATCGTGTAAGGTGCACTTTAGCATCGGCAAAGCCCCTGTCAAAGAGGAAATAGAGAGCCGTTCTTCACCCAAAGTCAGCCGCAAAACCTCCAGTCGACACACACGACCTAAGAAGGACAAATCTGGACCTCTGTTTAAGGGTGAGGGTCCATCCAGAGTCACAGAACCTGTAAAACAGGCCATGTCTCCATCTGTTGCAGAATGTGCAAGAGCAGTCTTTGCAGCATTCCTTTGGCACGAAGGCATTGTCCATGATGCAATGGCCTGCTCATCGTTCCTCAAGTTTAACCCAGACTTAACCAAAGAGCACGCCCCCATCCGCAGCTCTCTAGGGGGACAAGGTTCCGAGGAAAAAGAGAGCAAGTTAAAGAATCGCCACTCTTTAGAGATCTCCTCTGCACTTAATATGTTTAACATCGCACCTCATGGACCAGACATCTCCAAAATGGGAAGCATTAACAAAAACAAAGTGCTCTCCATGCTGAAAGAACCTCCACTGCCTGAAAAGTGTGAAGACGGAAAGGGGGAAGCCATTTCCTACGAGACAACTTCCCATTCCTCTATGAGAGCGAAATCAATCTTGCCATTGACTTTACAACATCTAGTGGCATTTTGGGAGGACATTTCGATGGCCACCATCAAAGCGGCAACCCAGAACATGATCTTCCCCAGTCCGGGATCAAGTGCCATTCTGAAGAAGAAGGAACATGAGAAGGACAGTAAAAAGGCCAAGAAGGAGAAGAAGAAGCGGGAAAAGGCAGAAGTCCGTCCCAGAGGTAACCTGTTTGGGGAGATGGCACAACTTGCCATGGGAGGACCAGAGAAAGACACAATCTGTGAGCTGTGTGGGGAATCTCACCCTTACCCTGTCACCTACCATATGAGACAGGCACACCCAGGTAAAGCCAAAGTACACAGCATTTATGATTGTCAGAAGTCATTTTCATTTTCAGTTTTTCTAAAATTCAATTTGATCCCTGATATACCATCCTTTGTTTTGTTTTGTTTTTTTTCCTTTGTTAGGTTGTGGCCGCTATGCTGGAGGCCAGGGCTACAACAGTATAGGCCACTTCTGTGGCGGCTGGGCTGGTAACTGTGGAGATGGAGGCATCGGAGGGAGCACCTGGTATCTGGTGTGTGACCGCTGTCGGGAAAAATACCTCAGAGAGAAACAAACCGCTGCTCGGGAAAAGGTGACGCTGCAGAAATTTCTGTATTCCCACAACATGGCATATGGTTTACCACTTGAATCAAGCTGAATTTGCATGTTTTTGCCAGGTTAAACAATCAAGGAAAAAGCCTCTGCAGGTGAAAACGCCAAGGGCACTGCCCACTATGGAGGCCCATCAGGTGATTCGAGCAAATGCTCTGTTCCTGCTGTCGCTCAGCAGCGCTGCTGAGCCCAGCATGCTGTGCCATCACCCTCCCCGGCCTCTGCACTCCCAGCTGCTCCCCAGCCTCAAGGAGGGAGTATCAGATGAGCCCCCAAACAAAATGGGTTGTCTGTACCTCCAGACCCTAGCAAGGTATTGATTAGTAGTTTTTTTTTCTTACTGAACAAAATCCAACACTTAAGAAGGATTGTAAAATGATTTCAATCTCCTCCACTCTTCTCACACCCCCCTCCAGGCAACACACTGAAAACTTTGGCGCCTACCCTGATGACAACCTCTTTCAAGATGAGATGCGATATTTACGCTCAACATCTGTTCCGGCGCCCTACATTTCAGTCACACCAGATGCCTGCCCCAATGTATTTGAGGAGCCAGAGAGCAACATGAAGTCGATGCCCCCTAGGTAATATTCTATTATTTATGAATTTTCTATTCCCCTTTTATTTATTTTCTATTCCCAGCTAAGCAAAATATTATCTTTCAGCCTTGAGACAAGTCCTATCACAGACAGTGACACAGCAAAGCGGACCGTGTTTCAGAGGTCTTACTCAGTTGTAGCATCTGAGTATGACAAGCAGCACTCTCCTTCTCCTGCCCGGGTCAAAGCTGTTCCTAGACGCAGGGTCCACAGTGGTGATGCAGGTGAACAGAAACGACTATTTGGAAACAATAATATATATAATCAAAGGAACATGATGTATCTTCTGTATGTAACACCAACGCTGCCTATTACACAGAGGTGGGATCTTCACTCTTACGACACCCCTCACCGGAGCTATCCAGACTGATCTCAGCACACGGCTCACTCAGTAAAGGGGAGAGGAACTTCCAGTGGCCTGTCTTGGCTTTTGTTATTCAGCACCATGATTTGGAGGGCCTGGAAGTGGCCATGAGGCACGCACTGAGGAAATCTGCCTGCAGAGTGTTTGCCATGGAGGTATATCTGCGATATTAATTTAAACCTAGCCATAATGTGCAGTCAATAATTTGGTAGATTCACATTAATATAAATTTCATAAATCTATTTTCCACTCTATTGGTTTTGAGGAATGATAAGACTAATTGGTCTTCGCTTCATGTCTCTGTCAGGCATTCAACTGGCTGCTGTGCAATGTGATCCAGACCACCTGTTTGCATGACATCCTTTGGCACTTTGTAGCATCTCTAACTCCATCACCATTTGAACCTGAGGATGAGGAAGATGATGAAAACAAGGGCAACAAAGAAATTGTGGAACAGGTAATGACCGTTGAAGCATCAACATAAAAACATGCAGCATGTGTTTTGCTTTACTATTGCATTTTCTAATTAGGAACACCTACACCTACAGGAAAGAGACCTTGGGGTCTGTGAGCACCCTCTGTCAGACATTGTTATTGCTGGGGAAGCAGCTCATCCACTCCCCCACACTTTTCACCGCCTTCTTCAGACCATCTCTGATCTCATGATGTCTCTTCCTAGTGGAAGCTCACTTCAGCAGATGGCACTAAGGTACAGCCCACAAATTGACATGTGTCTTTTTCACAGTTTGCCTTTTCACAAACTTTAGGAATCATATAGCCCTGTAGATTTCATGACAATGTAACCTGATGATTTACTCTTTTAGGTGCTGGAGTCTCAAGTTCAAGCCTTCCGACCACCAGTTCCTCCACCAGAGCAATGTTTTCCATCACATAAATAATATCTTGTCCAAGTCAGATGATGGAGACAGTGAAGAGAGCTTTAACATCAGTGTGCAGTCAGGCTATGAAGCAATGAGCCAGGCAAGACAAATCACTTGTTAACTATTATTCTATTATCTATTTGATGTATGTGCCTGGTCAATAGTAACTAAATGAACTTGTAATATTGTTTGGTTTGCATCTCACTCAATGGTTTTGTGATCATAAAATGTGTGTAATTTTTAGGATCTGTGTATGGTGACCTGTCTGAAGGACCTGACCAGTGTAGTAGACATCAGGACATCCAGCCGGCCTGCCATGATTGGCAGTCTTACAGATGGCTCCACTGAGACGTTCTGGGAATCTGGAGATGAGGACAAGAACAAAACCAAAAGCATCACCATCAGCTGTGTGAAAGGCATTAATGCTTCCAATGTGTCTGTTCACGTGGACAACTCTAGAGACCTTGGGGTAAGAGAATAACGCTATGTCCATGCTGAGAGGTGAAATCACTGCTGCAGTAACCAGAATTGAAGCGTGTTTAGTTGTTATGGTCTAAAGATTTTATTTGACTATTTTTATCTTGACAGAACAAAGTCACATCAGTGACATTCCTTTGTGGAAAAGCGATAGAGGACCTCTGCAGAATCAAGCAGGTACGTGGCTATGCTTTCCATTCTTGCAAAGGTTTGGTTTCATTATAGATTGACATATATTTGAAGGGCTGTAATGACCCTTTTTATAGTAACTGTCTTGACTGGAGAACCCTGCGTTTTTCCTTTCAAGGTCGACCTTGATTCGCGCCACATGGGCTGGGTGACAAGTGAGCTTCCTGGCGGGGATTATCATGTAATCAAAGTTGAACTGAAAGGCCCAGAGAACACCCTCAGGGTCCGTCAGGTGAAAGTCCTTGGGTGGAAAGATGGGGAAAGCATCAAGATTCTGGGGCAGATCTCAGCCAGCATGGCCCAGCAAAAGAACTGTGAGGCAGAAACGCTCAGAGTGTTTCGTCTCATCACGTCCCAGGTACACCTATGTTTATTTTATTGTTATTTCTTTTCATTTTCATTCTACCCTTACCTACCTGTCATATGACACATTTGGTGCCACAAATAGAAACTCTTTTGAACAGTTCTCATTATTCTATATTGTATTGTTCATATAGGTCTTTGGAAAACTTATATGTGGTGATGCAGAACCAACACCTGAGCAGGAGGAGAAAAACCTGCTTTCATCACCTGAAGGAGAAGACAAAGTCAGTCCTGAAGTTTAGCAACAGTCAATGCATTACCTGATTTAAGTATTTTACTTTAAGATTCCATACTTTGATTGTATTATCCATAGGTACCGTCGGATGCAGACCTCAAAGAGCACATGGTGGGGATCATTTTCAGCAGAAGCAAACTGACAAACCTCCAGAAACAGGTATTTGGCTCCACGGAAGATTCAACATGACATTATAAACACCAGGTTGTACTTAATGCATGCATTCATTTGATTTCCAGGTGTGTGCGCACATTGTCCAGGCCATCCGTATGGAAGCCACACGTGTGAGAGAAGAGTGGGAGCATGCTATTTCCAGCAAGGAGAATGCCAACTCCCAGCCCAGTGATGATGATGCATCTTCAGATGCCTACTGTTTTGAGCTGCTTTCCATGGTTCTGGCTCTGAGTGGCTCAAATGTTGGCCGTCAATATCTAGCTCAACAGCTAACACTCATGCAGGATCTGTTCTCTCTGCTGCACACTGCCTCTCCGAGAGTTCAGAGACAGGTGGGTGAGGTTACACACACTTCTACAGCACTAAACATTTTCCCATCAAATTCCGTTCAAGTTTCTCAACAAAAGCAAATTCCAATTCTTGTCAAGCTTCCAAACAAAAACTTGAGCGTTTGAGTTCAAGCACATCCACAGTTTAATGATCTTCAATTCCTAAGAAATATCAAACAACTTTCACCCAGCATTGCACCTTATCAGCGGGCAAGCCTTTTTTATTCTCCAAAATCATACAATACTATAATAACCAGTATAAACCTTGGAGAAACATTAAAAAAGCAAATAGAAATTTCATTTGGAATTGTCACTTACTTTTATCAGGTCACCTCGCTGCTTAGACGTGTCCTCCCAGAGGTCACACCAGTACGACTCGCCAGCATCATTGGGGTGAAGGCTCTGCCACCTGCAGACATCAGTGACATCATTCACTCCACAGAAAAGGGTGACTGGAACAAGCTCTGCATTCTTGACATGTTCTTGGGCTGCATTGCGAAAGCTCTCACCGTGCAGCTGAAAGCCAAAGGCACAACCATCTCTGGCACTGCTGGCATGGCCGCTGGCAAAGGTGTGACCACTGTCACGCTACCCATGATCTTCAACTCCAGGTGAGTTAGCTGCAACCAGGCCCCTTACCTTTGGTGACAAGTTCTGTCAGACTTGGACATTTACCAAAATGTCTCCTTTTCCCTCTCATTCTCAGCTACATTCGCAGAGGGGAGAGCCACTGGTGGATGAAAGGATCTACTCCTCCTCAGATAGCAGAAATAATCATAAAGCTTGTTAAAGACATGGCGGCTGTAAGTTATTTATTAGTAGTCCGTTTTGATAATGAAGGCCCGTCTTATAAATTTCTTTTTTTATTAGGGACACCTTTCAGATGCTTGGTCCAGAGTCACCAAAAATGCAATCGCTGAAACTATCATAGCCCTTACCAAAATGGAGGAAGAGCATCGGTCTCCTGTACGGTGCATTGCCACCACAAGGGTATGGACTTTAATATCAGTATCAGCAAAGCACATTCAAATCTTTACTTCAACTGGGATATCCATCGCGATCGTACCATCATTTTAGTGACTTACATTTAAAATACTACTTTATTTCAAAAGGAATTATATAATCTCTATTTTCTCTTTCTATTTTTCTTGATAGTTGTGGCTCGCATTGGCGTCACTTTGTGTGCTGGACCAGGATCACGTCGACAGGCTGTCTTCTGGACGCTGGATGGGCAAAGATGGGCAGCAGAAACAGATGGTGAGAGCCATATAATATATTAAGAGCTTCATTTCATGAAGGCTGACATATCTGATTTTTGCTACTGTACCACAGCCCATGTGTGACAATCACGATGATGGTGAGACAGCAGCCATCATCCTGTGTAATATGTGTGGCAACCTCTGCACCGACTGCGACCGCTTCCTCCACCTGCACCGACGGACGCGCTCTCATCAGAGACAGGTCGGTTTTCCACAGCACGCCTCCCATTTAAAGCGCAGTCGTTGCTTTCACTTCCACAATTATTTTTATTGGAACGTGCTGTTGGATTGAAATGTGCTGGTTTGTTGTGTTTCTGCTGCTCTCAGGTGTTCAAAGAAGAAGAGGAAGCCATAAAGGTGGACCTCCATGAAGGCTGTGGGAGGACTAAGCTCTTCTGGCTTATGGCTCTCGCAGACTCAAAAACAATGAAAGCCATGGTTGAGTTCAGGGAGCACACAGGTAAGTGAAATGTTTGGATGAAACACACTTCAAGACCCTTTTGCACTACATTTCAACACTGAGTCATGTAATATTGTTGTAGGTAAACCAACGTCCAGCAGCTCTGATGCCTGCCGCTTTTGTGGCACCAGGAATGGAACAGAGCTCTCTGCAGTGGGCAGCGTCTGCTCAGACCCAGACTGTCAGGTACCATTGACATTCCATTGTTCTCAGCTTCATGAGAGCACAGCATGGTTCAGTTGTTCATAATTGTTCATTAGATTTTGAACAAATAAGGGTTTTACCCTTATAATACTGAAGTATCCTCGACTTTGAAAAATTCAAAGTCTCAGGCTCAAATGTTGCCCACAAACACTGTCAACATTAAAACAGACGCCTGAAGTAAAGTGTTGTGTGGTCAATCAGGTTTTGTTGTCCTAGAGAGTACCAGTTTCTCCCACTTCTCTTTCAGGAGTATGCAAAACAAGCCTGCAGTAAAACCCATCCTTGTGGACACCCCTGTGGAGGAGTGAAAAACGAGGAGACCTGCCTCCCATGTCTGCACGGCTGTGACAAGAGCACAGGTTGTCTGAAACAGGATGCAGACGACATGTGTATGATTTGCTTCACAGAGGCTCTTTCTGCAGCTCCTGCTGTCCAGGTGACTCAGTAACTCAACATTCCGTGCAAAAGGATCACTTATGATTGTTCTAATGTTTAACTCCTGTTTCTCTCTCTCTTTTTTTTTTTTTTTTAAACCCAGTTGGACTGCACTCATGTATTCCACCTTCAGTGCACTCGTCGCGTTCTGGAAAATCGCTGGCTTGGGCCTCGAATCACATTTGGGTTCATGTTGTGTCCAATTTGTAAGGTACATCACAATGTGAGCTATGACAGACGAGGAAGGCTTTGTTCACATCAACAATTATGTTTCCTTATTTCACCTAAAAGCTCATTTTTTAAATAACAAGAATTTTATGGTTTGATTCTTCTTGTGCTTTCAGAATAAAATCAATCACTCTGTGATTAAGGACCTGCTTGATCCAATCAAGGAGCTGTATGAGGATGTAAGAAGAAAAGCTCTGATGCGGCTGGAGTATGAGGGTCTGCACAAGAGTGAAGCGATCACTACCCCGGGTGCACGTTTCCACAATGACCCTGCAGGCTTTGCCATGAACAGATATGCATATTATGTCTGCTACAAGTGCAAGAAGGTAGTATGAATTCATGTTTTAGTGCAACTACTTAATGTTGAACTGCATTTTCTGGCTTGTGAATTGACGATTGGTCTTAATTTCAGGCTTACTTTGGAGGGGAGGCTCGTTGTGACGCAGAAGCGGGTCAGGGAGACGATTATGACCCCAGTGAGCTGATCTGTGGAGCATGTTCTGATGTCTCCAGGGCTCAGGTGGGTAAAAACGTGTGAAGAGCTGGATGATGAGGGCTAACACAAAAGAATAATATGGCATTTTGTAAAGCATTACTAGAATCATCAAGAACTTTACTTTCCCCTAGACATGGACTGAAAACAAAGAAATAGTTAGGGGCTATTTTTGAAGGTTATAAAATGTTGCAGTATTGTTTTTTTTGTTTCCCAAATAATTCAAGTATAGTATGAGTCCTGTTTCCTCTTTGTAATTAAACAAGTGAGGAAGCTGGTATTTATCTGGCTGCTTCACCAATGTGAAGAATGCAAACCAGAGTAATTCCTGAAACACTTCAGTGCTTTAAAGCCTTGTACAAAAAACGGATTATTTACTGTGTTTTTTTTTCCAAACAGATGTGTTCCAAGCATGGCACAGACTTCCTTGAGTATAAATGTCGGTACTGCTGCTCAGTGGCTGTTTTCTTCTGCTTTGGCACCACGCACTTCTGCAACGCCTGCCATGATGATTTCCAGCGAATGACAAGCGTCCCCAAAGAGGAGCTGCCTCATTGTCCTGCAGGTGCTTCGCAGCTCTATTTATTACACAGGGCTGGCAACGTACACACCAAAATAACTGGATTGTGTCTGCCTTCCTTTAACAGGGCCCAAAGGAAAACAATTGGAGGGAACAGAGTGCCCTCTACATGTGGTTCACCCACCAACGGGGGAGGAATTTGCCCTGGGATGTGGGGTTTGTCGGAATGCCCACACCTTCTAAAAATGTTTAGAAAGCCAGTTTGTTTACTGTGATTTCTGCCTGTGGCTGAAGCTCAGTCGTGAAGCTCAGCTCTTGCACGGTCGGGTCTCCTGGACACTGGACCAAGTTTCTGCTCTGCGCCAAGAGTCCTCAGGTCTGATCATAAGCTGACATCAGTGCCCAGGCTCTTCTAAGGACGTGCTGTTGCTCATGTGGATTCAGAGTACTAAGGAAAACGAACAATAGAATTTAAATGAAAAAAAAAAAAAAAAAACGACAACAAAAAAAACTGTGACGTGTTTGCATGCAGCCGTTGTATTCCCTCGGCTTCTATAGACGTTGCACTCCTCCCGATCACTGAAGTGTACCAAGATAAACATTGAACTGAAATGATTTGCTTAAAGGCCACTGTGGAAGACAGTGGGGTCGAAAAAAGAGAGCAGGCTGTATTTCCAGTGACTTTCATGAATTTAAGATATATGTAAATTTTTTCATAATCTTGTACAGTATTCTCTCCACTGTCAAGTACACCAAGGATTGAAGGACAACAAAAGATGAGTTGGAGGGTTTGAAGTTTGGGAGGAAAATAATGTATGATTTATCTAATCTTGTATATAGTGATACTATTCAAAATAGCTGTATTCTGAAGTTGCTACTCTTCACCTCTGTTTTGTTTGATATTCTGGGTTATGTTTTGAGCCAGAACTTTTAATGAAGTGCAATACTGGGTGTGCCTCCAATTTGCAGCTGTTTAACCTATAGAATGTATGTCAATAAAAGCCACTGTACATTTTTATACATTAGACGGTTGTAATCCCCCTCCTCTAAATGTTGGCTCTCTTCTGTTGTCTGGAGGTGCAAAGGAAGACCCTGGCACCTGCACTGATGTAATGGATGGAAAGTCTGTTTGCAGTTCTGTCAAAAAAAGCAACAAATCCCAAAGGAAAACAAAATCATTAAAAAAAAAAAAAATGCAGTGATGCTGAATACAGTTGAATGATTGGAGGGGCCAGTTTTCACACCAAATAAAATTGTGCACCTGTAATGCTTTTTCTTAGGAGGCATGGAGTTCAGGGGTTAGGAGAACAGAGTGTAGATAAAAAGCAGCTGCTGTTATATATTAAAAGCTTAATACTTGTGAATCTGCTCTGTAATATCTGTGGTGGATGGAGTTGAATGGTAATAAACCAGGTTCTCTGTTTCCCAAAGTGGAAGAGTATTTTATTAATAAGTACAACAAAATGTAGCACTCCCGTGTCAAATCTATGTCACATTAATGACATGTCACTACATCTCCCATCGGGCCATGGGAGCAACAGAGATGAGTGAAATATTAAGGTGCATCACTACCGCGCATATTTAACGAGGAATTTCCGTGGAAACGAAACCTTTGCTCGATCTCTTACCAGAGTACTACAGTATCCTAAAAGACGAAACATCTACGAGTCAAAAGCATTTTGGAGCCAACGAAGTAAACCGAAGTAAAAACGATTCCCTCCAAACGCAGACGGGTAAGCCATCCTCGCACAATTGGGGGATCTCCACAAACAGCCATTTCGCACTGTCTTTCCCGTGGTGCAGCGCTGCTGTCACAACAACATTCAGCCATTTCAGAACCAGGGGGGCAGAACCTCCTCACGGGATCTGGGTCAGCCCGCCGGAGACGCGGCCGTCCGTCCGTCCGCTCGCACCTTCGGCTTCTCCCCGACCTTCAGACGGCGTCGCCATCGCTCTCCGATGCGCGTTATTTGGTTCGTGCGCGTGAGCTTTTCCTGCGTGGGCCCGGGCTGAAGAGCGTCGTCTGAGCGGAGGCTTTAGCTGCCCGCGGCTAGCGGCTAACAGGCTAGCGGAGTGTAAACAACAAGGTAGGACGGCGGCGAGCAGCTTGAACACTCGGGCTTCAAGCCTTCACCGCCTCCCACACCGGCCTCCTTCCCCCCTAGTCTAACTTCGTGTTAACTATTCGCTCGGTGGCGGCGCCTGAATCGTTTTGTTTCCCTCCTCCCCTCTTCGTGAACGCTCAGTCGAGCCTGCTAAGCTAACGCGGCGTTGCTGCCGACCCCGAGCTTCGGTAAAGTTTGTGGAGGTTCTATGTCGCGTTTTCGTCGGCGGACTTGAACTTGAGCGCCACTGGAGCCGTTGTTTGAAAAGTCAGGCATGGTTCACGGAGCTATCGGGACGGTGTTGTTGTGAGCTCGTCTCTTCATCATGAGGGGCGGCTCATCAAAACGTGGCCTCAAGCTCGGAGCCACAAGTCAATCACAAAGTACAAATATGTCAGATATCAGCTGTGGGAGAATAACAACACCGCCCACTGACACTCAGAATATATAGTAATGGAAGAAAAGCAACAACTCTTAATAAATTCTATTGAGATAGATAAATGAGCATATAAATATTGACAGTCACATGTTGAAAGTACAAGCATAGTGCAAATGCACTCTTAACACGGTGGTTAAACGGAATATATGAGAAATATGTGTCCGTCTTGCAATAAAGAATGTATACTTTTAATTGTCTAGGCACAGAAAAGACAAACAGAATGGAGTTAGAGTTCAAGATAGATCCACCACATACTTAAAAGTCTCAGTTTTTCTCTCTATTTTTATTTTTTTAGGATGAAGCGGATTAAAGGAGGAGAGGAGGAGAGCAATGATTCCTCCACCAGCAGCCCACCAGAGACATGCAAGAAGGTACGGAGGACTGAAGAGGTTGAGGCAGCGGGGCCCGGTGGGTCACCGGATGGTGACTGGGCACGGCTACCTCAGGAGCTCCTGCTGCACGTCTTCCAGTACCTTCCGCTTTTGGACCGGGCTTACGCCTCCCAGGTGTGCCGCAAGTGGAACCAGGCTTTCCACATGCCAGAGTTATGGAGATGTTTTGAGTTTGAGCTTAACCAGCCAGCCAGCTCTTACCTTAAGGCCACACATCCAGACCTCATCAAACAGATCATAAAGAGGCACTCCAACCACCTGCAGTACGTCAGCTTCAAGGTAAAGTTGTTTTCACTTCAGAAGTTGCATGCTAGTTTTGTGTAATTTATTTACTAATCTGATTATTTTCTCTGTCCATTGCAGGTGGACAGCAGCACAGAGTCTGCAGAGGCAGCGTGTGACATTCTTTCACAGTTGGTAAATTGCTCCCTGAAGACCTTGGGGCTCATCTCTACAGCCAGACCCAGTTTTATGGAGGTTCCAAAGGTATACTGTAGCCTTAAACTTGGGAAATCTTTAATCTTAAAGATTGTGCATGATACAACATTGTGGTTTATAAAGTAGGTTAAAAGCGACCAGCCAGTCTAATCAGTAGTGAATTCAATTTGTGTAGCACAATGTTCCTCCCGTTTGTTAACGTGCACATAGGTGCTGTTGGATTTGATTAAATTGCCATTTTTTGCTATAGTTGAGAATATGTTATTTACAATAACAATATTTACTTTATTTTTTCCTTCCAAGGTGGTTATGTGAAATCCAGAATTTGTCTGTTTGTCAGCAGAATAACTCAAAAAGCTTGTCTGTCTATTGTTCTGTGAATTAGACTTACCATCATTAAGGAAATATTGTCTCCATATGGCCCCTTTTAGACATTAATTATAGCTGCTTGTCATTTCCTCCACAGTCTCATTTCATCTCAGCTCTGACTGTGGTGTTTGTCAACTCCAAATCCTTGTCCTCGCTCAAGATTGATGACACTCCAGTGGACGATCCATCGCTGAAAGTGCTGGTGGCCAATAACAGTGACACTCTGAAGCTTTTGAAGATGAGCAGCTGCCCTCACGTTTCTCCAGCAGGTACTGTAGGCGCAGTGGCTGCTATAATTGTTTCAGGGCCGAAGAAATAAGGAAGCTGAAGTGCTTAAAGTATTTAAAAATTGGTCTAAACACACATTAGCTTTTCTTTGGTTGTTGTCAATTCTAATAATATTAGAACCATTCCTATATATGGACATGACATGATATGTGTGTTGGTATTTGCAGGGATCCTGTGTGTTGCAGACCAGTGTCATGGGCTGAGAGAGCTGGCTCTCAACTACCACCTCTTGAGTGATGAGCTCCTGCTGGCCCTCTCCTCGGAGAAACACGTCCACCTGGAACACTTGCGGATCGACGTGGTGAGCGAGAACCCCGGGCAACACTTTCACACCATCAAGAAGAGCAGCTGGGATGCCATGGTGCGGCACTCGCCCAAATTCAACTTGGTCATGTACTTCTTTCTGTATGAAGACGAATTTGGGCCTTTTTTTAACGAGGAGATCCCCGTCACCCACCTTTACTTTGGCCGTTCGGTCAGCAAGGAGGTGTTAGGCCGCGTCGGCCTCCATTGCCCCCGCCTGGTGGAGCTGGTGGTGTGCGCCAACGGCCTGCGTCCTCTGGACGAGGAGCTCATACGCATTGCGAAGCACTGCACCCAGCTGTCGGCCATCGGCCTGGGTGAGTGTGAGGTGTCCTGCAGTGCGTTCGTGGAGTTTGTCAAAATGTGTGGCCGGAGGCTTTCCCAGCTGTCAATCATGGAGGAGGTGCTGATTCCAGATCACAAATACTCCCTTGATGAGATCCACTGGGAGGTTTCGAAGCACCTGGGTCGAGTCTGGTTCCCAGACATGATGCCGACATGGTAAAGTGAAGCTAAATGCTCGGACAGTTCAGGTTGCAGATTTGAGGTATGCTACATTGGCAGCCTCCATTGTCCATATACATCAGTGGGATTTTTGATTTCTATGACCTGTGGGACATTTGGTGCCGAGATGAAGGTTGTACACATGCTGACCCCTACTGTGCAGGGCAGGGATGCAGCAACATATGGGAAGTCTACTACATCAGGATGAAATACAGACACCACATAAATCTTTACCTCTTTCAGAATGAAAATTGACTGTACCGCATCATTAGCTGCCTACAGACTAGTGCCGGTGGAATTTTGATTTAAAAGCAACGTTTTTACAACTCCAAATAGAGTTTTCTGGACATTGTTGCCCGGTTACATGTTTGAATGTACGCAGGCAAATGTGTGTGCGGTAATATTTTTAACATTTTCCAGTAATTTTTGACATGAAGGTGCACAGTTGCATGTTGTTACACGACCAACTGGCCTCGATAAATTCACTTTTCTGCACTCTTTAAAGAAAAAAAAAAAAAAAAAGAAACACGATTTTCAGGTGGCTTCAATCTGTGTGTATTGTATAATATGTGGTAAAAGGTGTTTTTGTCCAATCACAAAATTTCAGAGAGAAGTCATATTTGTGCACCAAATTTTATACTAATACAGACAGCTACAGAGAATTATATGATCACTCGCTTTCACTCCGTGTCAGAGTTAAAATACACAACAAAAAAGATAAAAACATTATTGTAGAAATTGTGAAAAGTTGGAATGGAGCAGGAAGTGTGTGGGTATGTGTATATAGGTCTTTATCTATGTATTGTCAGCTTGTACAGTATCAATTAATGCTTGTTCTCTCCCAGTGATGCTTCTGATTTTCTCTGTTGTATCACGTGTGAATTGGCTTAAAAAAAAAAAAAAAAGATTTGTATAAATCAGGTTTATGTACAGTCAAATTTCATAAGCACCTTAGATGACAACCAAATATAGAACTAATCACATCCTTCGGCACAGGCAAAGGAAGGAGGTCTTGTTGATAATGTTTTTAGTTAGATTCTTGATGATTGACTGCACTGAGGATCTGTTGAGTCAGATACCCAGGGCGGCACGTTGAAGTAATAAATCTATATTATCTAATGCTATGTAAATATAGATAGTGCACTTAAATATTTGATTTTGGAGGATGATACTTGCTGAGTGTTGATCGTTCCTGATCAGATAGCATCATAATAATTCTATAGACTTGTCTTTGCAGCTATTAGCTCCAAATGCAGGCTGGGTATGCAAAGCTAATGGTTATTTCTCAGCTGCATTGTGTAATATTTTCTTAAATAGGTTTCATTTATATCTTCTGCTATTTGCCTGTTAAAGCTCTAAAACCCTGGTGAATATTTACCCTCCTGTTATCCCGCATTTGCTCAGTATCACATTACCACTTCGTGCGTGTAGGGGATGAAGCAGTGTTCGTCTGACCATTACACACACTGCCCCCGCAGACTCGACTCAGCTTCTAACTCCAACTCAGTTCAGTTCAAGAGATTTGGCAAGTCAGATGAGTGAAACAAAGTTTTTTTCCTTTAAGAAGGAAGTCCAATACATCTGTATATAAAACGCTGTGTGTTTGATTATATTATTATGAATAGTAATGTATGTATTTCTTTATCTTGCCCACTGTCGGGTCTGAAGTCTCCTTAACCCAGCAGCTCGTGTCTTATAAAACCAGAGTGCGAGTTTCCTTCACTAGAGGGATCTTTTTCATACCGTAGTGGCTAGATGAAAATAAGATGTGTAATTTATTGATATGATACTGCGTTCGTAATGAATTTGTGTTTCTCAGAGGAAGTTGAAGCAACAAGCAGACTGGCAGCCATATATAGGGTTTGGGGGAGGGTGGGGTGGTTAACACTTGGATTATATTACAACCAGTCCAAAAAAGAGTGTACTGCACTCATCATTTTCTATCCAAAATAAATTGAGATCAAGTGACATTCCAGTTGTTTAATCAAACCTGAAGAGCCGTTTTTAAGAGTTAGTCGATCCGACCTGCACAGTTTTCTCCCCAAAATCATGTAATGGATTTAAGATTAAACTATTTGACAGACATCCAGGTTAGGTGTCAAAATTTAAGGTTAAAAAAACGCTTTGATTTGGGTTAATATATTTTAAAGCGTTTCAATAAAGTGCACGTGAGACCCGTAGGTAAACCCAGATTTCATTTTTTTCCCGTCACACTTTGAATGGGACTTTTGTGTAGTGGGTGCTCCTCGTGTCATTTCAGTTGACAACCACAGTCTGACGGTGTTGCTTTCTTGTTTTGCATAAGTTGCTGTACTATTATTCTGTGTGTACTATGTCGACTCTCCTCGTGGTACAGTTACATATCCAGAGTTTTTCATAAGATGTGCAGTGGTTAGGCGGTTGCAGTGATAGCAGGTGTGAAGCTGGATGGATCTGGACTCATTTGAACCATATTTCTGTCGTCTTGTTTTTATTCACAGCTGGATGAGTTAAAAACTCGCAACAATATGGCTATTGAAATTGGATTTATTCTCAGTCCTCCAGTCAGATATATTAGGTGTAATTTGGTGTTGACGGGCTGTTTTATTTTGCTTCCGTATGGCAAATGCTCTTGTCTACCTTTGCAGGTCACTTGTCTTGAGATTTCAGTGGTTTTAGGCATGTGATCTTATACCAGTAATAAAACATTGTGAATGTACTCTTTGATCTTGTTGTCTTTTGTCTCATCGTTGTGAATGTGTGGAGGAATCAAACCTGCTGAATGTCTCAAGAATTCTTTTTTAAAAACCTTTGCATACAGTGCAACAAATTTAAAATAAAGTGAGGCATAGCCTTTCAAATCTCACATTACCCTTTGAGAATTAGGACTTTTTTTTCTTTATTTTGGGGGCGGGGTCGTTCCACAGCCGAGGTCAGCAAAGCTCAAAATCCTGGAAGGCAAGTACAGCGGCAAGAGGGATGGAGGAGGTCGAGAAGAGTGACCTTTCCAAATAGGAGACACCATCAGGAACAGGAATACAGATTAACGCACACACCGAAGCAGGTTCTGATTAGACTGACAGGAAAAATTGGAAGTGTTGGGACAAATGAAATCATCGTAAAACTATCACACTGATGAAAGGAAAAGAAAACAATCATCATGTGTCCAACATGAAGACTGTTGCCGTGGGAGCCAAAGTAGTGACTACATAATCTGCTCACATTCTGCCAAATGCTACAAAACTACAACAGCATGGAGCTTCACAGAGCAGAGGTCTAATGAGGGAAATGCTACCCTGGAGCTTCTGAAGGCCAAGAAAATCACGCAATCTCATCCTGGACAGAGAAATGTTTGAGTTTCTGAAGGGAAAACCAAAAGACTCGACCAGCAGTCGCTGAAGGAAGCCCCAGAAGCTGTTGACGGAGCATCTCCTGGATAATCTCCACGTCTCCACGGGGCTCCACGTCTCAGGCGGCCTCGGTCTTCAAAAGATGGCGATTGTGGCAGGATGAGGAATGACCCCGGAGACAAAGGTGGATTTGGACGTTTATTCCTCAACCAAAAGAGTGAACATGGGCAAAAAAAACACCCCCCCTACCCACAATCCTCTTGGGTGAATGTCCACCACACAGCAGCTATTTTAAATGTTCTTCCTAAATTACTTTCTCAAAAGACTTTTGAGCCCCTCCAAATAAAGTGACCTAAGATAAACTGTAAGTGTTAAATAAATACTATTCTCTTAAACAGATGAAGGCGGAATGCTCGAGTCTGTTTTATTTAATCGATTTTGGCAGCAGTGAGGTCAAAATACAAAAAAGTATCAAAGTAATATCGCAATCACACAAATATAGAAATGTCACAGAGCACTTTCTCCAAATCAACTCTAAATTATTAGATGATTCACTCAGTTGCAGCAAAATCGTAAAAGCGGAAAATAAAGAAAATAAACCATGTCTGTAAATTATAAAAAATCCAAATAGTACAGAAGTGATTAATACTGTTAATATAGCAGAATACAGCAGGATCTTTTTTTAATTCTTGGCAAATATCAACAGCTTAAGGCAGCGGCACCTCTTCATATGTGATCTGTATGTAGGGGGCCTTCATCGGCAGGTGCCAGTACTCAAAGTTGTAGTACAGGTAGAAGTCCTTGTCCAGCACAACCTTCTTGTAAGCCTCCAACAGACTGAAGACCAGGTCAAAAATGGACTGATGTGGCTGAAATGAGTGGTAAAAGTTGCGGATGTCTGCTGCCAGATTCTTCAGAGCCGGTTGCCCGAAGATGGAGCTGTCGTTGCCGAGGTAGGTGGGCTCTCCGCTGTACAGGTAGATCTTTGTGTAGTTGGTTTGAGCTTTGCTGGACAGTTTGGCTCCCAGCTGGCTGAGTTTCCTGTACGTGCGATGGACAAACTGAGAGCAGTCGTAAGACTCAAACCACACCGTGGCATTGGGGCTGGGGTCCGAGCGAACCGTCCATGTCTCGTAATAGATCCCAGTCTCGTTATCGTCCTGGACCCAGCGGGCCAGTTCATTAAACTGGTCCCCTGCAGAGGAAAGTAACACAAATGCAAATGCAAACACGTACATAATGTGAAGAATCGAATCTGACATCAGTGAAAAAGATTGAAGCGTTCCATTAAATTTAATTCAGCTGTGTTTACATCCCTGTCAAGATCAAGGGTGTAAAAGCTTCCTTTCAGCAGGAAGAAACCTTGAGCAGGCCCAGGGTCATCCTGCTGATAGCCGTCCAGATGACTGTATGATTGAATTAAATGTTCATCGTCACCCTTTACTGTGGATTTTAAACTTTCAGGGTTCTTTTAATTGTATTTCCATTTTCAACGGCTGAACTAAATTACTGTGAGGAGAGCTCAAATGTAATTTGAAGTTACTGTTAATTCAACAGCCGGCGGAACGTTGACCAGCTGAAGGACAGTAACAGGGCGTGGTGCGTCCCACAACCTAAATGCTGATTTTAACGCTGTCTCAGATAGCCAATATGAAAATGATGAAACCAGTCCTACCTGTGATTTCTCCTATTTTCTCCAAGGTCCCATTTTCTGACCAGTGTAAGTCATCAATACCTTCAAAGAAGCACGCAGCTCCCTGGTTGCACCAGAAGGGCGCGTACATGTCGGTCCTGAGGTGAGGAAATGTGCAGTTACCCAGCTGGAACAGCTCATACCACTCCATGGTGAAGTTGACCCTTGTTTCTGAGCTGCTGAAGCCGATGGCATCGTGCATGATATGCTGCGAACCAAACACAGAGACCACGACTGTGTGCAGGTACATGTAATTATGTAATAATTACACATGAATGCATATTTCAAGCCCAACAGGAGGTTGGCCGTCTTACCATTTTGCCAAGCAAACTTCCGTACTTGAACTCCCACACGGGTGTTTGCAGTCGATACACTGAGATGACGTCGCTGTCTCTCATGTAAGGAATGCGTCCATCTCGGTCCCCAGTGGGACAGAAGGGATAGACGGCTTCGCAGAAAGGGTTGACATCAGGGCGCCGGTCAAACCGCCTGTGAAGGACATGGAGACTAGAGACAGTTCTTCTTGGGACACCATGTAAGTGTCTTCCATTTCAGTGTAGGCGTGACATTCAGAAGAGGTATTTTAGAACATTTTGTTGCTATTAATTAATTCCAAATTGAATTATTATTTTGTGATACATGTAATAAAACATGAGTGGTTCAACTTTTGGTAATTTAGTCATCCTTTTTTTACATTTTCTTTCAGTTTGTCTGTTTGTCATTCTACTTTGAACTTTATCATATATGATCTCACTCAGTTATGACATACGGTATATGTTTAACATGTTTTCACATTAGTCAAGTATAAATAGGACATGAGCAATAGTCCCTTTGTTGATAATACTATTTGATGTTGTTGACTCCATTTCCCCAAATAAAAAGTTCATGTCTGCCAATATGAATCACATGTAATCATATTCATACTGACACACTGTTTTAGAATTAATCTCAAAAGGCTGCATAGAATAGAACAAAACCAGAATGTACAACCATCGTGCTCCCGTCCCTCCATCTGTCCCCGTTTCTGAATTTTCCAAGAACCATAATCAACAAATCAAAGTGATCAAAGAGGCTGGATTCTTGTGTCAGCTCTAGATGACTGCTGCTTTGTCATGTGCTTTTTATTGTCTAGTCAGTTAGTTAGGGTGGTAACGCATATATGTCAAAACTCAGACTATCCCATGAAAAAGTTGGGAGTTTTATAACGTTTTAGCTCATTAAAACAACAAAAAAATACACAATTCAAAGGAGACACGTGTGTATAAAGAGTCTTTGTAAAAGACATTAACACCTCATTTTTTTGAGCGCATTAATGGCTTTTAAAAAAGACCTTATATACCCCTAAACGTCCTCAATCTAGCTCGTTTTTTAACGCAGACGCGTGTGTCCCATGACTGGACATCTGCGCTCATACCTGTAGGGAACGGGCCATCTCGTTTTATGATCCAATGGCGCTGCAACACGAAGAAGAATCAGCAGAGTTAGACACAAAACAGCCACCGTGTGAATCATGGCAAAATCCTAAAAAGTTAAAAGAAAAAGAAAAAAAAAAAACAACGAAAAAGGGGAAAGAAAAAGCCAACAGGGGCTCTTCAGACTTAAGTTCCGGGTTACGGATCACGTGGTTTTGTTGATATGCAACCACGTGACAGGAGTGTATAAAAATAAATAACCGACTTTCTATGAATGCAGAAAAGTAAGAAAATCACAATCGTTTTTAAGCAGAATAAATTAATGAGTCAAAACGTCCACGTCACACAAAGGAAAAGTGTTACACTGTCATTACACAGCTCTAGGTAATGTTTTGGTACTAATAACAAACTAAATGTCAAAAATGTTTCTTTTATTCAGTCTGTCCCAGGGTTTTAAATAACAAAACACGGGTGCAGGGGCCGCATTAAATTCAGTCTGTGGTTGCGATGTCGCCGTCAGACGAGGCGGCTGCAGTGGGCGCGTTTGTCCGCCAGGTAGCGCTAAACCACGGGGGCGGAGGTGCTTTTATTGTGAAGAGCAGGCGGCGCGATAGCACAGAGGAGGTGCTTTTATTGTGAAGAGAAGGCGAGAGGACGCCGCGGCTCCGCCATGCTGTCCGTCCTTCCCCGCCGCTTCCCCGGCCTGCTGCCCCTCCGGACGGTCCTGGCCCCGAGTCACGGCCACTACTCCACACAAATGGACAAACGAGTGGCCGTGGTGCTGGCCGGCTGTGGAGTCTATGACGGCAGCGAGATCCACGAGGCCTCCGCCGTGCTGGTGCACCTAAGCCGAGGAGGAGCCAGAGTAAGTGTGGGGCCGGGGGCCCGGGGGTGGGCCAGAGTAAGTGTGGGGCCCCGGGGTGGGCTCCAGCGGGGCCACGACCCTCACGCACGGCCGGAGAAGGGGGGCGACCCTGTCCATTGAGCTTGGCCTTGGCTTTCAAGCGTCGCGTCAGCTGGAGAACTAATGGGTGTCCTGCAAACTTCATGCACTCCACTCACGCACATAAAATTACTCCTGTGCGAAAAGTACAGTTGAACTTTTCTTTAAGTTGCATCCACTGAAAACCTTTTATTTGCGCCCATTTCTAATTTAATCTTATATTAACTTAATTTATTTCAGGTAACTTGGAGTGTAAGCAGTATATCAATGTCCCCTTTAGGAGATTGGTTTAGTTGTTTTGGGCACTAAAAGTGCTGTCTGCCTCTCTTTTGATGAAGACAAATGTGAAAATTGATTTTAAAAAGTTTTCAAAATCAGGTTACTCTGTAAATGGGTCAATGTTGTGTTAGTGTGTTAAATCCCAGGACCTTTATCCTATCCCTTTTTCCCTCCCCACTGTAGGTGAACATGTTTGCCCCCAATGTCGACCAGATGCACGTGATAAACCACCTGGCAGGAAAACCTTCTGAGGACAAGAGAAACGTGCTGGTGGAGAGCGCGAGATTGGCCCGGGGAAACATACAGGACCTTTCCAGTCTCAATGTCAAAGACCACGATGCAGTTATATTCCCGGGTATGGAAGAATGATAACCTGCTGCTTTACTTCCAGACTATAAGTGTTAAACATTAGTTTATATCTTGTCTATTGATACTCTTTTTAATGAATGTTGTACTGTCTGGCAGGTGGTTTTGGTGCAGCAAAGAATCTGTGTACATGGGCCGTGCAGGGGAAGGACTGCTCTGTTAATGAGGAGGTCAAGGCTGTGCTGCAAGCGTTCCACGGCGAGGGGAAACCCATTGGCCTCTGCTGCATCTCCCCTGTCCTGGCTGCCAAGGTGTTTCCTGGCTGCGAGGTCACTGTTGGCGTTGAAAAAGATGATAAGTGAGTCTGTGTGCGTCAGAACACAGCTGGATGAGAGATCTACATCTGGATTTTCTTTTAAATTATTATTTATTCTGCAGATTTATGTGACTTTATTAGTTTATTCTCTTTATGACTGGTGACATTTTTACGATGCTTATTTTCTCATTTAGGTATCCGGATACCACAGACACCGCTGCAGCAATCAACCAGCTGGGCTGTAAGCATGTGAGCAAGAGTGTTGGCGAGAGCCACGTGGATGAGAAAAACAAGCTGGTCACCACCTGTGCCTTCATGTGCAACGCTCCGATACACGAGATACATGATGGGATTGGAACGATGGTGCAGGGTGTGCTCAAAATGGCTTGATCAGTGATGACATGATCCCTCAGCAAAAGCACTTCCTTATGCACTTCATATATACATATTTGCAGTAGTTTGTGTGCGCTCTGTTTAATTTAAATCTGAGATTCTAATTGTGTTCTATTTGATTTATAGGGTAGTACTAGTTTTGATTTAGAGGTTAGTACTATTACTAGTCCAAAATACTTCCAGCAGCGATGCGATGAATGTGATGTGATGTTAAATCTGCATTAAATGTACCTTTATTCGACAGGGTACAATATTTACATGATGTTTTCTTCCTTGCACTAGTGTAATCTGTTAATTGCTAACACAGCATTTCCTCTTGGGCTGTACAGTTAATCATGCTGACTGCTAGTCATTCTCAGATACAGACCCAAGATGGAACTGTTTTTCACTTTCTCAATGTCTCCAACGACGTCGGTCACGCCCTCCACTCCCTCCGTGCTGAGCACAGAAGAGGCATGCGCTCTGAACTTCCCCACCAGGTCCTCCTGACTAAGTGGTTTCCTCCAGTGGCCGTAGAAGGTATTGCACCTGGCCAGAAACCTCAGCCCCTGTTCGGTCTCAATCTCAGCCTCGCAGTACATCTTGTCAAAGCTGGGTTGGTTCCCCTCGGGGGTCTCCACCTTCACTTTGGTCAAAAGCCTCTTCAAATCGGGCCGGTTCCTGTCGGCATCGCAGTAGGAGGATACTGTCACTTTGTTATCCAGCAGGGCAGAGCAGGCGTTGAACTGAAACGAATGCCTGGCTTGGTGCTCCGTGCTGGGGAAGGGGCAGTCGATGTACCTGGATGGAGGCACTCGAACTGTGACCCGTCTGATCTGGTTGAGGTCAAATGTCCCAACCGTGTTTTCAAGCTTTGCCCGAGCTGCCATCGCTGCATCCACAACCCAGTGCATCCCCAGGTGAGCGGGCATACGCTTGAAGGCCACGTCCTGGCTCTCCAGAACCCATTTAAATTCCCCACAAGTGGGATCCGCCATTGCTGAAGGATGGTAGTCCTTGTAGTAAACCCCCAGCCCACTGTCCATGTCCAAGATGGCTGGGTTTCCCTCCAGGCCTGTCTGGGCAAGCTGAGCAGCCTCCAGGCCTCTCCGAGTAGCGTTTCCCACGTGAAGAGGTTTGGTTTGTGTGGCGGCGTTGGCCAAGGGAGCCCCGGCGGCGGACGCGGCAATAGCCAGAGCGTGAGAGCACTGCTCAGGAGACAGGCCCAGGAGCTTGGCCGAGGCTGCAGCACTCCCTATCACTCCAACAACGCTGGGAGGGTGGAATCTGAGGAAGGGATAAAACAAAAGCCTCTGCTCACACATAAATACCAGCTGGGTTTCTGTCCTACGTTGATTCCCATGCTTTGTTTCTTGCTGTACCTCATAAAAGCTAAAGGTTATCACTACACAGAACTTAACCCAAACGTATCTACTACTCAGTAACCTTTCGGGGATGTTGTAGGCCTCTCTGGAAAACCTCATGAGGCGGCCCTGGACCTCAATTCCAACATTGAAGGCCATGAGAAGATCCAGACCAGAAGGCTGCTGAGGCAGTGACTCCGCCAGGGCCAGCAGGGCCGGGAGCACTGCTCCTGAAGGATGGGTGGCAGGGTGCCAAGTGTCGTCAAAGTCCATCGAGTGCACCTTAATGATGAGACGCCACCACGACCCATTAGCGTTTTTAGAAAATGACATATCAGCTTTGTTTAAGAAAAACAAAAGCACAAAAACTTACCGCTACACCATTGACAAATGCAGCAAAATAAGGAGGAAGAACCAGGTTCGATTTACCCCAAATGGTGCTCTTGTCCTCAGATGTAAACGACTGTAATCAGACAAGTTAATACCAGCATAACTGTGCGATCAGGGACAATAGGAAGGGACATCAATAGGAAGAGACAATAGGAAGTAAAATTATGGTGTTATCTCAAAGCTACTACAAACTACCAGTACTTTGTTGTTCAAAAAAATGTAAATACAGCAGTCACTATTTCCTTCTGGATGGGCAGAAATACCAAGAAACATCAAGAAATACACACTGGTGCTCCGTCAGGGTCTGAGTTTTCTGAAGCGCGTTGCCAATCAGCATAAATGTTTCGACTCAACACACTTGGAACCCCGGCTGAGTAGATACTAAAAAAAACTTTCTCATATATTACTTTCTCAAAATACTTTCTCAGCCCTGGTAGCCATAGTGAAAACCTCCAACCCCAACCAAATCAAGTCGTGCTGCCACAAAGACCCATGACCCTATTTACTAAAAAAAAAAAAAAATAAAAAAAAAGGGGGCATTCCATGCTCCCCATCTACGATTATGCTCTCAACGTTTGTGTTCAATTGCTGGCACCACCAAAAGTCACGTTTTTGTCCGTTTTTATTTTCTTTAGTTTAACCACAAATGTATTAGAGGAAGAATGAATGCTTCAGGCTGCCTGAGATCTGGGCCAGAGGCTGAGGCTTCAAGCTCCAACGCTGCAACTGAGGAAGATGACGAGTCTTTCATCAGAAAGCCTTCAGGTGTTTGAGAAGGTTACACATAGGAAGGCTGAGTTTTGAAGTTTCTCCTCTGAAGAGCTGGGGAAAGGCTGTCATTTGTTGGATCAATATGCTCTCATCAAGCACCCGTTTATGAGGTTCAGCGCCACTGTTCTGTTGTTTGCTCCAGTAGAGCGGTTGTTCTGATTCATTGGACCCCATGAAGACTAAATAATTGAAATTGTTTAATATTATCCATGAATAAACCACAAGCATTAAAGATAGTAAATTATCTAGTGAGCATTTTTCAAAGGTGACACTGTGGAGAATGTAAAGCTCCAACTCTGGATGTGTGGCTTCTCTTGTTTTGTGGCTTCTCGCTGTTTCTCCTCTGTACGCTGGCTACACCCACACCCACACACACACACACACACACACACACACACGCACATGCACGCACACACACACACACACACACACACACACACAAATACACACATAACAGTGATCCTCATCCACTAAAATTGGGAAGTGAGCAGTTAGCAGGAGACACCAGTAATAATGAAATTTTCATGTGAAGATATGAATAATGAAAAAGACGTGGAAAACTTGGAAAACCAGGCAGACTTCCTTATTCTTTGCACATTGATTGGCCTAACTTCACAGCAAACACTGAAAATCATTAAAACTGGTTTTGTTGGAAATTCTTCTCATATAAAACTATAACTCATTATTCTGATTTTTTTGTCACTAGTATTAATTTTGTTTTTTTTAATTAGTGCTACAAACACAATTGTTAATATTTAATAATTTTCATCCTCTGTAGTTCTAAATTATTATTTTTTAAAAATATATTTGGTAATTGAATAAAATAAAATGAAAAGGCAGCTAAATTCAGCAATAGGCATTTTTAGGATTATGAACAGAGTATTAAATCTACAGGCTTTCTTGTGAAGACCAACAATCAGACCAGCAGATTAACTTGAGTTTTTTCTAAATGTACAGAAATAGTTAAACGGGTTGAATATTTGGCTCTACCTGACTGTACTGAAGAACCTTATTAAAGATGAATATTTGACTGTACCTGACTGTACTGCAGAACCTTATTAAAGACAGATGTCCTGGTTCCTAACAGACCAACGCCGAGCGTGTCCAGCATCATCCTTTTACTCCTGTTTATCACTCCATCTGTCAGGTGAGTGGTGCTGAGAGCGTGGATGGCAGCCCCAAAACTGTCTGTGACCACCTGCAAAATCAACAAAAAACTAAAACACACATCTGCTATGCTGTTTTAAAAACACAACAGTTAGCTAGAAAATAAGTTTTTAGTTGCAAAAATACTGCAAAATAAATGAGTCTGAAAGAGCAGCGATACCTTGTGTAACATTGTTGGAGCACAGCAATGTCTTCAAATGGTAAAATGTTCAAGTGCAAGACTCTTTTAAATGTAAGGTCTCAGGGGCGAGGACAAATTTCCATAATGGCAAAACCAGAGTGAGAAGTAAACAGTTTCAAAATGACTAGCTTGGTAAACTGGAACTTAATAGACTCGCACAATAAATCTTCTTTTTGCTGGACTAAATAATACCAACTTGTTCTGAAGCTCACTGCTGCGTCATACTGTACAAGACAGGAACTTCACACAGGAGAAGGTCCTATGATAGTCGATTTTCTTTTTCCATTGAAAAAAGATCCTTCTCCACGACTTTTACAATCACTTCTTTCTCTTTAGAGCTGGAAATTTGCTTCTCTGTTCAGGGAAGTTTTGGACTGACTGTGCACAAATTATCACAAACTGCAACAAGGTTTGTCCCCATCAGCAGAACAACAGTCACCAGTTTACTCCCTTTCCTCAGTTATTGTTTGACATGTAATTATTACCCCCACCAGGGGAGGAGGTTATGTGACTGACAGGGTTTATCTGTTTGTTTGTTTGTCGGGAAAATAACTTGAAAAGTTCTGAATGGATTTTAATGAAAGGTAATCTTGATAATGGACCAAGGAAGAGAAAATGACATTTTGCTGAATCTGGATTCCGGACCTCTGATCTTCCAAATACCACAACCAATGTACTTTGTTCATAAAACAACCTAATATATTATGTAACCTTGTATTTCTACTGCCTGTATAGATGCCACACTACTGGAACTAGTTATTGGTCTAGTTATTAGTTATTATTATTAGTTACTAGTTATTTATCACATTCCGTTAAAGGAAGCAACTCAGATCTCACTCCGAGTGCCTGCTTGGTATGTCTGTGCTCTCTGACAACTTTTCTAGTTCTCTTATGTTAATAGAGTAGGAAGTAGGGTTTTTTTTGTAAGAGGAACAACCTCTTGAAATCTCTCAATTTTCTTCACATCTCCCACAATGGGAAAATTAAGTCATCCATTAGGCTGTATAATTAAGGAAACAGAAGCAACAATGATGACATATTGGAAATCACATCATAAGGAAAACAGGAAGCGTGAAATGGTGGGCAATATAGTGACATTTTCTTTGCTTACTCCTTTTTTTTTGTATTCCATCTTTTATTTTAACAATGCAATATAAAAAGTAACATTTAAAAAACAGACTATTTATTATGCCAGTATAGTAAGTTTAAAACAAGATGACCAAAGTCAGGAGTGTGTGCAGACATTTTTTTTTTTTTTGGGGGGTGCCTCATCTCCTCATCACCTCATCTCAAGAAGGCCTTGGGGTCAAGTCCCAGGTGGGATTAAGGCTGGTGTGATTCTGTGTGGAGTTTGCATGTTCTCCCTGTGCCTGTGTGGGTTCTCTCCGGGTCCTCCTACTCCCTCCCACAGTCCAAAGACATGCACAATCAGGCATTAGGTTAATTGACCACTCTAAATTGTCCATAGGTGTGAGTGTGGGTGTGAATGGTTGTCAGCCCTGCGACTTACTGGTATCCAGTCTGGGGTGAACCCCGCCTTCACCCAATGTCAGCTGGAATAGGCTCCAGTACCCCCATAACCCTCTGTGGAGGAATAAACGGTAGAAAATGGAATGACGGAGGATGCATGTGCAGCAAAAGGGCACTTGCTTCGTCCAGAGGGCAAAGGGACAGGTGCTAGA
The DNA here is from genome assembly GCA_911728415.1 of Lagocephalus sceleratus. Taxonomy (NCBI): domain Eukaryota; kingdom Metazoa; phylum Chordata; class Actinopteri; order Tetraodontiformes; family Tetraodontidae; genus Lagocephalus; species Lagocephalus sceleratus. Next base: position 15,361,451 of record CAJVRN010000231.1, on the reverse strand, counting down.
GAACCACCTGGTGTCTACCTGTGCGCACCACGGACCAAAGCTATAGATTGAAAGACTTTTCACATCAATATCCCATAATAGCCAACCTGGCTGAGAGCGCGTCACACGGGCGCACTTCCATCATAGTTCCACTGGGTGTCACTCTTTCCATAGTTACCAACCGTTTGTCACGTCTCTGGGTTTCTAGAGTAAATGACAACATTTTAGAGTTGTCACTGAACAACAGAATGTACACTAGTCCAATAGCTTCTAAATACACCTGTAAAAAACCTGCCCGTACCTCCAGTGTCTGGATGTAAACTGATCAGATCTCTCCCTCTCTCTCCCTCTCTCTCTCTCTCTCTCTCTCTCTCCCTCAATCTCTCTCCCTTCTCCCTCCCTCTCTCTCATTGTCTCTCCCCCCTCTCCCTCTTTCTCTCTCTCCCTCTACATCACCCTCTCTGTTTCAGGAACCAGAGGAGCGCACACACGCACACATAGACAAACACAGGACCACTCGCTCGCATTTTTGGTCTCATTAAAGATCCATTTAACGATCAACATCCCCCCCTCCACGCGCACACACACACACGCGCGCGCGCACACACGCACGAACACACACGCGCCACACGCACGTTGCGCGCACGGGCTTCATAAAAAAGCCGCTTGCAGCCGGTCTGTCAGAGCCCCCTCCACAGCTGAGAGAAGATGGCACTGGCCGACACTGAGCGCGGAGTTTCGGGCTCCGGAGACTCCCTCTTCTCGGAGATCATTGAGCTGAACGTCGGCGGCCAGGTTTACGTGACGAGGTACAAAACTCTCATCGCGGTCCCAGACTCGCTCCTCTGGAACATGTTCAGCAAGAAGACCCCCAGAGAGTTGGCGAGAGACAGCAAAGGGCGCTTCTTCTTGGACAGGGACGGCTTCTTGTTCCGCTACATCTTAGATTACCTCCGAGACCTCAACTTGGTCCTCCCGGACTACTTCCCCGAGAAAAGTCGACTGCAGAGGGAAGCAGACTTTTTCCAGCTGCGGGACCTGGCCAGACGCCTCAGCCCCCGCATGAGTAAGGAGAACTCCATCAGCGAGGAGATCAGCCAGAGCGACACGGAGGAGGGCGCGCTGCAGTGCGGCTCCTCGGGCGGCGCGGAGACTTTGCGCGCCTTGTCCGTCAGCGGTGCCATGCGCTCCCCGTCCCTGGACTCCAGAAAGTCCGGCTATATCACGATAGGATACCGCGGATCGTACACCATCGGCAGGGACATCCAGACCGATGCCAAATTCAGGAGAGTGGCGCGCATCACGGTGTGCGGGAAGACCTCCCTGGCCAAAGAGGTCTTTGGAGATACGCTGAATGAGAGCAGAGACCCCGACAGGCCCCCGGAGAGGTACACGTCCCGGTACTACCTGAAATACAATTTCCTGGAGCAGGCATTTGACAAGCTGACAGAAGCGGGTTTCCACATGGTGGCCTGCAGCTCCACAGGCACCTGCGCCTACACCAGCAGCGACCCCAGCGAGGACAAAATTTGGACAAGCTACACTGAATACGTCTTCTGTCGGGAATAGGTGTTTTCTGAAACATATCGCATTTGCTATGATGAAGGGTAACATTTGTCAGGGCGAGTGGCTCCACAATATCGTTTCATTATCGTAAGAATAGTCAACCTGTCGTCAGTTGTATGTTTAAACCAGAGACACACAAAGTTTTCTTTGGATCAGTTTTTATCACTCAGTTTGTCATATGGAGAAAAAAATGGATGTGCACACTGGGGCGTGTATTATTTCAGTTCAAAATGCCCTTCTAAAGCCAAAGTGGGTGTCCGAAGTGTCTCTTTCGCAGACTACATGTCAGTGTTCCAGTCAGAACTGACTCAGCAGGACTCCCTGTGTTTGTAGCATGTAGACTTGCCTGGTCACGTGTGGCAGATGTAGTGTGATCTGTGCAGTAGGGTGTCATTGCAGTTCCATCACTGACATGGTTTATAGGTCTATGTGCTTGCTTGCTTGGCCTATGTATCTGTTAAACTTGTACAGTTGAAATAAAACATATCTGCTGTTCTCAGCCCCTTTTCTATCATATTCCTCTGTGCTCTGCAGAAAAGTGCAGAACTGGAAATCACCGACATTCATCAGCGCTGAGCCTTTTATGGCTAAACACAGTGTGGAAATAAGTGGGGGGGGGCTTCAAAGAGGGACGCCAGGAACGTCAGTCTGTCAGGAAACTGAGCTGCAAGCTCAACAGAATCGCACTTTTAACTTGGGGAAGAAAAGAGAAAATTTAATTCCAATAATATGGGCCTGTCATCATTTAGGTTTTTGGCAGTCCCCACCACCCTTCAGCTTCAACCCAGACATCTCTTAAAGCATGGCGTCATTGTTCTTTCGAATTTTACTGTTATGAAATTACATGAGCAGAAATCTTCTCTTCGCGTGTAAATGTACAGAAGGAATGTCTTCGTCTACTTCTTCCTCCTACCATACTTTCACTTGAATGGCCTGTGGATGCATATAGTGCAGCTGTGCACACATGACATCATTATCATTCAAGTGTAAATAATGAAAGGGTCCAGCTGCACACAAATGGCGGGGTCTTGTCTGCCAAAGACTCTGAATAAATACAGTTTTGCACTGATCTGGGGGCAGATTGTAAGAATATCAGTGTTTACAGGAAAGGAAAGGCTTAAGAGAGCATGCAGTTGTGGGGATTGTGACACATCAGGTGCTGATGGGAATGAGATAACCTCCACCGGAGGACATGTTGGGATAAATCTGCTGTGGAGTCTGCTATTTTGGTTGGAGCTAAAATGGATTTTTCTCTTCTTGGTTTCTTTCTTTCTTTTTTTTTTTTGCGCAGGCTCTAATTATTTCCTGTTTAGAATTTTTCCACAACAATGACTATATTTAACTTCGGCACAAAATGAAAAACAACCAAAAATGCTCCAAAATGCATGCCCAGGCGAAGAATTAAAACAATGAAGTAAAAGAGAAATCCAGTGTTCTGAGAGACCAGATCATGGCGTTTGCAGAAGAGATTGAAGCCCGGCATGAATTATTCAGCGGACTAAACAGTGAGCTGATAAATAAAGCCGAACACCCTGCTTAGGAATGTGTCACCACTGCAGAGAGGGAAGCAGTGGCTTATGGTGAAAAACAGCTGCCACCGATTACCAGTTCTATCTAGATTGATTCCCTGTAAATATTCAAGCAGTCGAACTGATGCTCAGGTGAAGGCTGTGAGGCCTCAGTCGCTGACTGCCTCTCAGGTCTCCAGTCATCCAAATCAGATTTAACATTTGAACTAAAAATAAGTTATATGCTTGAATCAGCATCTGCGTTGCTGAGAAAAATACCCTTTTTTAAAAAAATGTCTTTGCTGTCTATATTCCGTCTGGGTCAATAACAATATTCAGCCTCACAGTTACCCTCGAAAAAAACCAAAAAAAAAAAACCAGACAATAAACTTTCACTCTTTGCCTCATGAGTTTAATCCTGCACACCTCTGAGAGTCCCTGTGACGCTGTTCATAAACACTGTTCAACGTTCCGCTCATGCACGGACAGACATCCACCCCAAGCTGCAACACACAGCCACACACACAGCCACACACACACACGCACACACACACACACACACAGCCCCACACACACGCACACACACACACACACACACACACACACACACACACACACACACCTGCGGTGGTGAACTGACTGTGCGTCAGCGTCACCCGTGAGTGACAGTAATTAGATAAACTCTGTCACCAGCACAGAATCTGAAATATGGTTGACCTCCTGAGCCCTGAACTTTCTTTGCGTGCACACAGGGGTCAGGGGGATGTGCAGCACACAGTTTTCTCCACAAAAAACAAGGAAATGTGACAAACTTTATCATGAATTTAAAGACACATTCAAATGAATGGTGCTCCAGGGCCTCAATAATTATCCTCCATGAAGTTGTAAAAATATGTCTTTTTCAGTTTTTTTGGAGTGGACTGAATTCCTTTCACATCTCTTTCATTGCTTCTGTTTGAGCTGCTGCATCACACACACTTTCAGTCGTGGCATGCATTAAAATTTATACCACCACTTTGGATGCAGAAGGATTTTATAGCTCCGATTAAAGGTTTTGCTTATATATCTTAATTAGCTGGCAAGAAATTCTACTTGGAAAAAACAAAACCATCTGCTTCAAGGGCCAAATGAATTCAAATATTTATTTTCTGTGGCGCTTATTTAATTTGAAAGAGTTTCAGAGGCGCTAGTGAGAGCATCCATCTGTAACAGATTTGTTCTGACCTGTAGCTGCTGCGACAAAGCGCGGCAATGCGCTGAAAAGCTAAATGACAAATAACTTTTGTCTTGCTCCCCCTCGTGTGTTTATCTGGAGAGTGCTGTCTTCCCCGTGTCTGCATGCTGCGGCTATCACCCCCACAACAGGCCAGACATCTCTGAATCGCACCCGTGAGTGAGGATGCATTTCCCTGACTTGTTTTAGATCAAAGTCACTTTCATTAGCACATCAACAAGAACCAAGTCCAGACCAAGGGCGTTATTCTAATGAATGCCCAAGTCGGAAATATCTTGCGAACCTGACCAGGCATCAGTTTTCATACCACGACTGTTATGAAAAGGGGAAGAAAATATATTGGTGTTGGATTATACACATTTTAATACCATTAAGGCATAAAAGGAAAATGATCCTCCATTATGATATTCATTTCCAAATGATTCTTCAATTGAAGTGCCATTGAAGTCATAAGTAAAGAGACCGAGATTGACATCTGCTAAAGGACCTCCGCTCAAATAAAACCAGGGGGAATTTCACTTATGCAAGTGTTCAAATGGCTGGTTAATGCCATGGTCTTTAGTATAATGATGCACTTTACCATAACATAATGTCCAGACGATATAATAATGGTATTTCCAGTGAATTATGTTCACAGTGTGTATCTTCATTGTGAGTTAATGAAAACCTGCTAGGTGGTGTTCTGTGATATTACTGTTCAACCAAAAACAGGGCCCTAATTATCAAAAAAGCAAAGGACCATGATTATCATAAAAGCCTGCGTTAAAACTTCAAATGACTTCAGATTTATCTGAGGAAACCGGTGCCCTCGCAGAAGATGAAGAGATCAGCAGGAAGATTATATTTCACAAAGGATAACAGAAACAAGAGCTTAATTGAATAATGCAGTATATTAGTTATAGTAATGATCATTATGTGTCTCACGGGGACACTGAAGCCAAACAGGAAGGAAGTGGCAGCAACACGAGCCGTTATGTCTACATATGCTCCTTTAAATGAGAGGTAAACATGTAAGTAAACAGGAGATGTTGAGGTGGTCCAGGGGTTATCAGTGATGCAGTTTTAGGATTTCCAGAGCTTTAAACTCACAGCATCGCCGTAAGGCGTGCTCTCCTTTCAGGCCAGACTCTCAGCACACGCTCTCAAATGTCATGTTCTGTGATTAGCAGCACTCCGACAAATGCAGCTTGCTCAGATGTTGTTCTGGTGGACCTTTATGCTTCCCAATTTTCTTGCCAGGTGAGGGCTTTTGAAAACCGCATCCATCAAATTACACCCATCAAAATGCTCCTTCTGCCTCTATAAATGCTGCCTCATGAACTGAGACTCCTTGTCTTGCACAGTGCCATAAATTCAGTGTTCTTTTCAAAAAGGGTCTGTGAATGAGTCAAGGCTAACAGCTAAAATAAAAGGTCCCTGTTGTAAATACCATGTGTTTCATGTACCTGTCACATTTGTATGATTTTGTACCTGGCTGGAACCTTTCTCAATGGAACCTTCATACCTCCCTACTGGCCTGTATCATCTCCACATTTTCATGCAGAAACATGCACATTAGTTTGAATGGCCCCTGTGTGTGTGATTGGTGTGTGTACAGTGATGATTCTTTACCTGCCCAGAGTGTAATCCCACCAGTTCAGCCACTGGGAAAGATTTTAACACCCTGTAACCCTGATTATAAATCAGTGCAGGTTAACAGACAAGGATCACTGGGTTCTTTTGTCCCTCTTTTTCAAAGTGTTAGCATATTGTTTACCAAACTCAATGCCAGAAGTCCCCTTTCCTCCAACATTCTGAGTGTCTGAGAGGATTTCTTAGTGTGGTTTGAACCCATAATAACAGGGTGGGATGTGCATGGATGCGGTCAGTATTCACATGGATCCAGAGGATTTGGCTGGCTGTTGCTCCAGTTGAAGTTTTTCCACATCTGGCTCAGAAAAAAGAAAAATTGCAGAGGGGAAAATTAGAGGGTCAAGTAGCACAACAAACACAAGTTCACTATATGGGTCTGTATTTAGCGACGTCTTTGTTAACACATGGATGTTATATGTTGCTGACAGTTCTGAGAATGAGCAGCGGCTGCTTGTAAAGCCATACCACATGCGGTAATTACTACGATAGAAGGGAAAAGGCAGTTCACGCTTTCAAATCAGTGCTTCCATTCAGACTCTTCCAAATTCCCTGAAACTGACTGTCAACAGTGCACACAAGAACCGCAGCGTCCTCCGCAGCTGCCTCTATCTTCAGTAAAATTCTCATTTCAGACCATAAAAGCTGTCCCAGGGCCTCTCCACATCAACATGTTTCTGCAACCATTGGCCTGCATTAGAATCACTATCAGGTAACTGAAATCAGGGAATCAGGCAGCTGTGACATTAAGAGTGTCAGCTGGTTGCCTGGCAGCACCTGGCCGAGAAATAGTCTGCTGCATGATGTGATGAGATAATTGCTGAACTGGAAGAATTTGAAAGTGCTGGTTGATGGATTTTACACTGGGAAGAATCAGCAGTTGCGACCCTTTAGAGAAACTTGTGGGATTGATTTCCATCCAAATGAAGCATTCTGAAGCATAATAAATGGCGTGCGGTTATGTTTTTGTTTGAGTTGCACTTTTTCTCCGTGGCCAGATGCTGAGCGCAGAAATCTTCTCCGAAGCCAGAAAAAGATTCAAACGGATCATTTGTGGTTTGGAAGAAACTCCGAGCAAAGCAAAAAAATAGCCCACAAAACGTACAATATCAGTGAATTCCAAATATCAGATTGCTGCAATCAGCGACCTTTGATTAAAGTTACAATAACTGCACTGATGAAAGGACCCAAAATGTTTTATAATGGGAGCAACAACCATGGTGTCCTTCTCTCCTTTAGTCTCATTATTTCTACCTGTAAAATGAAATAAAGATTAAATACACAAAACGACGATCCATCATGATGATTATCATTCCAATTTCCCCTTAATGACACCAAACATCGTTTGGCATTCCTGCAATAGACCATGAATAAAGAGAATGTGTCAGGATAAAGTCTCCGGGAGAATTGGTGGGAACACTGTGCGCAGCGTTTCACAGGCGATTTTTATCCAGCCTGCTTCGAAGCTTTCACCGCGTTGCTCATCTGCACTCTGGCTGCTTGACAAGCCTCAATTTTAGCAGCAGGATAAATGCTGGAGGAGCTGATGGAAGCCCCTGTAGATATTATCTGAAACATGCTAAATCAATATCCACCGGCGGAGACGCTGTGCAGGGTGCCTCGCACATCTCTCTGGCCTATAAGTTATTACCTTTAATTTTCCCACTTAGAGTGGATTCTACAGAAATAGCGTGGCTCTCTGGAGCCGTGGACGGCTGACAGACAGGCGGGAGATATCCATCAAAGCTGGCAATAACAGAGGGGGGTGTTTTCAGCGGCTGGGAGCTGGGGCATAGAGAACCTGAGAGTTTGATACTCACAATCAAAGCCTTTACTGCTGCTGTGTCTGTGGACGCAGAGGCGCAGGGATACCGGGCAGGAAAATATTGGTACAGAAAACACCATCACAACATCTGCTTTGCTCTTTTCTGACAGATGTGTGCTCACTGGCAGGCTTGTTTACAGGTTAAAGCTTGATTAGATAACTAGGACAGATAACCTTCCTTTATTACAGCTCTAGTTCACATGGGAGGTCGTACAAGATGACATTTGTTCAGGCAAGTAACATCCATGATCATCGAACAACAAAAAAAAGGAAATATATTAATAAGTCAGACATGGCTGCTTTAGATAAGAAGGTATTTTTGTTTGATAGAACATATAAATCCAATGTTCCACTGCTGCTCCAGCTTCAACCTAGAGGCAAAGCTTAGGCTGAATGTTCTGGCAGGCACCACTGCAGTTATTTTAGTGCTGAAGAAGCATCATGGCAGTGAAACAACTCTTTGAAATAAATTCGGATGGCACGTTACACATAACCGTTGCCACAGTCCTGCAAAAGACATGTGAACATTGGTGTTTTTATCTGCTATTGAGACCAACAATGCCCCTCTTCTCTTCAAACTTGTGGGGAGAGTGTGTGGCACATCTCTGGGCACACCGTGTGACCCTGGGAATGAATGAAACGCTCCATTGTTGAGAACTGCTGTTCATATCTATACTTGAATGGAATCTCTCAGAGTCTCTCAGGCCCTTTTGCTTTTTTTCCCCCTTTTTCTTTTACATGTTATGTTGCTCCTTTTGGCTGATTTATTGAGGAAATAAAAATCAAAATAATGCATTGATGTTTGGCAGCAGTTACAGCCTCCAGTCTCTTCTGGTATGATCTGGATTGGGATCTGTGGCTATGCTTACATTCTCCTCTGCAGAAGCTCTCGGGCTCTCTTAGGTTGGATGGGGGCCATTAGGGCACATTTTTTGAATGGGTCATGACTGTGCCTGTCTGAGGTCCTGAGCACTCTGGATCAGTTTTTCATTAACTGTATTTCAGCACTATTTCAGCCTTTCCTGGACCTTGACCAGTCTCCCCATCCCAGCTGCTGGATAACACCACCACAGCATGAGAATTATTTCCTCAAAAAATAACATGTGAATCAAATTTTCATCAGACCAGAGGTCTTTTAATTGTATTTCCACGAACTCCAGGTGGGTTTTCAGCAGTCTGTTCCAGAAAAGGCCTGTCCGACCTCTGTGATATAAAGATCAGACGGTTGAGTGCTGTACTGATGGCTGACCATAAGGAACCTTTGCACACGGGATTGCTGCTGCTCAGTCAGAATAACCCCTGGGTTCATGGTCACACCTCTTACAGGAACCCTCTTCCTGAGTGCTTAGGTTGTTCGGAGAGTCTGCTCTGAAAAGAGTGCTGTTGCTCCAAACTTCTGAATGATGGAGCTCATGCTGATCTTTGGTTTGGCTTTTGCACTTAAATTTCTAAATAAACTGCATGTTTTGTTATTAAAATTAAAATTGTTTTAGTGATCATATATATCATGTATCACCATATAGCACAGCACCATCCCAAATCTCCAGATGTTTATTGGTTTACCCATCAGCTATTGTCTCTGATTCAATTTCTATTTCTGGAGTTCCTGAAAAGCAACTCTGTCAGTCTGATAATAATAAACTACTCTGCTTGTTTGTATGTTGCCAAGAGCCAAAACAGCTTTGCCTGAGCTTCACTTTCTGTCAAACTCATTATTCTGCAAATTGAAGTAGGTAGAGAATAATATTGCTGCTTTTCTTCAGAGAACAGCATTGTTATGAAAATGGCCTTAATTTTAGAAGGTTGAATATGATGAGGCAAAATCTAATTTCAGCTGCAGATTCATCCGATTATGAGACGGTGGGAACTGGGAAATGAATGAATTAAGGCGGTGCAGTGCCACCAGCCCTACTAAATGTATGTTTTATTGTATAGATATTTATATGGGAATATTTGTTCAGTAAAAGCTTATTGACATGACATGGAGATACTCCCTATCGGTTATTGCGTGGGTGATGACGGTGTAACTGTGTGTTGTTTTTTTTTTAACTTTATCAGTGACGGGTGACATTTAAATGACACTTCAGTCACTTGCACAGTTTTTTCTGGGACTGTAAAGGTCACACAATGCCAAATGAATGAGGACTGTAATTACCGCTGAAGCCTCATTTCCTTTTATATTTTAACACCAACCATGCAGAAGAAAAGGCTGCCTAAACGCAGGGCTGCCAGATAAATCGGAAAATTGAGTGGTGGCCACAGGAAATGTGGCTGGATTTCCATTGTCACTGCATTTTGTCTAAATTTATGCTAAAATACTGGTTAGTGCTTCCAAAGCTCACTGGAACTAACATTAGCCTGTGAGCCAAAGTTGCAGTAAATATATGAACATACATGCACGTGCAGTCATTAAAGGGAGAGGTGCCAGATGGGTCAGCTGCCCTGGACAGCCACTCTGAGCATTGTGGGGGTTAGGTATCTTCCTCAAAATGTCCCAACACCTCATCTGCTACCAGCCAACCTTCCACTATTTGATGCGGGACTTGACACAGTATCCCCCAGATACCAGGCCAGTCCCTTTCAGACTGACATACTGCCACTCATAATGGGAGGAGCACCCAAACATGATATCTCAAGTTTACTGGGTTTTACCATTACAGTTAAGGTTTTTACTGAAGTAAAACACTAAAAACTTGATATTTTGGCACAGTATGTATATGGGTCTTTATAAAACCACCCCTTACAAATGATGCATATAACACACTATGCTATTATGACATTTTTGTTATTAAATTCATCACACAATTAATTCATTAAACTAATTATTTCATTCATCACTTAATTAATTAATTAAACTAATGATTTTGTGGATTATTATTCTTATTCTATTATCATTGTGATCACTTGACTCTCATGTTTATCTATTATAATATCATCTGGTTTATCTAAAAAAGGAGCACATACACCATATTAATCAGTTCAAATAAAGTGTGCCCTTCACTGAGGATTAGGTCCCAATTATCAGGTCTCTCAAATATACACGTGACTGAACATTAAATTGATGCATACACACACACGCACACACACGCACACACACGCACACACACGCACACACACACACACACACACACACACACACACACACACACACACACACACACACACATAAATGAACAGACAGTACTACACTGGTTTCAGCCAACTAACAAATATCCAGGTTCCGGTTTTCTTCACCATAAATAGAGGGGGTAGGTTATTTATGGTTTTCTTCACCATAAATAACCTACCCCTGCATTCTTCATGGCTTAATTCTCCATCTGGTGTTTTCTTATTGTTGTTGTGCTCCATTCATCCGAGACAGTGGTGAATGGTGTGATTCCAATCTTTGATCTAATCAAATTCTGACAGCAGCATCACTGCTTTCCTGGGAGAAATTTGGCTGTAAAACAGATCCATGCAAGGAGACGTAATAATGTCATTCTTTTTCAGAATGCCGCTACTTCATCTTTTGCAAAGTTTCACCGATGACTCAGTGAAATATCCCCAGCGTGAGATCTGTTAATAATTCAGAGGTTGTATTGAGACGGGGAGATGTGTCTCTGTAGGGGAGCATTAAAGGACAACATACTGAGGAATAGACATGCGACATCTAATTCAATTAGGGAAAAGGATCTTGGTCACTTGTTATATAGTTATTTATTGATTGGTGCACAGATCAACGGAATCAACAGAAGCAGCAGTAATACTGGTAATTATGGGATTCTATCTGGTTAGGGTTAGGGTTAAGTTAGCTTAATAATAAAGCTTTAAATGACTTTAAAATATAGGCCTTAAAATAAAATAGCTTTGGTGGTGTTTGGATGACACACAGCATCATAAAATGAAGAAAAGCTTCATAAAAAAAAAAAAAATATAATAGTGATACATGTCTTGCTTCATGCATCATGCAATCCAGAGCACCATCTTTCATTTCTGTTTCCGGCTTCTGTGACCCGGTCTAACTCTTTTTCCAGCCTTTCCTCCTTCAACCCTGTTTTTCAGTGGAGTAAACAACCATCTCCGCAAAAATTTGCTATGCTCTAGTCGTGTGTGTGTCTGTGTACAGTGTGACTAGAGGAGACAACTGGAATTATTATCCATCATTATGAGACTGACTCATGGGCTGTGCAGTTTATCCATAAAATAAATGCCCACTTGAGTTGGTGATGAAGGAAATTGCATTTACAGGGATCTAATTACCAGCCTCTGTTTCCCAGTGCGGGTGGTTCAGGGTGTTGTGGGAAATCACATTTTTCTCTGTCAAACTATTATCCTGAAAACAAATTTGAAATATTGTTTTTCTCACCAGCTGTGCTACATTCTAGAGTCACTGCAATTAAAGATAAAGATATTCACCATCTGAAAATAATCTTTTAAAGCGGGGAGTGCGGCTTCTCTGCTCTTTTAACAACCCTCATGAGTTGGAAGGAATCTTTTCGGCTTGTTCATCCATATATTTATCTATGAAATAAAAAAATAAATGATGTCTGTGAAGTGAGTCATTCAGGGCCAAATCCTGCTGCAGGGGTATGAGGAGTATCGGTACTGGCTAATGACACCATGTGATCAGCAGTCAGCCTTTTCATTGGCTTAAGATGTGAAATTTATGCAGATTTAAATGATGGGCTTCACAGCGGCTGATTGCTACTTGACTGTCAGCTTGGCACACTTTTTCCGTTTGTGCAATTATATAAAAGTAATTATGCAAAGATGTAATGGCATCAGAAAACGAAGGGGGGCAGTTAACCCTTTTCATCAGCTGTTAAAGGGCAGCAGATTAACTCCTTTTAAATACGACTGGTGGCAACTGATATATTTCTGTGGCACATTTCAATTTCCCATTTCCACTTTTACACCTGTGGTGGCGGATGTGCTACCTCACCCTGCTCAGTCAGCCAGTTAAATTCCCCCTACCTGAGCAGCTATTGACCCTACTAAGCAAGACATTCTGTATGCAGGATGAGGCCAGATGGGTGTATTGATTGCCTATCAAACTGGTTTGTTAGGAAGACGGAGGGTGGCATTTTAGAGGAAATGCGGCCCACACCAGCTGTGCTGCAGCTGGTGATTCAGCTGATAGCTGATCCGACATGTCCTACAGTTGAGGAAAAAAAAAAAAAAAGAATCAGGGTTAAATCTATTTCCACAGCAGAGGTCAACAGCTGCCGCTCCTCAGTTTGAAAATCTGGCCGTCTGGGAGAGATTAGGAAAGGACACACAAGGATTAATGATCCCAAACAAAAGATGTGAAGTCCCAAACCATGAAACCCTAAATGCTATTTATGTTTTTTTATTTTTAGGTTCTTGGTTGAAATTCAAAATATTAACATTTTGTAAAGTGCACAGACTAAAGTTATACAGACTTATAAAGGGTAGTTTCAGATTTTTGTTAAAAAATGTCTGTTAAAAATGTCACATCTGTGCCGACCGGCTGGAAACCTCTTAGCAGTTCTACCTGAAGGCAAAAGAAACACTAAGGAGTTAAATTTCTTTTGAGGGCCAACTTGTACTTTCCTTGAATGACTCCTGAAGAAACAATTAAATTAATTATTATCCCAAAATGTAGAGTATGGATTTATGTGAGGTTTCTATGGTGCTGTTTGCTGGTGGTGTCTTAGTTTGTAACCAGGTTGCTAGACGGTTACTGAAAAATGCAAAACCTCTTCCATCACTCTGCACTAAACTTGTTTCATGATCTTTTTCCATTAATGATTGTATAACATTAAGTGAACTATTACTCACCTTCATAGCATGGTTGTCAAAGGCTTCCTGCTTCCACTGTTTACTATGCTTGGCTTTGAGATATTAGCATAAAAATTCTTAAAAGTCAAATGGTATGTCCTGGTGGTTCAGAGATGCTCAGTCTAACAAGTGGATTCCAATTAGAAATAGATTTTAATCCCATGCTTATTTTGAAAGGAAATTATTAAATATTGCTTGGACTGTATGATAGCTGGAATATGTTTCAGTTTAATGAAACAGACAGACAGAACAGACAGCGGAAGCTCTGAAAACTGTCTTCCAAACATAGGAAATTAAAAAGAGTGAAACTTCATCACCAGTGAGGATGCTGTAGTAGGAAGAATCAGAGCAGTGGAAATTATTTTTGTAAGGGCCGACAGATAAAATAAAAATATCTGCAGGCAGTGATCAATACTTTGTGAGGTGAACCACAGAACGTGGAAAAATGTGGCTAAAGTCACTGGCAGCATAAAGATGTTTGTATAAATTTTATGTTGAAAGAAAGGGTATCATAAATGATGTCTCGATGTATCCAATTTAATATTTAGAATAATCATTTATCAGTCTCACTGATCCTTTCTGAGCAGACCAACCAAGTAAATCAACAACCAACAGTGCAAAATTAAAGGATTTAAGGGAGAACAATATAATTTATAACCAAGCAACGGCTACAGCTGGAATCAACCCCCCCACATTTCTTTATTGATTTCATGGATCAGACACAAAATGGGCACATGTACGCTCTGCAAAACAGAGATGATTCACTGAGCTCAAACCTCTTCATATCTCCTTCTCCTGAGGCCATAAAGAATCGGCTCAGGAGAGCATGAAATTGAGTTTGGAGACAAATAGGAGTAAGTGATGTTTTCATAATAACCCAGAGCAAACAGCCAGGCCATTAGCAAGTTAACAAGGCAAACAATCTAATAAGTTCAGCATTTTTTCTCTTGTCATATATGACTTTATAGCACTTCTGAAGGGTTAATGACAGACAGAGGTAATAAATGGATTTCAAGACTGCCAGGAGGAATTGGTCGTCTGAGGAATCTTAATCACTTTCTTTTCCAGCAATGGAATTTTTGGTCAGATCCACCAACAGGAAAATCCTAACAGGAAAGCTAATGAACTGGTTTGCAGATTATTCAAGAATGCAGAGGTGCGTCAATAACTACATCCCAGAAAGACAAATTCAAAGGATTATGATATGAATGAATTTCAGACTGTAATTAAGAAACAAATAAGAAAGTCTGGTGGATTAGCAGTTCCCCATGCTCTTGAGGGGTAAGTGTTTTGTGAAAACAGAAAAATGGTCTTATAATTAAGAATATGGGAAACATTTCATCGAGTGTCATATTATGAATATATAATATACTGAGAATTAATGTAAAACTAACAAGTGTTCAGTGTTTAAGGAGTGAGGCTTGTAGTGGAATCCCCTGTGGGGTGCCCTGTTCCACTTCCAGCTTCATTACCCCCGGGCCTGCAGCCAAGTGAAGGAGATAGCAGCTGGCAGAGCATCATCCCATACGCCAGGGACTTCAGGGCAAAAGCCTTCAAAAGAAAAACTTAGCCATTCGCAGTCCAAATGAAATGGCTCAGCTTGATAAGGAAGGGGAAAAGCCACAAACCCAAAATGTTTAGCGTCCACCTAGTTGCACGGCTTTGAGCTTGTTGCTGATTCTAATTTGTTCTTCAGTTTCATGTAGGTGCATGTCTTTTTTTTGCCACCGCTCCCTCTGCCAAACATCTCAAGGACCTAAATGCAAACCCCAGAGGCAGACATTTTATAAAATGGACATTTATAGTTTCTTTTAAAGCCAAGTGGGGACTGAAAACCTCAGAACATCAGGCTCTATGTGAGTGGAGGATCAGCACTGCTTTTATATATGAGTGAGGGGACAAAGGTACACAGAAGAGAACGGGTGGAAAACATAAGAAACTCAACATGGACACAATGACGGGGTTCTTTCCAGAAGTCACAACAACAAAGGCCAATAACTGAAGTGGATCCTGACACACAGTGATGATCCATTTGGTTCCTCTGAATGTTAGTGGGGCCATTGTGAGAATGAACAATATCAATATATTAATCTTTGCCTTCCTGCTGCAGCATGAACAAAAGAAGAGACCTGCAGTGCAGGAAATGATGGAAAGCTGTTCAGCATACAGCCATTAAAGCTCTGTAAGGAAGATAATGATGTAGGACGGAGCGACAAAAGACTGGACTCTCAGCTTGCTTTTCAGAAGAAAGATTGCTGACTTGCAGGGCTAGTGTCAATACAGTCCTATACCATGTTGATTTTTCAGACTGTTCTACTCAGGCCACACAAAGAAAATTAAGTCAGCTGGTGACATGTAATGGCCCGGAGAAAGCAGAAATAATGAAGATGAATGGAAAAAAATATCACAGAGGATGTCGGATCCATTCAGCAAGAGAACAAAGACTTGAGAAGGTTTAAAGACTAATGATGTCTTAATGACAGGAATGGAAGAGTTGAATCAAGAAAACGTGAAAAACTTCCAAAGGGGGACAAGGGACAACTTCCAAAGAAATTACTCTATTTTGTATAATATGATCAGAAATAAGCAAACCATTTTCTGTAACCTGCCCTGAATATGTAAAAGAACAGAAATACACTTGGAAAATACAATCATGTGCACGTTTACAAGAATCATATTATGATAAGAGATGTCAGATATTATTGGCCTACCAATATTATTGGTCAAGTCAAATGTAATATCTAAAATTATCTCTAGTGATTTCTACTTTAATAACTAGTGATTTCTACTTAAGAACTTTACTTAACATGAATATTATACATCAAACTTTTCAGCTACTTTTCTCACTCAAAATGTCAAAAGATGAGAAGATGTGATGTTACCCAAAAGGATTTAGTTTTTTTTTTATGGGGGGGGGCCCACATAAATTCATATCAGTTGATATTGGTATCGGAAATTAAGTGTTGGACAATATGCTTGTATCGGATATTGGTTAAAAAAAAAAAATCCAATATCAGACACCTCTAGTTACTGTTGTATCATTTTATTTATCGTATTGCTCGTGAGATGAAATCTTTAGAGTGATCTGGGGCAGCAAACATCCATGTGAGTTGAGTCACCATCATCCATGTACACTAAATAACTACCGTACCTTTTGTAAGCACTCTGAAAGTGTGTGCTGATGGAGAACTGCAGGACCAACAAGACTGAATGGCCTGTGGCCATCTCACTTAAATCACTGTATCCTTTATTCTGTGGTGTTTTTTGGTTTGTTTTGTTTTTGTGTGAGAACTTAAATGAGAATCATAAAAGAGACATTTTTCATTATCTGGGCTGTCACAACCTGGCAGCCACCCCTGTGCCACTGCACAGAGCTCAATATTAAACATTGCATAATCTCAGTAACAAAGCCTTTTAGCCCTAAAATGGTTAGTGTTTAACAGAAAATATCCCATTCTGAGCCAAATAAAGAGAAGGATTACAAAGCAGATGAATCAACAAATAAGCTGAATTTAACAATTTTCCAAAAGTAGACTGTGCATATTTAAGCTTAAAAACACACTTAAAAAATATACAAAATATATAAAAAAAAATCACATATACTACACGACGACGCCATCATGAGTCATTGACAAGTCTTATATAATGATTTGAAACATATCATTGTGTTAATAAGGGTTGTTCCAGGCTCAGGTTGGCTCCAGACTTGCTGGAGGATTACTGAGGTTAGTATATGGCTTCTGACAGAACGAGGACAGGGATGGACCTGGCCACACTGATCAATGAGGAATATTTTCCACAGCTGACACTGACCTAAAAAAAAAAAAAAAAAAAAAAAAAAAGAATTGTCTTGTTTCTTGTCTGCTGCATCACCACAGAGACTATTGTTAAGCTTTTAAAATCTATAGCAGGGGTACAAAAACATTATTTAATGCAATATTTTGTTTCAGATCCAGAGCTTTCACAATCCAGAGCTTTCACACCCATGGCTTTAAGATGGTTATTCTCCTTAGCGCCTTGTAAAATAATGAGAAAGATGATATGTTATTAGGATTAAATAAAGTCAATGAGACACAAAGGAGCCTTTCCTTTAATGAGAGACTGAAGTAACTGATATTCATATGATTGAGCTAAACTTCCCAATAGGACAAAAGTCAAGAATAATATCTGTTTTTGTTTGTTTTTGATGGCCTGTCTAATGATCTTACATTTCCTTGAACAGCTGTACTGAGAACATGACATTAAATAAAGGACATTTCTGCATCAGCTCCTGTTTGTTTGCACCTTGACTGCATGTTCTGGGTGACGACCACAAACTGAGACCTTCATTATTCACCCGTGTGTCTTCGTGCACTATATCAAAACGACTCTACTGACATCAAATGAAGGGCAGACGCAGAGTGTATCATCACCTCTTTAAAGTCTTACTCTGATAAAATTCCAATTAACTTCAATTCCAGGACAGGATGAGGAAAGGTATGAAGTCTGTGTTGGTTTGCAACATCTTTGTCAGCCAATTGCTGCATGTGGTAAAGATCACTTAAGAGGTCCTACCATGTGCCATATGTTAGTTGTTAGTTAGATTGTCAGAAAAGTGCAACACCAGCGTCTGTATTCCTGCCAGGATAATGTTTGAGCAGATGTAGCAGGCTGCGAGACATTGTTGCTCTAATGATAAATGCACATTATGAGGCCTGTTGATAAATTTGATAGTATTCAGCCACATAATTGCTGCTCCACACTCATCTTCCGCTGCTTCAAGCAACAAAAGTACAGCAGATAAAGAGAGAGAAATTCATAACGCAGAGTCGGTACAGCAGCTACAGCTCGGTTATAGAGGCGTTATTATGAGGGGTGGAAAAGTGGCTCTCTGTCACCCTGGGCAGAATACATTGTGAACCATATCAGGGTGCTCCAGCTGTGACCGTGTAGCCTTATCTTTTCAGGCCTGTGTTACAATTCCAGCACTCCATGCTCGCTTTCTATTCAGACTGGTTAAAAAACTCCTATGCATGGTGTTGCTAGTGATCTGCTTCCCTCCTCAATCTGGAGCAGCAAAAATAAATCGGAGGGTTCTTTAAGGCCACACATATTCATGTCCGTGATAGTGGCATGACCGCTTAGAGAGTTAAAGCTCTTTTTTCCTGGCAGAAAAAGTGTTTTGCTGCAAAGATGGGAAGAAATGCCATCCTTGTGGTAGCAGTTTTGATATAAGAAATGAGGACAAGGAGGTTCTTGATGAGTCACATTTCATTACCATACACAGAGAAACCACAGGCTGCTGTGAATGCATCATAATGACATTACAGTATTCAGCTAACAAATAACATCAAAATTTTACTTTAAAGAAAAAAAAATCATGCACCTTTTGTGATTTTGCCATTACAGTCAGTAGTTGTGATGGGAATAATAATGTTTTTATTGGGGTGGGGGTGGCATGCTCACAACAACAAAATATCTGCTGTAATCACTTTACTTCAAGAAATGTCCTCTTACACCTTTATTTATCAACATATCATAAACCTTCTGAAATAAATGAAAACTAAATGTTGAGTCTCCCTTGAGAGCTGCTCATGTAAGTTATCACATTATCAGTAAATATAAACCTTTACTGCTTCACAGTTGTTAAAATGTACACATGAAATACATTTTTAATGGCTTCTTATATTGTTACATGTTCTTTTATATGGCTAGATATTCTCTCCAGAAAATACAATACTTAATCTGAGAAATGGGGAAATCGGTGTTAACAGTTTAATCTCACTTCTCCAGGGAATCTACGTTTTACTTAAAGCCACTTGCTATAATCCATGTGGTTAATTTCACTGTGTGACAGCAGTACAGCATGTATACCCCCCCCCCCCACACACACACACAGTGGCTGTAAGCTACAGCAACAAGTCTGGTGAGACAGCGTCTGCAATTATACAACTAATTATAGCATCATTTCAAGCTGCGGCTGAATTAGCGCCTGCTGGGTTATCTAAAGTGTGAAAGTCATTTATTTAAAGTAACAAGTGTCAGAAAATGCAGTAGTGTATGATTTTTTATCTGGAAAAATGCACTAAAATGGGAATGAGATATGATCAGGCCTTAATAATAAACTTTAGAGTGTTATCATATAATGTTACCTTTATGCTTCCAATCCCCTTTCGTTTGGAGAGAGAGCCAATACTTCTAATGGAGAACAGTTTAATTAACACGATGCTTTAGGCGGCAATAACGTTGCACACTCTAATAACATAGCGCCCCCGCTTGGTGATTTTTAGTTACAATTAAAATCCTTCAGGCGGATGTGAGGTGTGAAAATTAACTGTACAGATAAGTGTATAAAAACCGCATGACTGAACATCTCAACATAAATGTGGGTATTTTCTTCCAATCTGAGTGTCTTAAAAATAACCCAAAATGAGCTGTTAAAATGTGCATTTAATGGATTCTGGAGCATACAGACCTACATTTCTCCTAACAGCCCTTCTTTACATCTCCTTTTCTTTAGAGCAGCCAAGCACCGTGTTTTGTCGGCAGCAGCATACACACCAGTCGAACCTCTACGTCAATGCATTCCATGAAAAAAAAAAAACTGTCTGTGGTCTCAGGCTGTGGAAGGAAAAGATGGGAGGCTTATCCTGAAAGATTTTATATTTCTCGGCTGCTGACTCTATCTGGCACCGTTTGGTGCCTTGATTGTTTTCTGTGTGTCAGGATTAAAGACACACTCTCTCAAGAGAGTGCCAAGAAAAATCTAGGAAAATAATTCCATATGCCTATCTGTGTTTTGGAGCTATTTTGTGCCTCACCCCAAAGACTGCAAAGGCAGGGTATGCTTGGCAATCTACTGCTTTTTAAAGCCTTTACTATTGGTGGACAACAACAACAAAAACATTTAACACCTTTATATGCAGCAGCTGTGTTACCGACAGAAAAATCAGGAGATTAGACCTACTGTATTGTACGAAGCAGCTAAAATGACAGATTAACGATTGGTTTATTAATGGGTGATCAAATGTAATCCATGTGCCCCAAATGAAATACGCATGTAGACTGCAGAGGTAGCAGGTCCTCTCAATCTCTGTACAAAAGCTCATTGAAATTCCCTTCATTACATCTGAGCTGCAACAAAGAAACCAAATGAGATGGGCTTTATAAATGCTTCAGACTCAGGGAAATCTCACACAATAAAAGAACAAAAACACAAAAGACGATAATTTTGTTTATTTACAAATGTTCCTGCCTGACTGTTGATGTGTACAACGTTTCCTCTGTCAGCAAAACAAAAAAAAATCAAACAAGTGCTATTCAGGCAGATGGTTTTCAACATATTTGGACAGATTTGTAATTATTTGATTCACTCCTCCCCATTAGAACCAAAAGGCCCATAGACATGGTATAACAATGGTCGACAAGCAGAATAAAATGATGCAAGAACAAGTCAAGACCATCCAGCGGGTTTTCTAAAATTTCTCATTTAAGTTTCTTGTGAAAGTTCTGAAAAAAAAATGTAGAGACATTGTAGAAATTCAACCAGTTTTATATCTTAAATGTATATAAAAAAAACCCTGTTACATGGAGAACCGTTTCACTTCCGAGTCTGTGGTACTTCATATGTTATAAGCACAATAATTTCCAAACTTAGCCCCTCAATCACACGTGGAAAAGAACAGAAATATATCTTTCATCAATGAGTCAACTTCAACAGTCATTAATGGATTCATGGGTTGTTGTCACAAGTTGTTTCTTCATCAATTTGCTGGAGCACAGTCAGGTCACATCGCAGTGGGTGTGGCAGCTGAACCAGAACAGAGAGTAATGTCACACTGGGGAAAAAAATCACATTGGGCTCACGGCGTGGATCGAGTACTCACTTTTGAATCGCATGTAGCAGAAGTTGCAGTAGAGCTTTTTATTTCGTATTCTGACCTCTGCCCCGGCCTCTGAGCCTCCGAGATCAGCCTTGCAGTCGAAACACTGGGGAATTATCAAGAAAGGCATGCGTTAAAGACTGTCACACTGTTAGAGCTGGGCCAGCTCAGAAGGGGGAGAGAGGAGGAGAAAGAGGACCCCTGCTTGCAAAGAAAGTGTAAAATTAGAGTGTAAATGCCAAAGATTGTCAGGATGAGTCATTGTTCACGCACTGGAAGCCCATGTTCCAGGAACAAGAAGAAAGTTTCTGAAGGATAAAAGGGAAGCAAACAAAGAACCAAAGTGATCGTTTGATTAGCTTCACGTGTTGGTGCAGAAGTTCTGCTTAGGTCAAAGAGACAAACAGAGATCAGGACAATGGTTTACCAGGTTAGTACTGAAAGGAAAACGTGTCTGCTGTGATCAGGTTTGAGGGTTCAGGTGAGGCGCGATGAAGCCACGCTCCAGGGTCAGCAGGAGCACAGCTCTCACCTTAAAACAGCTCAAATGATAACAGAGCCCGAGGGACTCGATGATCATGGCGGCTCCTTTCCCCAGCGGGTTGTCACAGAACGTACAGATTTTCTTGCCACTCACTGACCTGGATCACAGAACGCACAGCTGAGGTTGAGAGTCCGATACACACGCTGGACATGCACATGGTTTCACTGATTCTGTCATACATGCAGCTAAACCCGGTAAAACCATTTGTTTTACACTGCAATAACATCTGGAAACAGCTGTTATCTCAACAAGTATTGATTTTAAATTTGAGCAAGTGATGTCCTCTGCAGTCATAAAGATAGTGGTAGACCAGAAGAGGGGCTTTAGAGAACAATAAAAACAATAAAATTACATTTTAAAAGTAAAGAAAAATATTGGGATATAGCATCAGTCTTAATCTGTGTGGTATATTAGTTCAATACATTTCTCAGTTGTCAGGCAGAAAAGAATTATTATTTCATCTTTTTTTTATAAACATTATGTCCCTACAGTGTCACAATCAATAGTATCTTGCCTTGCTGCTAAAAAAAAGACCCCAACCATTCATACATAATGAAAGGGATAACCTGTTAAAAAAAATCAACCTGTGAAGAGATGCCTCATAAAATACCCTTATGTACAATAGCATTAGACTTAGAGCACATGTAGACAATTCAGGTTCCACTGTTTTATAACACCAAAACACCAGGATTACAGACTGACCACCAGGATTACAATCTGACCACCAGGATTACAATCTGACCACCAGGATTACAATCTGACCACCAGGATTACAATCTGGCCACCCGGATTACAGTCTGACCACCACTGACAGGTGAGAGGGAGCTTGTTAGAGATGTTAAGCAAAGCAGCATATTTTGATTATACCTGTTCCTCTGCGAGGGGTCTGCTGCATTATTCCTGGGCTCGGGAGAGCGGGTGGGTGACAGAGGAGAAGGTAAGGGCGACTGGGGTGAAAGGGACGAGGGTGTTCCCGCCCCGCCTCGGAGGTGGCCGACAGAGTAAGACGAAAGCAAAGTAGAGGGCCGCTGGACCCCCGAGCCACCACTGTAACTGACAGCGTTGCTACTGAAGGCAGAGGGCGGCTTGCTGTAGTTGGGGATGTAAGAGTTGCTTCTGGATGAAGGCCAGCTGCTTCTGGAATCCAAGTCGTCAAGAGACTCACCTCTGCAAAGCCAAGGCCACACCAGGTTAGCTGGTTAGTAGAGACATTTAAAACATCTGGCCCTCAAATGTGCCCAGAACAAAAACTTTAGAGAACCAGATGGATAAATGTCGACAAACGGGAGGTTAACAGGATTTTAGTAATTCAGCCAGCCACCATGTCACACAGCAATGAGGGGACTTTTACCTCCGCATGGGTGGCAAGTTGGTCTCCTTGACGGTGGTGGCCATGCTGGAGGAGCGCTGACGGATCCAGCTGCTGTCCGTCAACAGCGGGGTCTTCTTTTTCATCTCGTTCAGGATCTGCTGCCTTTCCACGTTTGGCTTGTGACACGGGCTGTTGACCCCCAGCGCTGCTGTTGACTGCAGCCGGGGAGAAAGCACAGCATGAAACTCAGGCTGGGAGACACGAAAGGTTTGTGGGAAGTGGAAAACGGAACGGGACTGGAAATCAAAGTTGGTGATTGGGAAAATGCAGATCGTTGCTCTGATTGAATGAAACAATCACTGTGTTAAAGTGATGAGCCACGTGCCAGGAAAGGGATCACTTTTATTTTATTCTTTGATGGAAAAATCAACACCGTTGGAGCTGCACGATGTCATAACTGACTGATTGAATGATCAGCAGATTGAAATGTAACAGATTAACAGAATTCTTGATTAGGCAGAGAGGCAGCAGTACGGGGGCTGAGCCCACCTCTCTCTAAATATCTGAGTCTGATAGAATTGAGGATGTATCGCTTCTTCAGGTCTGATGCAGCCTTCTGACCCTGGGCCTGTGCATCACGTCTATCGTGAAGTGGTCTTTCCCACCGCAAGAGAGCCTGCTTCACATTCCCATCTACAGAATACAGCCCGAATATGCGTGTGTTCAACATTCAATGCTGTTTTAATGATATAAATAATGATAGATGCAGAAAAGAACTCACATTTTCTTTCTTGTTGGTCAAGCTGAGGAGTTGATTTGGATTTCATCCTGTCAAAAAAAAAAACAAAGAAAAGCCATAAATGTTTTCCTGCAAAAAATTGATTTCTTAATGTCAGACACTATTTGAACGATCTGGCTTGAACTGAGCAGTAAATTTGTTAAGGTAAACATGTAGGAATTTAAACAAAGGCTCCAATTTTGGGCTTCAAAGCCATGCGTGACGCTCTATCTGCTGGCTGTATGCATCCAGGCTGCAGTGGCACCGGGGTGACAAATTGGTCTTGTCTGTTAGGAAGCCGTCTTACTGTGTTGTCAGACATCTTGACGAGTTTCTGTACATATCGGGTGAGAACAAAGTGTGCTGCCAAGACAGCCCGTAGCACAGATAATCACATATAAAAGGTGAGGCGAGGGACGAAAATGTGGAGAGGCTAAAGTCTCCCTATCTGACATGAAAGAGGACTGAACACAAACTCTGGTGTGTTCTTCTAAATTCTGACAGTTGTGAAACTCTTATGCGGAGATTTTCCTTTAAGTATCATTGATATTGATGACATAATAATATAATATAAAACTGAATATGAAACGGAATTATTGGATTTTAATTTAATAAATGCAGGATAAGGATGAGGATTTATGAAGACTTTGTATTAGTGTATTCCCAGATATGACAGACTGACCTGTCTGCGGTGGAAAGTGGCGGTTGGATGTTGGAAAAGCCAAAAGAGCTGCCATGCCTTGGAGAATGATGCGTGGTTTGGGTTGAAACACAGAATACAGCACATGCAAACATATTAGTTGCTCTTGTCTTAATGGGTAATAAAAGCGTGTATGTTTATTAATGTGTCAAGGGTGCAGGTTTGTTAGGACACCTGCTGCAGGTGCAGAGAGAATATAGAGATCTAATGATTGTCTAAGTTGACTTACAGTAAAGTTAACTATGATATACGAGCATAGGATGTAACATTTGCATGGTAACTGATGCATTGTGTCCTTATGTAAACATACACCCTTGATGCATCAGTGTGACACGTGTCAGATGGAAGTCCAGCAGACAGGATGACAGCAGACTGAATGTCTCTACTGACCACTGCTGCTGCTGTTCTAACGCTCGCTCCCGCTCTCTGCGCAGCGTCTCTGCTGCTTCCTGGCGCCTCCTCTCCTCCTCCCTCTCCTGATCTCTCCTCCTCTGCCATCGGAGCTCTTCTTCCTCCAACCTCCTCTTTGACTCCTCTTCCTCCTTCCTCTTCCTCTCCACCTGCAGAAGCTGCCGCACTTTCTCCTCCTCTTCCTCCTTCCTCCGCCTCTGCTCCTGCCTTTGGTGCTCCTGCTCCTCCTTCCTCTTTCTCTCCTCCTCCTCCCACAGATGAGAGGTGGGTTGTTTCAGAGGAGAGAGGGGGGCGCGTGGGCTGATGCCAACTGGTGACTGACTGTTCACCTTCAGCTTTAAGGGCCAGATAAGAACATAAAAGGTGGACAAAGAAACAGTTGGTGATATTAAGTAATAGAAAGTATCCACAATTATTAAATTATCCACAGAAGAAGCAAGAAAAGAGAAGAGGAGAAACTAATGTGATGTCACCTAACTTCCTGCCATAAAGGATAATTTTGCCAACCCATGTCAACCTATTGTCATTGTCATGTTAAAGTTCAATTGGCTTATTATTAGGATTTTAGTGTAATTAAATCACCAAAAAAGACAACTCACTTTCACTATTGCTATGCAATGCTATGCAGATTGAATAGTAAACCATGAACTTCACTAATAACAAAGCAGTTTTTTTTTACCTCTTGTTTCTCTGTGTTCTTTGAAATATCCTGCTGAGCCTTTAGCCACTCTGCCTGTAGTTTCTCCTGGTCACGCTTATATTTCTCCTGTTGAAATCAAAGCAAGGTGAGTGTTCAGATGTGACTGAAATACATGAGTGTGTGACTGCCATGTTTCCTCTCTCCTCCTCTCTCAGATACACGGACAAAAACGGTAAAATAATGTAAAACATTGGAAAATACAAAAATGGACAAAAGGACCCCAGGAAATATTTCCAAGTGTACCTGTTTGATTTCTAACTATTCACGGAGGTGATAAACTAACAGAACCTTGCTCAGGGCTGGAAAACTCCCCAGCACATCAAAAAATCAGGCCGGGTATTCGACAGGGACTAAAAGTGGGGGAGTAACAAGCCTGCCCAGCTGCATCAGCGAGCTGCTCAGACACCTTTGATCTCCTTCTAGAAATAGGCCATTTGGGTATGAATTCATTGCATTCAAGTTCTTTATATATATTTTCTCTCCTTGTCAGATATATCTCTTTTCCTTTGTCTCTCTTCTGTCATACATTTGTGAATTTTCTTCTCACTTTTCTAACACAACACAGTCACCTGCTTGTCAGATCGCTTGAACACAGTTCTTAGTTAGTATTACAATCCAAAGTACAATCCAAAGTGTTACAATCGCTCAATCATGAAGGAGATATTTATAGTTTTACTGAAACAGTTCGAGTCCAGCATTGATTTGATTTAATATGAACTGTGGTTAATGTAGACTAATTAAGCTAGAGCCATTATCATGATCTATTACTTTCATGGTAATATGCAACCAAAATCAACTTAATTGATTACTAATATTTAAATTTACCATGGTAATATTTTATTCAATGTTATAAGTTGTTTTTTTCAGATTGAACCTGCATAATTTAGCATTAGAATTAGCATCACTATAAAATATCTGACTAGTAAGACTACTATGGGTGGCTTATTGCACCTGTAGGAGGCGCTCCTGCTCCTTCTGCCATTTCTCTTGTCTTCTTCGCTCCTCTTCTGGGTCCCAGGACCAGCGGCTGGCTGGTGGGACAATGGGAGGCACAAGTATCTGCAGAGGGAGGATATGGATAAGCAGCATAATCACGCAAGATTCAAGTATAATCAAATATCCCTCAGTGGGATGTATACAACATAGTGGGTTATGACATCATCAAACTAGTTGATACATCTAGATCCATGGTTGCAAAGCCCTTCAAAAGGGCATTAACATTGAAGCAACATGCATCTCAAATATATGGAATAAGAAAATTCATTCCATATTAGACTTTGCAACTGTATTTACATTGAAAAAGAATAAAGACAACACAGAAATATAGGACTAAAAAACTACTCACATCTGGCATCATAGCCTCTGGTCCACCTTGGAAAAAGAAATAAATTGGTCAAGTTAATTTTACTGGTATTAAAAGGTAGAGCGCCAGAGCTTCACCTCACAGTGGCAACACAATGTTGACAGGCTTATTGGATTTTCAAATTGATTTCTTAGGGCCAAAATGGCATTTAAAACCACGGCAGTAATTGATGTTTTTCAGCCACCTCTGAGATACAGAGATCTAATTTTACCCCATTAAGACTTATTGATTCCCTCAAATCAACATTAGCCACTTGTTTACATTTCCATGTGATGTCAACCCTGGATGGGAAAACCAATAAGCAGAGTGTGTGGTGGACACACACACACACACACACACACACACAAAGGTTCAGAAACACATGCCAAAGAAGAACAGGAGAGCTTTTAAAACCATATGTGCAAAAGTGTTGCTGGATTAAACCTAAACAGGAAAAAAAACACACTCACACAAACTCAACATTCAAATGTCTGAACTTGATTCAGACACAGCACAGCACAGTCTGACATGCTGAGGTTCCCTTCCGAGAATAATAAAAAAAAAACTATTAAACAACAAGTTGGTTCTGTTTAGGTTTATCCAGAGAAAACCAGCATGTCAGAGTTGCAGTGAGAAGCATTCAAAGGTGAGGACATCA
Organism: Lagocephalus sceleratus; assembly: GCA_911728415.1. Taxonomy (NCBI): domain Eukaryota; kingdom Metazoa; phylum Chordata; class Actinopteri; order Tetraodontiformes; family Tetraodontidae; genus Lagocephalus; species Lagocephalus sceleratus. Next base: position 15,333,622 of record CAJVRN010000231.1, on the reverse strand, counting down.
CAGCAGACCCAACCCTGTTTACCACAGAGGAAGACCAGAGCACTGACACTGGACCCTGAGCCACCTGAAGGAGGGAGGGGGCACAGCACAAGGATTAAGCTCCAACGACAAAGGAGAAGTCCCAAGAGGGTACCGTGGAAGAATATTATCCATGACAGCTCATCGGTGATTCATGCACGATGCTGCGATTGTGAATAAGCATGCAACTGAAAGTCTCTTAGAGACCAAAGAGTGGAGAGGCCAGCCACCAGATGATGCTGAGGTTATGTTTACTAAGACACCACGAGCTTTGAGACAATCAGCGCTGATGTAGTTTTTACCTGTTTCAAAAAACTCTGACCTCCGTTTTAGGTTTTTCAAAGATATGGATTCTGACTCTACATGAGAAATGGAAAACAGATACAATAAAGGTGAAGCCCTCATACACAAGTGGTAAATGTATTACAATCACGTACTTCAAACAGAAAGTGGTTTTGTTAACTCATACAGTGGAAAACGTAAATATGAACCGTGTGAAAGCAGCGATTGAAAGAAACTACATAACAACCCTTAATAATGTGATTTTTTTTTACTTAGTTCAGAAATAATTATTTATTTCCAGCCCACATAATTCTCCAATCCATCTGATTGTGTGCACGGCTCTTTACCTTTGTTACTCGTGCTCAGCGGCTCCTCACGGAATCCTCCATTAACACCACTTGATGCCACATCCTGATGGGAGACAAAGGCCAGTGTATGTTCATTTGAGAAGCACAGCCCCATCAAACAGCTGGATTCCTCTGAAGTGATTGCGTCTCACTTACGATGACGGTGCGGGTGGGGGGCTCTTTGGGCGAGACTGTATCCGTGGACATGCGTGAGGTGAAATCCAGGCTGGAGCTGACAGCGCTCTTGTCCGAGGAACCTAGAAGTATTGGATGATCCGTACTGGTCAGATTGATGGTCTTATGGCTTTTAAATGGCAGGGAAGGCTGATCTCTGTCCCAGTCTGCGTGCAGACAATGCAAGGGCAGAAAACAACGACGTGTTTGCACATGAAACCATGTTTTCTGTGCCCGCGTGTACATATGAGATTGCCTTTGATGATGAATAACAATAAAAGAACAGCTCTTTCATGTGAACACCACTACAAAGCAGGGGATAAGGTTGCTGTTCTAGTGTTATTGCAGAGTACAGAGGGTGACAGAGAACCCACCTTCCCCAACCATGCAGACTATTAAACCCACACAGTGTTTCTAACAGGCTCACGATCACTGGCACGATGGACTGTTTCAATACAATCTGTCTGTTAGTTCTAGTGAGCTACTCTGGGTGGTTTATTATTTCTGTAAGGTGACACTGACACAGTTTGAATCAGTAAGCCTGTTATACTACCACTGTGAAAACAGCACACTCAGAGGACCATGAACCTCAGCAGGACTGGGTTAGTTCTCCACAAGGAAAACACTGCATGGACACAGGAATGCTGATGAGAGAGAAAAAGATAGGGGAAAGCAGAACCAGAAGAAGAATGGAGCAAGAAGGGAAGCAGAAAATGGAGTAGAAAAACACACAGGAGGAAAAAAAAAAGAACCCGTTGAGGTCAAGACAATAACAACCAGTAGAAATAAACAAAAATGAAGTTCCTTTAAATGCTGCCATGAGATCATCCATGGATGGATTCACAATCATTTATGAACCAATTTAAAGTGTCAGAACTGTTTAGCAACACAAACACAATAAGTCATGCTGTCAGTCAAGTAATTTAACCTTAGCCCGCTCTCTCTCTCTATTTCTCTCTCTCTCTCTCTCTCTCTCTCACACACACACACACACACACACACACACACACACACACACACACACACACACACACACACACACACACAGGCTGTTGGGATAACTTACTGTCCTTTCCATGTCTGCGTATGTCCATGACCAGGCTGCCCTCCTGCAGGGCCTCCTCCATGCAGGATTTCCAGTCTGTGTAGCTCATTTCTGCCACCTGGTGCCTGTTCACCGTCAGCACCTCATCTCCAGCCTGAAGCTGGCACATCTCAGCCTGGGTGCCTATTCCAACAGAGACACAGGTCAGCAGCAATGCAAGCACTCATTTCTCCTATTAAAGAGATGACTACCTGTTCCTGAGCACAAAAAAGTCATTATTATTATTATCATTATTATTATTATCCCATCTAATAAACTGTTATCATTGTGTGCTTTTGATGTATAGACCTGATATTTATCCAGGGTTTTCCAATTGTATTTCTCTGTGTCATTTCCAATATTTTATATATATGTGCTTTATCCTATATAAAACACACATGAGTATCTTAAAGTGGGATGAAAGAGGCTCAGGCCTGGCAGATCTGACCCATATAAATGCTGCCCTACATAGTTCTGGCATCAACGGACTTGAAACCCTGCTGACAGCAGTGCCTGGATGACTGAGCGCTTGTTTCCTGTGTTGAGACTGTACTGTATCTGTGAAATCATCCATCTGATTTGGTGAGAATGCCATGTGACCCGTTTTTTCCACTACATTTAAGAACTGGGAACGAGAAACTCTATTTTGGCTGATACATTTAAATACGCTCAATAGTTTCGAAGTTTGGTGTTTCTACTGCATCTGATTGTACCTGGTTGGATGGATGTGACACGAGCTCCGGTTGAATCCCAGACTGCCTTGAAACCAAAGTCTCTGCTGCTGTTAGGCTTCTGGTTCAGGCTGATCCTCATTTCACAGTGGTTTTCCTGAACACCACACGTCAACACAGAGGGTAAATGAAGAGTTATTTTGGTGACAAAATCTTGTACTGGGAGATAAGTTTCTGTTTTACATATGTATGAAAATTAATGGTATTCTTGTTTTTTAGAGAAAAAAAATATACACGTGTATATACAGAGAGAGAGAGACAGGGAGACAGAGAGAGAGAGAGAGAGAGAGAGAAAGAGAGAGAGATAGAGATTTTTTTTCTGTCTTGCTTGATTTAACATTAGGCGTACTTTGACACTTTCTTTGATTGGAGCAGGACTGACAGGAGCTTCAGCTTTGACAGGTGGAGAGGCGGTTGACACGCTGGTGCTCTTCACTGGGGCCCTGTTTGCTTCCACCTCCTCTTCCTCCTCCTCTTCATCACTGCTGTGGGCTGAGCTGGAGCCAGCCTCGTCCTCAGAGGTCATGAATTGCTGATAGCGACTCGGCGCCGCTGACTTCGTTGAACCATCTGTGTCACCGTTGACACGGTTCTGAGGGTCGTCCACCTGTCCAGGTGAGTGAGTGTCAACATTTGGGTCTTAAAGGGGGGGATGATATCAGGAGGAGTTCATAACAACATGTTTCTTATTTCATTATGTACAGAAAATGGATTATTATCTGGTAATTTCACAACTGTGTGCATGAATATGTATATAGATGTTCACAATCCCCAGGTTTCTCTTAAATCCACTCTCACAGTAATGAGTGAGAGGCTGTAAATTGTGGCCCCTGGCACTTGAGTTAGCATGATAAAAACACAAACTTCATCCATTATTCACATGAAGAGACTCTTGGGTTACACTGATCTCTCACTGTACACAAAAAACCTCACACTGTACTTGATTGTTTTCTCGAGACCTCTACAGATACCTCTACCCCCCCCGTGCTGCACAAGGAATGTAGTCGTAGAATGATCTAGTACTCACTGTAAAGATTCGGGGAAGTGAGGTGATGCGGGACGGCTGGGTCCCAGAAGGCCCTGGCGCTACAACTGACGTGAAACGTGCATTATCCGATCTCTGGTAGTTCCTGGGGAGGGAGGCAGAAACCCGAGACAAAGCGGGAGGGTTGGATTCCATTGAGCGGGGCTGTGGGTTGGTGTTTAGTCTGAGCACCAGAGGAAGGCACCTCCACCTCAGCCTTTGTGCGCAACAATGGTCGGATTGGTTCAAGCCCCTTTTGCATTGAGCTAAACGAGGACGAAGCGGTTGTGGTTTTCTCTGTTTTGACTGTGTCACTATGTGCTGAGACCAAGCTTCTCCGTAATGGTGGTACTGCAGTGGACTGGGAGCTGTGGAAAGAGCTGTGCCTAGTGGAAGTAGTGACGCTCGTGACTTGGTCTCTGCCCGCAGGAGTGTCCACAATGCCCACTTTATGTACGGTGGGAGGGGAAGCAGCCCTGCCTGTGGCTGTGGAGGCAGCGGGGGGGTTGTCCTCTTGCAGGGACGGATCGTGGGTTTCAAAGGAATAGTAAGGACTGTCGATAGTGTGACTCCTGGCAGGAAATTTTCGAGGCTGAGGGGAGGCAGCAGGCCCGTCAAAAACGTCCTCCAGGTACGACAGAGAACTGAGACGGCTTTTAGTTTCTCTGTGGATCAGAGGATAAGAGCTGAATTAGAGAGAGAGAGAAAGAGAGTTAAAACAGTCAAACTAGGCAGAAGAGGTTAGGAGGAGAAAGCGAGAAGAGGAGCCATGATTGGATTACACTTTCACAATGATTGTATGCAACAACCAAGAGTCTCCTGCATGCATTATGGTTTCAAAATTCTCATGTACATCTGTTTCATTCCTGAAGAAAATAACAAGAGAATATAGAAGGGGTAAATGATCACAACACAGGATGAGAAAATAACCAGTGCTTTACCTCTCGTCTTGCATCTCCCTGAAGGTCTTAGACCTTCTGCTGTAATTATCACTGGATGTGATTTGCTCTATCCTCTCCCGTTCCTCTTTCTTCTTCACTATATCTGAATTGACACTCCTGCGCCGGTTCTTCCACTTGCTCAAGTCCTGCAGAAAAAGTAAGCCCAAACCAGTTTAGGCACCATTTCATAACAGATTGAATCAGATCACAATGGTTATTGTGAGTGGACAACGTGTCCAGTGCAGGAGAGAAAGGCACAAAAAAGAAAAGGCTACATTTGAAGGTGTTCTATTTGTGTGCTTTAGGCTCCTCCCGGCTCACCTCCCTTGTGCATTGGGAACTGTGTGACCTAAATGCTGCTTAATAGCTATTATTTTACCATGACTCTAAGCACACTGCTAATACACACCGGTAATGTACATGTGGTTAACATTTTGTTCACATTAGCTTTTCCACAAAAGGGAATGAATAAATCTCATAAACCTTTACAGTGAAGCATAAAAGCCTGGAAAATAATTTTCCAAAAATAACTTGCAAGTCACTCAGAGGTCTCAAGCCTTGTTATATTGTACTTTCTGCTTTCTGTGGGTTACCTCTTATACATCATAGTTAATCAAATGAAGATCAGTTTGTGCTTTTATTTAGTGTCTTGGGACTGCACATCATTTTATTTCCAGGGGCAGTGCTACACAAATCACTGCCTGCTTCTGTCTCCCAGCTCCTTTCACACATTTTCCTCATGCACTAAACCAAATAAAACATGCTCCCCTGAGCAATTGTCTCTCAATCGGGAACAAAAAGCTTTTCAATCAAAACCTTTTTCAGTCTCTTTTTACCCTATTGTAATCATATATACTCACATCTTGCCATTTACTCTCACTCTCCCTTATCTGGTCACGATACTTCTGCAGCTGTTCATAATGCTTGGCGCCAGGGGCTCGCTGGATATCATTTGTTGATTTACTCCTGTGTTAAAAAAAAAAAGAAAGAAAATATATATAAAGCTTCCCCAAAATACCTCCAGTAAGATGGAAACAATATTTTGTTGGCATTGTCAGATAAAAGAAAAACAAAAATCCACTGTGGGTTACATGCACGTGTTTAAAATCCAAAGACAAAATATTTCTGCCTTACATCATCCACGCATGCAGTGTTGAAGCTGGGAAAAAAAAAATAGACCTTTAACCTGTAAGAAAGTGTTAGTTTGCAGACACAGCACACGGTTCAACCGTGTTTAACCTATGGAGTGATGAAAGCGGAGTGAGTTAGTTTAAGGCATCGCAGCTCTTCTTGTCATGCAGAAGCAAATGCTGTCACACACAAAAAAGGCACTCTATATTCTCACTTGCCTGCAAAGAGTTACACCTGTTTCACAAACTGCTCTCAGTGCAGCGACATGAGCAGTCTGTCATAGTTCTCACTGGGGCTATACAGGTTTGGTAGATGACCCAGCATTTTGCTATTAAAGGTATTTTGTTTTGCTGCTCTGTCAACAGAGCCATGTGTAACAATGGAGCCTGCCCTCCTCCAACCTCTGCCACACTAAGGCTGGTCATATGCCACACAATACTCGGTGTAGTTTGTCAGTAATAGCAGCTAAAGGGAGAGAGCGGCAGCACAAAAGCACAGGAGCAGTGAGGGTCAACAGTACCAGGCCGCAGCAAATGCAAACGTGCAACATTCCTGGGAGCCCATATCAACTCACCCATCGATACTCTCTTGCATTTGCCAGTGTCTAGGAAACCACAGAGAGCGACAGACAACAACGTTAGATTTCTCAAAGAGCTTGAGGTCGGTCATAACTGTGAGACCAGCTTGTACTCAAATGGGCTTTGGTTGTAGGTTCAGCTAATGTATGACTGTTTTTCTTTTCCCAGACACTTACAAAAATCCATGGTTTAGCTAGTCAGCACAGTATCACCTTTATTTTCTCCATCATGTGGCCGTCGGGGTGTGCAGACATGAATCTCTGACTAAACAACGATGCCCTTTTTTGACGCGCCAACATGATGTCACTGGAAACGTCGTTTTACATATGGATGTGAAGTAAATCCATATGGCCTTGACTCACATAAATAGGCTGCTTTGTGCATGTCTGGGTATGTTTGTTCATGTGCAACCACTACAGTTTAAGCAGTGTTTAGGTTGCTAGGGAGTCATGCCTTCTATCAGAACTATGAGGAATTTCTTTAGACTTTCATGTCAGAGGCAAGATGAAAATGAATTGCTTGTCAGTGCGCTCAGGCGAGTAAATCTGGATATTACTCAAGCTTGAACCATTCCACAAACACGCATTCACCATGTCACTTCGAACTTTCCTCTGTTGAGGAGAACAGCGCTGTACACGGGTCAGGTTCACGATACCACAAGTGTTACTGTATGTGAGGTCAACAAATGGCTACTTCGACGCATTCCATTACAAGGTCATGAATTTTTCTTGTCATCTTTATTAAGTTTCATTCACAGGCATATGTTCCACCACACTGGTCTGGAAACAATGTAGTTTTAAAAATCACACTTCAACAAATGTACCACCTTGACCATCATTCTATCATTTCTATAATGTGTGTAAAATCATGTTGCCATCATGCATAGAGCCATAAACATCAGATCATATAGGCCCAATCATTATATTTCTTCCACAGAAGGATGCATTCTTCTTTAAAATCTCAAGGAATATCCAACTCTAAAAACAAAGAAAAATGATGACCTATAAATAACTTCATTGACGCAGCAGCTGCAGTAGACTCCTACCCTTTAATGCATTAATTTAATATATTAAAAACTAATTGGCATGAGCAACAGACCTTCTCAATCAGACATAAAATTTTCAAGACAGAACTGGTACATTTTCAGTTTTCCTACGAACGATAAAACCGAAACCAGTGCAGAAAGCTATGGCCAAAAGTTAGAAAAATAAAACAGACACTGTTGCAGCAAACTAGTTTTGCATCTTCAGAGCAGCCAGTCTCTCCACCATAAGCCTCTTCTTATATCTCAGTTGACTGGCTTCTCTGATCGCCTGCCACCTCTGCAGATCAGCCTCACAGCAGGAAAGAGTTAAATGATTGGCTGATGGGCCCGCCAGCGAGGTCTTACTCTCCTCGGAGCAACTTCCAAGTTTCCTGACGAGCATGTCATCTTTTGGCAGGTGTGACTCTTCCCCAACCTGATCCTGCTTACTTGCTGCTGCCTCCTGGGTCAGAGGACAAGGGGGGCATAGCAGCCTGGCCTTGAGATCAGGAGGCAGGGCCCAAGGTTCTGGGATGGGCATAGGCGCATAGTTGTCAGGGGCACCTGAGAGTGGTCGCTGCTGCTGAGCCCGCTGTGTTTTTTCTTTGCGATAAACCACATCATCCATCTCAATATCAGGGAAATCTCCATCTTCAGGGATCCCATGCTTGTGTTGCTGGGTGATGATGTTAAGTTGTGTATCCGATGTGCAGAGGCGGCGTCTGGCAGGAAGTTGTGTTTTTGCCATGGCCAAGTTCATATTGGTCTGGAAAGTCAGGGTTCGTCTGGTGAACATGTCATCATTTTCCAAGTCAGGCACAACGCTATCATAATCAAAAGTGCCTGGGGGCTCTGGGGGTTCATTACGACCAAAGAGGGGCCACCTTTGACATTTCACCAGTTTGGGACCAGAGGTGGGGTCCATAGGGGCAAACACAAGAGGGGGGGGCCCTAAGAGAGGGGGCTGTATCTTGGGGAGTTGTGGGGGAGAGTGTGCTTGGATATGAGGACTGCAGGGTAGGCAAAAGGAGAGAAAAAGGACAGAGAAGTGATGAGTTCATGCATGGGAACTGGATCAATAAGCAAGAAAAGGAAGGGGATTTTAAAGCATTCATAAAGCAACATATTATATTTGATTAAAACTGATGAGATCAGAATTTTAATTCTCACAAAGTTTTCATCCTGGTATTTATCTACCAGTATTTTTCATAAATAACAAATGCTGCATAGTATTGTGAGGCAACAACAAAATATCAGTGCAGAGCAAAAGCTTATGAAGAATGTTAGAGAAAAAAAAATCTAAATATATGAATACGTATTTTAATTTACCATTAATTTATTAAAAAAAGAACAAACAAACAAAACAGCTCATTAGAAATTCAGCCCCAACATGAGTATCCAATAAACTCCAGATGCCCTAAAGCATTCCTTCACTCTCACAGTCGTGCAGCTGTATGGACCTTTTCCCCACAACGAGGGTGGTGTGAGCCGCAGCGTCGAGTGTGTGAGAGGGAGAGGTGCCAGCCGGAGAGGGGACAGAAGAGAGCCAAGGACTGATATCAGAGTCTGCATCATGTGAAGAGCCAAACATCTTATCTCTACAGCCGAGGACACCAAAGTGGAAGGAGGTGGAAGGTAAAAGGGAAAGAAAGCAAAAGGCAGTGGTAGAAAAACAGTAAGTAGAAGGAACTCATAAAGGAAAAGCAGAATTAATGACAGAAGGTTACATTGTCATGCATTGATGATTTAGGATATTTTTTAATCAATATTTTGATTTAAGAGAAAAGGAAACAGAATTTGTCTTTTTTGTTGGGCTTGTACATTAATCAACAGACCTGAAGCCTTGTATCTTCTTGTACCAGGGTCTCCTCTGAGATCCCAGTTTGATCTTCTGTATGTGAAAATCTTCTTCAGGTGTCCATAACTTTGGTAAAAACTGGTCATGACATTCATTGCCAAAAGGCTGAGATTTGATGCCCATCTTGCGTGCATACAGATCGTCGTGGATGGGGTCGGCGTAGCCCACCTCATCGTCTTCGTCCTCAGAATCATCGTATAGCTCCTTGAAAAGGCTGTCAGTGCACACGTTTTTGAGGTGGTCCACCTTCACAGAGCCACACTTGGCGTGCTGTGTTTCCCCACTGCTGCTCGAGAGAGACAGCCAGGCAAACATGTCAAAAAAATAATCTTGTCTGCAGCAGTACGGCAACCACGCAAAACTGGAGCATATGCCTCAAGCAAAACAGCCACAAATAACATGATGCAAAGATTAGCCAACCAGCATAAGCCCAACACCAATGAGTTTAGAGTTGATTCGCTTAATTATGCTTCCAAATAAAACCACTCCTCAAGCTCATAAAATCCACAAGGAGCTAACAAAGACATGCTGCAGCTGAAATCTCAAACAAGAAACCAACAAACTGAAAGACCTGTTAGTCAGCATACTATAACCCAAAGCTGCTGCAAACTGAGGGTGAGAAAAACAATCTGCTTTGCTCTCATCAGGCAGGCACATCACACGCTTGCTTCATGTTCTCTGACCTGTGGTAGGTCACACTCTGTAGAGGAACATTGGAAGTCATAGTGACCTTAGCCCAGGGGCCACCTTTAACCCCTGATGCACTTCCCATAGCCCTGGGACTGGCGGGCACAGCAAAGTTGGTGGGGGTAGCTGGGGAGGGACTGTGGAAGCGTCTGCTGGCCAGGTCATCCAGGACAAGATCAGGGTCTGGCCGATCAGGGTCCGAGTCGCTGCCACTGTCATCCTCCAAAGTCCACTGGTGTTGAGCTGGGGGCGTGGGACTCTGGGAGGGTTGACTGCTGTGGCAGGACTTGGAGGAGAGCCCTGCTTCACTGCTGTTGTCATTCCACAACAAAGTTAAGTGAAAGACCCCATACACACCCGTCACAACACTGTCACAACCAGATAAGTCAGATAAGTCAATCAACTCTGGAGCCACAATACCATTGGGACCTGTAATTGTAACACTCCTGACCATTTCTTTCATATTGTGATGACGTAAACACAGATGAGCAGTACAGACAAACACCATCTCATTCTTATCATTGTGTGTGTGTTCTGACAGTACCTGGTGAGTGTGTGGTCGTCCTCAGTGGACGTGCTGGCCCAGCTGTGGCGACTGTCTTCGTTGCGTTCACCCCGTTTCTTCCTCAGTGGTGCAGGCACATACCCCGTGGATTTATCTTTAGTTGGAAGGAACTGGTTAAAGGATGTGCTGGACTTGGGCGTGATGGATACCGATCGCCGGTAACTGATATTCTGCGTGTTGTCGGTCATCTTGAAGACAGAGTCTGCCTCTGTATCACTGCAACAACCTATAGAGAGAGTAGGAAGCAGCAAAAGTGAGGACAGAACCCGTGCTTTTAATCACAGCCTTTTCCTCTACCACGACACAGACACAATAGAAAAGTTATGAAATACAGACTAGAACTTAGTCTGTAATTGAGAAAGGTTACATGCAAATCAAGTTTCAAATTTAAGAACCCCAAAATGCAATGTAAAAAACATAAACCATAGGCACCAAAAAGAGAATTAACAATCCTCCTACAAACTCTAAAAACATTGAGAGGGGGTGGTGGGGCGGGGGGCTGTTTGTGGCTTTGGATGAGTTACAAACGGGGTGCAGGGCTGAGGAGGGAGGTTTTCTCCTTTACAAGCTGGCTGAGGAATGTCTCACTGTCCTCTTTTATAATGCCAGCACATCCTGCTCTGTAAAAATACTTACTATACTAATAAAACCGACAGGGTTCAGGCTAATATAATATCTACCACCTAGGTGACATTATATCAGGTGTCATTTACTGTCAAAGGCATACCACTAGATGGCAACAGGTATTTGTAATAGTTCTGTTCCAGAAAAGCTTCCTGTTGATTCTAGACAGATTAAGTTACACAAGAACGAAATACTAGAATTAAAATACCACACTCTCCTACATAGTAAGTGGCAAAATCATGCTGTGTTTTTGACCGAGTAGATGTAAATGACATGGCCTACCGTCACTGCTGCCTTTAATTGTGGTGTCAGATGAGATGCTGTGGGCTTGAGAGCTCAAGGAGTTTAAACTGTCCAGGGAATTGTCTCTCTTGTGCACACCTCCTCCACCTCCTCCTTCTGCTTGTTCTCCTCTCAGATGGTGAAGCTCCTCTCGCTCGGAGTACCAGCTATCTCCGAATCCACTGTCTCTGATGCAGCTGTCTTTCAGAATGGGTGTCTCATGCAGAGCCTTTTATGCAGACATACACAAATATTAGAGTGTCAGATGCAATATTCACAATCCACAACATTCACAATCACGCCCACACCTACACCTGTGAATGTGGGTGTGATCATGGGTGAGTGTGTGTGTTTGTGTAGGTTTATAGGAGGGGGTTGAAATCTGCTGTCATTTACAGTAAACACACGCTACACTGTCTATAAGTCCCAATGCATGTTGCAATTGAACTGGAATGATGCCATTGTCTTCCATTCACTGTAGCCGATGTCAAAACAAACGCTGCCTTGTCCCGTGTGCCCTGATGACTATGTTTACAGCACAGAAACAATGGAATTGCACATGAACACATAAGCCAAGTTAACCAGCATGGAAGGAGACAAGCAAAAACTTGCCACCCACTTCTCAGATCTGAAATCCACTGACTACTACCAGACGATAAAAGTCGCCAAATGAAAGCCATCGTAACCATACGCTGCCACACTTGGATTATCATAGCTAAACACACAACGCAGCGCTGCAACCAACTGCTATTACTGAAAATCCTGGTAGCCTCTTGAATTACAGAGGTCCTGAACACAGCACCACCACGCATAAATCCGTGTGAGAGCAAAGTGCCAAGGTCAACATGGAGCCCCGGAGAAATGCAGAAAACAGCCCTCTTCAAGGAAAGACAAATTCCGAACGTAAACTGTGCTGTGCTATGAGCGCATTCAAAATGGTCCAGTGGAGGAATTAGATCGTTTATATCTTAACATAGTTTTAACGGCCAGTAATTTGAATCCCCAATGTCTTTAAAAGTCTTGTGTGAATAGTCTGAATTCCATAGAGGATACGGACATACATAGGCAGTGGCTGTAAAAAAGGATTGCTCTGATGGTATTTCAGGTTTGCATGAGAAAAAAAAGGTACTTGTTTCTCTGCAGAATAGATAAGACAGATTACAGTGTCTAAAGGGATAATTACCCACTTAAGGAGTATTACCTTGTACAGCGCTGTGCCCAGTAATCCCTCAAAGGCCTTGAAATTCAGGTAAGGTCCATCATAGAATTGGTCACACTGAGCTCGTCTACCCAGCCAGTAAATAGTGATCAGTACCTGGAGAGAAGAAAATTAAAGCAAATGATTACTTAAAAATTTGAACACCTATCAGAATAACTATTATTATCAGATTGAAGAGATTAAATCTTTAACCGAAATGGCACTTGCTCTGATTCATGCAGAAGCAGGTGATTGTTTTTACAGCTGAATCCTGCAGTGACACCAGGTGATACCAACTGGTGCCATGCCCTTTTGTCCTGGTGCCTCTAGAATACTCTGTGTGTGCATTAACATGAACAGATGCTTGTGCTGCACTACTGCAAACAATTAATTACTCTATGATGACCACTGATTAAATATGATACAGGCGGGTCCAGTCAAGACACAGACAAAACCCTTAATTCACATTTTGTGACATTATAATTTAAGACGTTTACTTTCATTTTTTTAAAAAAATAACAATTGTGACTGCAACCTCTCCTTGTACCTTTAACTTCCAATCTCTTTTCACATCTGCAAAGTTAATTAAATCATGTTAAGTTGTGCAAAAATACAAAAGACCAGATTGTTCATATGTTCATTGTTTCCAAACATCAATATTTTGATGAGTGAAGATGTTTTTTTATATCATTTATCAAGACCCTCCCCACACACATTATGCATTAGTATTTAACTTATTTGACTTTTATTAAGAGTGTTTCAGTCACATAAGTAGAGGCAGATTAATCAAATCATCAGACCCAAAAAAGAAGATTCACCACTCACATTTTTTAGTCTCCTATTGGTCTCTTGGTCCCTGTGAAAGAGAGAGAGCAGAAAACAGAGGTGTGAGGAGAGAAAATGATGATAAAAGAACAGAGGGTCTGCTTGTCAGGTTCCCGTGTTGGCACTGAAAGAGCTGGAAAGAGAGAGTACAATCCAGACTGCTGCCAGCCCTTTACTCAGCCGCACGCAACACAAAGGCTGAGCGAAAAAACAAACACATTTCAGGGGGGAAAAATATCATTGCAAGCAACAAAAGACGCTTGTAGTTTTAAAATTAGGTAACTGGAAAAAACACTTTAAGGAGGCAGTAGAAAGGAGATGGAACTAATAACTATTAAATTAACAACAGAACACCAAACAAGGACCTACTGTTGTTATAAAGCCCCTTTTCAGCTCCCAATCAGTAATTCACTACTTCTCAAAAATGTTACCTCATTCTTGTTATTGTGAAACCACACAAAGCTTTTAGTATCAACCTGAAAGACTTCTTCATATGCTTACTCTGAGCCTGTCTATCTTGAACAAGTGAAGCGTCTAGTTGAAATGCTCATTAAGCAGTGGTAAACAGCTATAGCGCCATAACCATAACGATGACAGAGGAAGATGTAAAGTCTCCTTCACATCCTCTCCACATGCTACACATTCCTGCTCTCATGTGGTAATACAAGAGTCATCCATGCCGCTCTGCTCTGGACAACTTGGATTTGTTACAGCCCGTTTCACACACGCGATGTAAGCAGGGCACCTGCTGGGAATGTCATGTGTAACAGTTTTTACGACCTTATCTGGCTTCAGTTCCGCATGTTAGGATTTGTATGATTACTGATGACTTTAAAAAGGAGAAAGAAATATCTTATACTGTATATAGAGCAACTTCACACATTTGACTCCTATATGACGCTTACTGCTGTCTATTTAATATTTTTTGTGACACTTATATTCACTCAAACATGGAATATGGTGGTTATGAGATGCATCCTCTGCTGAGATGTTTTTGTTCTAAGAAGTTGCAGTGGTGGTCCTATAATTTCAGTAAGGGAACCAAGTATTTCCACTGCTGACAGAGTTTTACTGGGTGGAAAGATGCAGATTGCTTTTCCCACTACTCTGCGTCATCTCACACCAGAGCCTTCCAATGTGCTCATTTGCCAACACTGAAAATTGACATTTAGCAATGGGGCATATTGTTAAATTTACAGGGCCAATAAAAACAAACAGCAAGTGAAAAAAATAAATAAATAAAAAAAAAATAAAGCCCTCTCTTGTGTGGCTTGGAACACATTCACAAAAACTATAGAGATTATAGCATCTGTAGCCAGATCGTGAAGGCAAAGCAGCCATTTGCCAAATGACAACCACACCGCTTCTCGTAATGCACATTTATAGCTCAGTTGTCATCAAAAAGAGGAAGAAACAAATAAAAGGACTATTTTCATGTCCCCTGGGGATCAAGTTGTTGCTGTTGCATCTCAAAGTCAGCGGATTCTTGACATGATTGCCCCCAAACCATGGACAGTCACACAGGGCTCTGAAACAAAGCCAATAAGATTCATCTTGGATGTATTGCTCAGATCAGCGGTGACAGGAATCAGTTTAGCTGCGTGCTTCCACATAAGTTACAGATTTCTCTTCTGGCTTCTTTGTGTAGATCTACAGCACTGTTGGCAAAGGGAGAGACATAACCAATCCCTGACTAGCTTCTTCTGCTAAATAATTGCAACTCCACATTCTTATAAAGAGTCAATATATTTGGTAACGGTACCAATAGTCTGATATATACAATACAGGTGTTGTACATAATCTATGCCAAGAAGCAACACAGTTACATAAATGGCAGTTCAATTACTTCATTGCAGTTTATTAAAATTGATTTGTTTTGTTTCATCATTACTTGCCAAATTACTAAAGGAAATTTCTGCATAATGTCAACCCAGAGGGAAAACAATCAAGCAAAAAAAAACAAATATTCAAATGTTAGACAAATATCAAACAAGATCTAAAGTAAATAAACCCTACTCTTAATCATTTCACTGTGTGGCACAAAATAATGTCAGGATCAGCAACAGGATGAAAATGCACAGGTGGGGGGAGCAGGATGTGTCTCCATCCTTGCGTAGCCAAAACAAAGCCCGAAACAATGCCTCTAAATGAATGGGTGTACGTGTGCAATCAGGAGCATACCTCTGGTGTGTTCAGCTCTTCAGCATCCTGACACATAACAGCCTTCACAGGTGTTCTCTCATTCTAATAAAACACCTTCAAGTCACACCCAGACGACACACCTTAAAGTGCTGAAGAAGACGAAGGCAGGTCCGTCAGCGTGCTGTTGTGATCAGCAGAGACACTGCAGCCTCTGTGGCCGATGGAACAGTGGGAGGCTGGCATCTCTTTCCCCCAGTCAAAGACACAAACAACTGTAACCTTTGTGATGGCTTTTTGCAGCGAGGGCAGTTTCTGTGAATTAGAAATTTTATTGGCCTGCCACTATTATGACTCGCTCGGCTTGACAATCTTCCCACAGTTCACAGGACACAACAGCGTGGAGGCATGGTGGCATTTCCTAAGTGATTAAACACAAGAGGTGCGAAATGCCAGCTCAGTGAACCACACCCAAAATACTAACACATGGGACACTTAATTCCCACTCTGTATCATGCGTGAATTCTCTGAAGCCCTCAAAATAATGTGGGAAACAACATATTCCTCCAGGTATCTGAAACATTTAGCTTGATCTTCTGCCAAGGAAGCCATTGCATAATCCAAACATATTACAGCCAACACACCCTCCGCTCTTTATCTATTGTTGACAAAGGGTCACCAACATTCCTGTAAAGGACAATAAATTTTGTACTGTACCTCTCAAACTTTTGCACTTCTTTTTTTTAGCTTTGTCAATGATTTGCTTCACCAGACAGAAGAGAGACTTTGAACCTTTCTCAGTGGGGGACATTTTTTTTTTACTGTATATAACCTAAAGTCATGTTTAAGTAAATGCAGAGATACTGCATAATTACCATTTGAACATACTGCAATTGTAAATGTAAGTAATATAACAGCTGCAATACCTGTATTATATATTATAAAAGTAATTTTACCAAACTAGATTAAAGAAAGTGCATATCCTTGTTATTCGCTACATATAGGTGGCATTAAATGCAACAGTAAGATATACAACACTAACCAATGACTTATTTAACATCATTTTTTATTTTTAAAATAGATCTGCTCCAAAAATACGTTTTCTAAATACTTCTTCTGCAGTAGGATGCTGAATGGTCTAATAAAAAACACTACACACCCTTTCACTGATTAAGTATGTTTAAGACAAATGACACTTGTTCAAACAATCACTGTAATCAAGGGGAAAATACTGAGTGTGTAATATAAACTTGGCTTTCTGACTAAGTACTGACACATCAGTAGGCTGCTGATGGTCTCTTGGATGTCATGGTTCACTGATAGCACTGGAATTCACCCCGTCACTGTGCAGCTTTTTTTTTTTTTTACAAAGCCAGTGAGACACACTGCTAAACCAGATCCATCATCAGATCACTTCTGCTGCGTATGACTTCACCGGAGGGCTGGAGGGTAAATCCTGATGGTTCTAATGTCACAGCACAAACTTCTTTAAACAACAAGCACTTAACGTGAGCTTGACATTTGTGCCTTTCAATGCATGTGTGGCTGATAAAGGTCTTTATCAGTTCACAATGTAACAGTCTTCCTGTTATCCTCTTGTAACTGCGCAAAGGCAATTACTATCAAAGCTCAAAGGTCAAACTAAACATCCAATAACATTTTATGGCTGCAGCAGAAACTCTGGTGTGACTGAAACTATGATCCCTGCATGCAGGCGTAAGGGTGGAATATAGATATTGGAGTTATTGGATTTATGACTTTATTCTGGCACAAACAATCAGTCTACCGCAATGGGAGCATTCTCTGTCATCTGTAACTTGTGCTGCATCATACATAAATAATTCATATGGTTTTATATCACAGTCATAAATGGTGTGAGCTGAAATAAAATGCCATCTTTCCCATTGGTTGAGTATATAATTAGAATTAAACACAGCCAAAATACAACATTAAAGTTTTCAATCAGTGAAAAAAACAACATTTGAAAGGTAGGTGATTAAGTTTTTATGTGGAAAAACAGTAGGTGAAACAGAGCAAGCTAATAAATGTGTTGGTCCTGGAGCAGAGCAGGAAAACGAAAGCACCTGTCACACTGGCTTTAGTGGAGTGGACTTTAGACACACAGCAGGAGACAGGACAGCTGATAGAGGCTACTTTCTCTCTGTCATGAGCCCTCATTTGCCTCTGCCCTCTGATAAGGAGCAGTGAATTAAAACCTGCTTGGCTGCTTACAAAATTATTTTGGATTCCTGTGTGCCACCTCTTTTTACAGGCTCTAAAAATGCTGAAGGAACCATACAACAGTTAGGCTGTTGTGCTTCTGGAGGCTTTGTCACAAGAATCCAAGAATAAAACATTTTATTGTTTTTAAGAGGGAGTTTCCATTTAGGCATCAATAAAACAGACATATTTAACTTCACCTGCAACTAACTGAGGACCTTCAGTGTTTCACCTACAATGCAAGACATCCGCTGGATTTTCATGAAAAGAAACCTGCGATCACAAACGCAAACCACACTCAAACATTCACATTTGCATGCACACACACAGGTGTATCTTCAACATGCACATGGGCTATTAAAAGCTCTTCTTCTGACTCCTGATACCATTCCAATCTACCCATCTTATGAATGTGACCCCTGGGTCCTAAAATAGGACAGCCGGGCTTCAGTGACCAAGGAATCACAGTGCACCGACATTCATCAGAAGATGGAATTTAACAAGAAGATGTATGAAAAACAAGAGGGACCGGTTGCTGTATTTAATGAGTGATTTGCTTTTTTAAGCCTCATATTTATGTTGCTGTCACACCAAAACCAAAATGACAAAGATAATAAAATAACAGGAAATGTTTGATAATGGTAATGCAAAGGTCACAAGGGCAATGAGTCACCTCTGGATTTATTACATTGATTTATAGATTTGACAGATAATTTGTTTGTATCTCTGGGCTGGGAAAGGGTTTGACTGAAATGTTTATTCAGAGCTCATATTTCTATGTAACTATAGTGCTATCTACTTATCTACTTCTGCATGCGATCCAACTGGTTTCAACACCTCCAGGTTTGTTACACAACTATAAAATTAGGGAATTATTTCAATAACAGCGTCTTTAAATAATGGAATTGCTGCTTCAAACAGCCCACTTTGTTGCTACTGACTCAGTGCTGATGTTTAGCCACAGATAGGATGGACTGAGTGGCCTTCGACTGATACCCCCTGAAGGCACACCTGTGTAAAAACTGAACAGGTTGTTCAACATACCGCATACATCAGGCTAACAACAAGAGCAATTATTACTCATCATATGTGCAAGAAAGGAAGAATGATTCATTAACTGAATAAGCGAGAGGTATTTTGTTTAACTGGTTTTATCGAGAAAGAATTTCAACAGGTGGTCACAAACACGTAGTCGAAAGACATTTTAAAATTGTATCTTGAATTGTGCCTCACAGGGAGACATGTACAACTATTAAGTTAGTGTCAAACTTACATTAAATGTTTGCCCTTCCTGTGCACATTAAAAGCTGACTGGTTGGCAAGAAATGATTGATCTGATGCCTAATGTAGCTCACGCCTGTGCTGCAAGGACGGACCTCCATGTGTCATAACAATCCCAATATTTTAAGAAACTCACGTGATCAGAACTTACTTGACTGTAACTCTGGTGGACAAGTCTTGGAGATCTCCAGGGTGAAAGAGTTGTGCCTCTTTAAGTCCAAGTTTCCCGCAGGCCCTGAGGAAGACGTTAAGGTTGTCCTGGGCAAAGAACAAAGCAAGGATGAGGTTTGTCCACCTTCAGAGGCAGAGAATAATCACTCAAGAATTCTCTGGCAGGGAGACAGCCTACAACTCAATGCTTCCAAAGTTCATCTCACTAGAGGGCAGACACGGGTGGGGAGGAGCATGCGCGCAGCAAATAAGAGCTGAGCACACGCAAACACGGGCTGGTGGGAGAGGCTGCTGCGTGACAGCGGCTGACTGACAGCAGCAAGGCTACCTGTGGGCTGGGTTTTGGGTGGGGACCAAGCCAAAACCAGGAAGCATGACATCAGGATTATGCACAAGTCACACACCAGATGGGCCAATGCGAATACAAATATGACACACACAGAAACAGCGCTGCTTCTCACACCCTGAAACTACCCCCTCCCATGCACGCCAAGCCCTTTCCATGTGAATACCTGTGATATCTGTGGGGCAGAGGACTATTTTGGAGACACTGGGTTGCTACAAAACACAAGGTCAGGTGACAAAATCAGTTTTCCTGAAGGCAGCAGACACGGCAGAGCAGGAACACTGTGGCAGTGTTTTCAGATTGTGTTACATTTGTATCTGTGCCAATGATTTTCATATTAGTGTTCCTTAGGACAGCAGAAAGACTTGTGAAGAACTCACTGTTCAACTGTTCATGCTTGAGCTGGAACACATCTCCAACCTTAAAGCCATGACTGCAATCACTGGTTTGTAACTTTCCCAGTCGAAATTGTCAGTGCCTTTTTTGTATGTGTGTCCTTCCCTCTGGGGGACAGCTCTGGTCAGAATGGTTTCATTTAATGACATGAGGCTTAAACGTGGGTTGAAATAATAGAGGGGTAGTCTGTTCTATATTTAACTACCAAACATGCTTATTAGCAAATTGTAGAAGAGAGCTGACCCTCTACATGCAGGAATCTCCTGTAACAGCTTTATTTGTCTCTTAAGTGCACATTGTCAGGTCTTATCGGTCACCGTGTGCCCCTACAGGCCAAAGTTCACCACCTCCAACAACTGAATCAATTCCATAGCAGTGACTGACAATGACTGCTCATTGGCAAAGTCAGATTGCTTGTTCTTCTTCTTCTTCTTTTTTTTTTTTTTTTACAACAAAACAATTAAATAAAACTGTGAATAGGTGGTGCTGATATTGATCAGATCAATATGACACATATTTGTAGCATTCTTGAAACAATTACACAATTTGATTACACATTTTTTTTTTATTGCAGTTTCTTTATAATAAGCAATTATGACCAAATTGTGTGTTTCCTTCTTTATGTTTCCTACTTCTTGTTGGTTCACATGATTTTCAGTTCAATAATTTCTTGTTAATTACTGACATGTATGTGACATGTATTCCAGTACTCAGCATCTACAACTGTGTCTGACATGTAAGGCTAAATGGTTATTTGTTCAATCTCTAAATATTTTTATTATTTGAAAGAATTTTTAATAAAGGTCAAGTATTATACGAGCATTCATCTTCGAGGGCTACAGGTTTTAAATTTAGTAAGTCAAGTGTTTGTTCAACAACACTTTTCAAAACTATGGTTGCCATGGTGCCT
Source organism: Lagocephalus sceleratus (assembly GCA_911728415.1). NCBI lineage: Eukaryota > Metazoa > Chordata > Actinopteri > Tetraodontiformes > Tetraodontidae > Lagocephalus > Lagocephalus sceleratus. The sequence continues at coordinate 15,312,786 of CAJVRN010000231.1, read as the reverse complement.
CACAAAGAAAACAGACAACCGGAACAAAACACTAAACAGAAGAATATTGCATATCAGTAGAAAGCACAAAATAACACACACTTTAAGAAGATGTCTAATGACAAGCATTCAAGAGGGTTTTCAGACCTGACTCCAAGGGGGATACTATTAAACAGTCTGGGGCCTGCAACAGCAAATGGCCAGACTCTTCACAAGTTTTTAGACTTGTATGAGGTATAGCTTGTAGCTTGTAGTAAAAACCTGCTGTGCCTAACAGAGTTCAGAGTACCGGTAAATCTCTGACATACTCCTGCAGTCATACTCACATATTTATCATCGTATAAGTGAAGAGAATTTGATCTCATGTTTAATTGGCTCCCAGTGTAGAACAAAGAAATGGGTAATGATAAGAGTGCTGAGAGGTTTTGGTGAGGCTGGATCAACTATCCAGGGAAGTGCACTTAAGATAAGATTCTGCATTCTGCAACATTCCAGGAGTAAAAAAAAAATGAACTGGCAAAGTTCATACAATAAGCTTGTATGTTAACAAATCAATAAATGAATATGAATTCAATTTTCAAGAACACTCGTTTACAAAGGTATTGAAGGATTTCAATATCATGGCCTAATTTTGGATGGTTTAACTGCAGAAAATTATGCAACATCTATTAATATTGGCCAGACACACTTGCAAAATAGTGAGACTTGTGTGGTAGCCAGTGTAGCAATGATGAAGTATCAACCACCCAACTTAGAGGAGCATACGCTGGCTCTTCGATATGGACTGCAAAAAACATAGTTAGTGGGACATTCACTTTATTACCACAAGAGGAAACCATGTAATTTTAAACTGCTCAGCTGTAACAGCAGGACCAATGGAGTCAAAAGGCATCAGACAAATTTATAAAAACTGCATGGAACCAGCGTGTTTTCTAACGTTTGAATGTACACAGACCTTACTTGCATTTCAGTGAGTGATGTTTTAGTCAAAGTAAGAAGTATGAAAAGGTGGGACATTTACTGTATTTTAATCATCTTATGCTTCCTTTAATATATCAACATTTCCCCCATGAATAGATTGTAATGTGATTGTAATAGAGTATAATGTGATTTTTAAGTGACCATTAATGTAGAGAGAAGTTAAATTATTATATCAGCAGTAAAAGTAACTGTCTTCTTAAAACCACACCTGAGGCACCACCACTCAGTCTAGAGCAGTTAAAAAGCAGAAATCAGAGGCACATTCATCTTTATCCTTCAGCCAATATTCCATTAAGAAGAAGGAAGTGTCAGCTCTGGAAAAGATACCAAATGTTTAAAAGATAACTTAATTGACAGGGATGTTCATGGTTTGAGTTGTGTGAGTTGGCTGCACCGGACTTGGGTAGGCATGCAATACTCTATATTATGGTGTCTGTATGGTTTATTACGAATTAATTTAATGAATTATTGGGAAGGGCAGAAAAGAGAAGAATCACGAAGTCAACAAATTAGGAGTTTGAAAAGGTTACAGAAGAGGAGCAATCACAAACTGCTCTGTTCAGTCAGTCACTTCAGTTTGTGAGATACCACTCAGTAGAGATGCACCTTGGCCTCTGGTGACAGGTGAAATACAGTTCTACGTTCCTGTAGTAGGTGTGGCATCACAGATGCATCTCCAGCACTGCCTGTTACAGTGACAAACAAGACAAGACAACAACATGTGCCATAGTGGAGAGTCAACTGCTCTGTTGAAAGAAACTGGAAGACGTTCTGACTTTTGAAATTTGAGAGGAGAAGCGTCTTCCAGTTTCATTCAACAGTCCAGTTGACTCTCCGCTCAACCTCGGAGACAACCTGGATGAATGTGAACCTTCATGCAGTCACAGTTTCTTTCAGTGGTGGTTTGAACAGCTCTATTAATTAATCAAATAAGAAAAGCTCTCCACGAAAACCATTCAAAAATCCAAGGTGAGTTCTGCTGGCTGTAACCTTGCTGATGTCATTTATAAAATTCAGAAAAAGGTGCCTGGTAGCCACAAATACCCCCACAAATGTGCCAAACAACTGTTGCACTGCTCAGCCCAGCCTGACAGAGAAAATAGAGCTTGTTAAGTCAATATAAGAAAAGCCTGTATTAACACGATCAGCCGCTATGAGTACTTAACTAAAAGAGCATTAAGAATACAAAGACCTCCCTGCTAATACTGATTCCCAGAACATGCGGAGATAATAATAATGGAATGTAATTTTGACTTGTGCCTTCACATAATCCTGCTAAATATTCTGTACCCATCCAGCAGTCACTAATCCTCTCACGGTGGCTTGAGGACTTTGAATTAAGCACTTCTCACTATGAAATGGAACGATTGGACTCATAACTTGTCCCATTTGGTACAAAAGGATCCCAGTCCCAGCCAGTCACATTGTGGGGACTCTATTTATACCCCTGCATTCTATGTCTAAGACGGCTGTATGCTACAATTACCCTCAACTGACCCCTGGCAGTGCTTCAAACACCCAGCAATTTGATTCCTATAACAATAAACCAAGAGGAGATGGAATACTGTTGCCTCTCCCCCAACAGGCCCAATAAAAGACCTCGCCGTACCAACAGGCTGATCCAGTCATAACATGCACCCATACAACAAAAACATAGTAACAAAATATTATCAAATTCCTCTCATTGCACAGATGATTGGACATTTGAATGAATAAATACACCTTAAAAGACTGCTGAAAGTTCTGTTTATCTCGGCCCACTTCTGCCTCAACCCACTATAGAGCTGGTAGGTGCATGAACAACCAGCACAGGGGCAATTACAGTGCATTTATTTATTTTTTTGACGTTTAACTCAGCTATCTGCTTCACTGCAAAACTGTTCCCCTCCTACTCGGAGCTGGTTAAAGCAGAACCAGACCTGAACCGTGGTGCCATGACCCAAAACCACAGCTCAGCAACAAAGAGAGGAGTGTGTTGACATGGGAAGCATTCCCTTGGACACGAGTGGGGCCAAAAATATGACCAGGTCTGGAGCCAGTGTTGCTAAATATTCCATCAAACTGGAGATTTATGCCCCCTACCCCCAATTTCCTGGAATTTTTGTCCTGCCAGAACATTTGAGAGCTAAAAATCTTTCAGATAATAAAAGTAAACCATTTATAATAAAATCACATTTCTACGAAACATTTCTTTGTCTATTGTGTTGTTGGAAATGGTCAACACACATGAAATCATCTCCATTAAATCATCTACACAGTAGATTTTGCCAAAGAAAAATCTATACATTAAGTAATAAGGCTGAAGCCCAGCCCTTGAAGCATAGACCTGTTGCTATTTACAGACATGAGGAGCTAAACGGCCTGACAAACTGAACAACACCTGACTTTAGCAGGAGCTCACTCTCGCAGCAGAGCCAGGGTGAGCATTGTTGCGCTGCAGGGTTGGCAGGAACCCGATAATCACTGGCCAGCAGGGAGCCTTTGCCTCTGTTGAACAATTTATGATCAGCTGGTTTCAGATTAGTCTTCAGGCCTCAGAAATTCCACATGCATGCTGCTGACGGAGGGGAGAATTTACCTCATCAGATCAGCAGGTGCTAGCCTGGATCCAAACAGACAGGGAGGGAATTTGGTTTTATACACAAACACATCCAAAGCTCCTGCATGTGGCACTGCAAGCACAGGGGCTGACTTTTACTCAGCCTCTACTCTTTTTTACCCCTGCTTGGAAACTTGTTATTGTTCTGCAGAGACGGTGACTTAGTGATCACAGCAAGAGACGTTGGCTGGACTCAATTACTCAAATAAGAGAAAACATTGTAATGTATCACCTACTTCTCAAACAACTGTGAACGGGCCTTTAATGTATTACTTCAGTAGAACCAGTGTGGCATAAAATGTTTAGCCACCAGCTTTGTAAATACAAGGATGCTGTCTGGAGAAACACTCATTAAGGTGCAGACACAACGGAAGATCACAAAAACCAAACCAATCCACTTCCAACCTCCACCACAACCAGTCATAAATGTATTTATAAATATTGGGAAGATGTTTTTTTTTTGTGCAGCCTGAAGCACACCATAGGGAGCACTTACGAGCACCAAGCTGCTGCATGTTCACTGAGCTTATTAGTGCGGCTGGATATGCGGCAGGACAAATCACTGAGGCTTATATTTCCCTCTCTCCCGCATCATCCTCCCACATGTTAACTCAGCAAATATTACCCTAACATGACAAATGACTAATGATAGAGTGACTGTGTGCTAAGAAAGATGCATTCACATTCAAAGAAAAAAAAAAATCAGAAGACTTACCAGCCCAGCAATAGGTGTGGGCAGTCTGTTCACCCTCTTGATGGTACCAGGCTTGATCCTGTTGATCAGACTGTGAAAAAAACAAAAGGAGGAAAACAGAAAGAAAGAAAATCAGGGCACAGTGGTGAGCAAGTGAAAGGACCCAGCCATTGACAAGTTTGAACGGACTAACAAGGAACCAACATAAAGTTGCAAAGTCTTAGTGTTGTCTGTTTACGACTGTGTATAATGGTGGCCACCTGGTTCCAGTTTAGTAAATGGCCAGCTCTGCTCCCTGAAGTAAACACGTGGCTACCCCTCTCCCACAATATGCCCACTTCACTGAAACAAGCCCTAACAAACACTGAGCCACCACATCAGATAAAGTTTGACCAAAGAGTGATTTTTGATGCATTAATTTACATTTCCAAACTACTCTTAAGTCAAGTCCTTGTCCTTACCTGCAGTGATAATAAACAGATAAAACTCAACATTTCTGATAAAGAGTTGGAGCTATTAAAGTTGACACAACTATAAAGCAATGGTATGTAAATATTACGAAGTAAAAGATTACATTGCTCAAACAGCTGAATCAAATGATGAATGAAACTCTAAACCTAATTTTGGTCTATTGTATGTATACAATATTGGCACGGAGACTGCAGATTTAGCACTGATGAAAAGAAAGAATTTCGGGTTGAAGTCAGTCATTAAGGGCTCAAACAATAGAAAGCTGTGATGACTTTATCAGATAGCCTCCCATTTTGGCTGAGTAGGATATGAACATGTGTGTGACCCATGCTAAACATTCCTTTCCAAGCAGATGTGAGAAGTGCAACACAATAGGAATGGATGCTTCTAGGTGTGAGCGATTTAATCGGTCTTCCCCTTCCTCGCGCTGAGAAAACACTGACAGCTTTCTGAGAGAAAGTGTGTCTGTTTTTCTCCATGGGACTAAGGAAACCCTGGAGTCGGCCTGGAGACTGCAGAACGAGGGGCTCCCACTTTGAACCTGTGCCAATCTGGTTTTGAGAGTTTCTCCTGGTAATTATAGCTTCCTGTTAATTTGCACAAATCACACCAGTGCTTCAGTGAGGATACACATATATGACAGGGACGGGATAGGACATACACATAACCCTGATCTGAGAAAAGCCACAAGCCACAAGAAGAGATGTGGGTGAATCGATGCAAATGCTAATTATGCACGGACAGATTTTGGTCCTCCAACTCATCAAAACAACTGATGCACCCGGGTTAATGAGAAAGCAGGGTGCCCCGGTGTGGTTTCATATGGAAGCTTTCCACTCACTACATGGCTTCTTGCAGCTCTCATTAAAGTAAAGATGGTACTTTGTCCATCCACACACTTGTAGCATCTGTCAAACAGATGAACCAACTCCTAAAATAGATTTCATATTATTAAAATCCCAACACAGTTGGCAGATCTCACTCTAAAAGTCACTGCATGAAGCAGCCTCTACTCCTCTTTAAGCCTAACTAAACCTCCACTTTATGTGAATAACAAACAAACAGAAACCCAGCAGGAGGTCCGTCTGGGAAATATCAGCAACACTTCCACTGGAGTCCCAGACCCTGAGGAAAGCAGACTATCACATGAGTGGCTGGTGGAAGAGAGGTGCCTGACACTGGCGGAGTACTTACTCACACAACAGAATGCCATTCTCCAGCGCCGATCGGAAGTCGTTGCTCCCAAATGTTTTCTTGGTCACTGCCTGTTAAAAAAAAAAAAAAAAAAGGGAACGCAAAAAACTTGAGAAAATTATAGCTAGGGCAGAGTGATGAGAAGAGGCTGCGGTTTGCATGCAGGGTGGGAAGGTTGGAGAAGAAAGGTAGGATGTTGAGAACAGTACCAGAGGAAGTCAGAGGCATTTCCTCCAGTTCCTACAGTGTCCCTGGGACATAGTTGGGCAAAGTTCTTCATACATGTGCACTTCATTCAGAGGGTGCTCTGCACTTTGATTCTGGAAATCCACTAGTAAATGGTTTTAAAGTGTGCTCAAGCCAAGCTGCCCAACCCCTCAGAACTATGGGTACATCTGTGTGGTTGAGGCGAAACACAGCCCTGCATTATAAACTCATGCTTTTCCCATGATCTCAAACCACCACTGCAGAGCACCAGGAGGGAATAAGAAGACAACCATCCACATACTGAATATATGACAAGCAGCTCACACATAAAACAAACAAGCATTTAACAAAAATTTCATGATTGCTTTTGGATATAATATATTTTAATATATACAGAATACATAAACCTGAATCGTTTGCAGGAATCCATACAGTTAACGTGTTCTAGTAAGTTCTAAATAAGTGGAAACCTCTAGTTTTTATTGCATTAATACATTTTAATAAAACAAAGTAATTAATATATATTTACTATATGAGTGGTAATATATTACTGTATATAATATATGTGACCTAACTCAACACTGCAGTTCAATTGTGCAACAACTTCAACAGAGTGAATATTCCATATGTGACTCCAGTATAAAGACCTGTTTCTTGGGGGTCCATATTCTGGTTCATCAGGATTCCTACTGCACTTAGACACAATTATAGAAGTATAGGTCAATGGTTGATACAAACCCTCCCCGAAAAGCAAAAAAAATCTGTCTGAATCATTTGTCTATACCAGCTCTTCCTTACAATACAGAGGCTGTGCAGGAACCAGATTAGTTGGGGTGGGGGGGGGGGCACCAGGGCACATGTGACTACTCAGCATCTACAGTAACAACTGTTGCCTGAGTTTATCACCAGTCAGCTCTTTAAGTAGAACTGACAAAAATAAAGAAAGCATGTAGATGGTTTCAAGGTGAACTTGAGAAAGTTCCAAAACCAAACTTTGACCAACTAGACTTTTTGAACCTCAGCCTATAGATGCTATCTATGGTATCTCTGACTAATACTACAGCATTAGGCAGGTGTTTCCACTATAAATAGATGATGCTAACTGATAAAGACATATCTCTATATTCATCAGAAAAGAGAAGGTGTTACATAATACTGGCATAATATTTTAGCAAAACAGGTCCACTTCAGTAACAATCACAATAAAGTTAGACGAGGTCTATCAGAGAAACGCTGAATGTTGCAACAGGCCAGATGAACACTCACAAAACTGTATGCTTTCAGTAAGACAGTAAGTCAGTTTGCAGTGTGCACACATGTTCGCACGGGCAAAACGAGTCAAACAGGTCTTACAAATTTGATCAGATGTGAGGCATTTGCAAGCTTTTGTTCCCTTTTTATTCGCATGGAAGAGGACAAAAGTGGGGACAATTACTGACTTTGGTAAGCGCAGGCCATCATTTGGAAGAGGGTAGGAGAAACCAGGGTAATTACACAAACAGACAGACACTGGAATAGTATTATTTTCAAACAAAGCTCTGTTGCACCTTACACCACACCCCAGGTAACCTGAGACGGCCACGGCCTTAAATACTCATCATTCCAACATAAATAGAACATACCACAGTGTCTATGACTAGGATAACTACGTTTTGATGCGATCATTGTCAATAGTCGCTCTGCGCGTGCGTGTGTGTGTGCGTGTGTACAGTCTGATGGAGTTATTGTCTGGAATTTCTCACTGTGTTTACCAAACACACAAATGTCTTGGCCCACTTTTCAGCAGCTAACAAAAATACCATCATAGCCAGGCACTGGCAACAAGAGTGACCAACACCCTTTTACCAGCACACACTAATCAGCGAGGTGGTGCACTTTGCATATGAAATCCTGACCCCTGCTGTTCCATGCACGCTGCGACATTAGTCCAGTTGTGGTATTGCAAAAGCAATACAGGAAGTCGTTTCCACTGACTCATAGTACATGTTGGCCAATGTCATGTCTTTTTTTGTTGATTTTCATATAAAGTGCTAACTTAATGCTTGTAAATCTTGTTTGTGGTGATTTTCTAGGGTGAAAGAATGCCCGCGCAACAGGAGTCACGTAAAATAAAAGTGACCAACCCTGGCAGGGAAACTCCCAGCACCAGAATGAAGTTCTCCTGCTTCGTGTCATGATTGCGTTAATTGTTTTCAGACCCGTGCTGCTGCGCCTTCTCCCGTAGAACCTGCCATGTAGGATAATACGCCTAATCTGCAACAACATACTGCCACTCTGGTTTAACCGAGCTTTAAGGCAGGGGAGAGATTTCAAAAACAGCTCGCCTTGCTAGGAACACACACCCTCGCTCCCCTCAAGAATGTGCTGCTGAACGTGTTGAAGAACTCTGACGGAAAGTCACATGAAAGACAAGAGGTGTGGGCCCACGAGTTCATTACTGACTCTGAAAATGTTCTAATACGTGTGTGTGTGTGTGTGTGTGTGTGTGTGAGGCCGGTGAACAAAGAATATTGTCCTGCTGGAGGACAGAGGAATGCAGGAGGCCCTCACAGTGATCACAGTTATTGATTACTCATGCACAGCGCTGATATGCATCAGTAGTCAGGGTACGGGCCAATGTACAACCTCACTGGTATAATTTATCTGCTCCTGCCATCAAGCACAGGGTCGTCCAACTCATCAAAACAAAGGAGACTTCAGTATTGTGCAACTTCAGGTATTAATGGGACTCCAGCACTTTTTTTTTTAGCTGCAAGTTTCTCCTGCATGAACAAACCAGGATAAAACAAGTGCTAAAAAAGAGTACCAAAACATCCTGTAACCTGTGCAGCGGTCAACCATAGGCAACAGTCAGCTGAGCACCACTACACCGGGACCCTCCCAGTATCCTTCAAACATCACCAATTAAACAAAGTCTCAGCTTAACATGCGGCCTGTCTTGTTTACTCTGCCACTACGCCCCCCCCCCCACACACACCCCCCACATTAGATGTTACAAGTGGCTTAAATGTGCCCTGTGGGTACCTGACCCGCCCACATTTTCAAGGAGCCTCCCGTGTTTCAGACATGACGCCGTAGATGAGGACATCATCCAAACCCTCACAGACGCGCAGACTTCCGCAGCACTTTGTGTCTCGGAAATCTCGCTCTGAAAAGGGTTCATGAGGAGACGAGACGCGAAGGGATCCTCGCGTGTCTTGTTGATGCTGCGGCTCCGGTGGCACCAGGGTTAACGCTCTCTGCGCCGCATGTGTTTAACTAAGCCTGCTCTTGGATTCAGTTTGGACATGAGGATGTTTGCCAGTGTCTTAAAATATTGATATGGAAGTTTTTTTGAGAGTGGCAGCATTCTTTGTGGTCTGCGTAACTCTGAGCAGTCCAAAAATGTTGACTGTTGCTGAAAGCTGACCTTTAGACAAGCAGTTTAGAAACACACCAAAGTAAATCAATAAGTAAATCAATAAGCAATCAACCAGTAAGTAAATCAATCAAAATGCTGCCGGTAAAGAGAAAGCTATGGGTATTACAGGTGTTACAAAGCCAATTCTAAACACCGCCCCTTGTTCTTGATGGTTTTTCGACACTTACAGCCTCACCAGTGAGGTCACAAGGGTCTGTATTATAACGCTGGGCCCTGTGCTGTGGTGAGGGGAGGCCAGCTTTGAGGAGAGCCCGTTCACAACCGCGCCAGCGCGCACAAGAGCGCGGCCCACGTGACAAGCTCGAAATGATGCGGCCAGGCTTTAACAACCTGCGAGCTAACCGTGCACACACGCCACTTCCTAAAAGCCTCGCTAACCGTCCAGCGGCACCGCACGCCCTGCGAAAGGTCGAGCCGTCGGCCTGAGGCGAGGAGCTCCAGCCTCACACCCACCGCCTTCACCTGCTCACGGCCAGTTCAGGTTTCCTGCTTAGTGGACCAGATCTCCTGAGACCGTGGCCCCAGCACCACCGGACCACAACAATGGGCCAGTGTGCAAGTGTGAGAAACTGATGTCACGTCACAAGAATTTTTGTTTGGCCCCGGTGAAATTTAGAACAATATTTGTTTAGTTGCAGCCAGCGAGCAGCTGCACAGCGCTCCGGGAGAGAGTTTTTTCCGAATGAGGAAGCGCAGTGTTGCAGTCTGTCAGTTGATGTAAAGCGCAGGGGGGGGCTGAGGTTTACACTGTTTTATAAAGTTTCAAGCAAGTCAGTCAGTCTCACTCTGTGTGTGCGAAAGAGTTTGTTTTTTTTTGGACTCATCGGTAAAGGACTCCTTCTCAGTCGTGCAGCTATGATATTTACTGCTGACTGTCAGCTTGAACCCAGAGCCCCTGGGAAATATCAATCACCTGTGGGCAGGTTCAGGCAAGATTAGGTATCCATCAATATGGATACCAGTGAGAACAATATGGTCTGAAACTGGTGAAAACTGGGATTTGTGACGAAAATGGGGAAAGTCAACTGACACTCTTCTTTTGTTGTAGCATTTTTTTTAAATATATTCGATTCAATTTCCTCGTCTGTGTTACAGAGGAAAAAAAAACGGTTCCATGTCTTCTTGAAGAATGCTGAAGATCGAAGAGGAACAAATTTCCACTATGACTCACAAAAGTCAAATCTACCATTAGCACTATTGGATTATATTCTATGAAGTCAAATCTGGTGTTCTATTCTGAATAACACAACCTGGTAATGGAACTGCCGCTGGAAGCCTCTGCAGGCATGAAACCAGTTCATTCTTGGGCAAAAATCTCACAAAGTAGACTGTGAGCAAACATGAACAGAAGCATGAGCGCTCAGTCATTTTAAGTCACAGTATCTGATGCACCACAAATATCTGGTGGTTGTGGTGAGTATTTTATGACAGTCTGGGGGTTGAAACTCAAGAAGCATTTAAATAAGGGATGAACCGTTCTCAAAAACCCTCAGATTTTATATTCTGAAAGGCAGCACAAGCCAAACTCTGAGATTTTGAAGAATTTTTAGAAGTCCACAAAAGCTCACAACTCGGTGGATGCGTCAAAAAGCTCCAAAGGTTTCTTTTGTTGTTTGTTGTTGTTCTCCTTCTTCTTCTAAACTTATTGGTATGTCATGTCCTTTGAGCATCTGAGAATAACACTTTGGAGGGTTTTTTTTTTTTTTTTTTTTTTTTTTTTTTTTGTTTTGAAACTTACCTCAATCCACCTCTGCGCCTCCAGGTAGGCTTCGTCGCAGCTGACAGAGGACTGCTCTCGCCACTCCATCACTCCAGGCTTTATCAGAGCTGCGCAAGCGGCTCCAAATCAGTGCCGAATGGTCCAAAAAACAACCCCCAAAGATCCAGGGCCGTAGAAGGCAGCTGGGTCAGAGACGCACACAGGACGAAGAGCTCTCCCGAACAGCGAGCCGAGCGGGGATGAAGGGCAGCTTCACTTAAAAAATATGCATTGTTTCAATCCGCCGGCTCATCAGTGGAAATATGCAAGGTGTAACGACAACACAACAGCGCTGCATCACCTTGCTTACCTGTCCTACCATCCGACACACCTGTCCGGTTTGTTTCCGCTCGTTCACGGACCGTTTGGACTCTTTTGCGCCCATGCAACAGTAACCGGAGCGACTCTCCCGCAGCTCTGATAACTTCCTACACAGCAGCTTTAAAGAGCCGGAGGCTGAGGCGCCAGGGTTTGCAAAGCGGGGTCCGAGGACCACCCACCGGTCAATGCGACTTCCAGGTGAACATAAGCTCGTTTTCGCCCCCCCCCGCTCTTTCCCTTTCTGGAGATTATTTTTTGATCCCTTGTTTTTTTCCACTGCAGCAGTTTCAGTGAGCGCACACAGTCGTGCAAAAAAAAAAAAAAAAAAAAAATAGAGCCAAATCCTGGAAGAAAACTCGGCGAGAGAAGTCACAAAGACAAAATTCACTCGTGGGCGCTGAAGACCCCAGGACCAGAGAAAAGCCAAAGATTTTCTTGTCACTAACTTTGGAAATAGCGCTCCTGCAGCGCCGCCCAGTGGCAAATCTGGAGAACTGCTGCCGTAAGAAGAGACAGGGGAGAGGGTTACTGCCTTGATGTCATCTTCCAAATTAAGAATGAGTTCAGTTTTGCATGCTTGTGGTAGATGATAAGACTGTTTACTTGATAAGTTATCTATAAAATTGTACAACCTCTAAAAGACTGTTGCGCACAACACCTTTCCATTTCCAATGCTTATAGGAAAATCAAAATATAGTTTAGTACAAGTTGGTAGAGAGAACATTCCACCACCCTCACTCTTGGTTTCAGTGTTAGAGGGAAAAAAATGGGTGAGGAAAACCTTGTTTGATTATTTCACAGTGAGAACATAGTTCAGACGGAATAACATTGTGGGCGATATTATTTTTTGTGGTTCTGATTTAACAAGAGATGTTGAGGCTCTAAAACACCAGAATCATTCCCAAAGCAAGATACTTACATAAGGATACTGCACTTCCAAGAATTATAAACGTGGATTAGAAAAACAACAGGAATTTGTAGACAACTTAAATTTTACTGCAATTTGCATAAGCAACACCTAAAAAAATACCTTTGACATCATCTTCAATTCTGATGACAAACTTTCAAACATCTTCTCCAGGGATGTAGTCAGCTTTTAATTTAGTTGGTCTCACTCACAGGAGATGCTTGTGGTTTTTTGCACACTGTCATTACAGCAGGTGTAGTACCCTTTGATTTAAAGTCTTATAAAACATTCTTCATTTGAATTTAATCATGTGGTCAAAAATGACGGCATCACACAAACAAAAGAAAATAAAAATCAGTCAGAAGAAAAACGTTTGTGTAGTGTTCTTAGAGATATTTCAGCTTTGCTGAACTGGAAGATCTTAACAGACTTTACTTTTGGTTGTAAATCAGTGCTCTGCTGAATCAAATGTGTTCAAACATTGAACAGATGATTCACAATGGAAAAAAACACGACTTTAATATGATATCCCTGGCAATTTTTTCAATTCCTCACATCAGTTCTTAAAGGAATTTGTACGCGTTGGAAAGGAAAAAATAATTTCTGATTAAGCAAGCACTTAAGAATTTTTGGCAGTTTGTGTTTCCTTCAATTCGTAGGTTAACAGAAGAGCTGCCCTACTCGGAGTCCTTGGAGAGGGCGATGATGTTGAACAGAACCTCCTGAGGGTCGCGTTCCATGAAAGACTTGCAAGCTCTTGCAGCGTCCTGCAGCCAGGCACGTCAGAAATATGTCGGATTAAAAATAAGAACATCAAGCTGAATTTTGTTTTACTTTTATTCTTACCTCAAGAAATGTGTCCTCTGATGTCTTTCCATGCACAATAGGGAAAGCCTTCCGACCGTCTAGGAAGGCAGAATTACAGTTAAATGCGCAATAAATCAAAAGACTTGTGTGAAAAAGGTGACCAGATATTAATGCAAAGATCGACTCACCAAGTTCATATAATTGTCCTCCTACATTCACAAAAGCTATGAAATGCAGATTAATTTGTTCATCTACACTCGGAGCCTGTTACAGACAAAAAAAAAGATTTCATTGTGTTGTCATACACCTAATACACCAAAACAAATTTTAAAGATTATTAACACAATAGTACTAAATGCAAACCCTCGTCTCTCCTTCCTGCGCAGTGGATTCATGCATTTCACGTATTGTCTGAAATAGAAAACAGGACAAAAGTGGAAGAGAAAAGGTGGTAAGGGTTCATAATCACATGCAGTCCCTTAAAAGTGATAATGAATATTATTCTGACTTTTGTATACTGTACCCAGTTCATATCATGGTCCATTTTGTATTCACATAACCCAATACACAGTTTGGTTCAAGTTATATATTTTGTCAATCCCCATCCAGAAGTCAATTTAGAGACTTATTTTAGGTTTTGTCTTTAAACTTTATTATTTTATCTCATGCACGCTTCTTATTATTACATGTTACCCATTTCTGATTCTGACAGTTGATAAATAGAATAAAATAATAAAGAGGTCGTTGGAAGCATTTTACAATAGCTAGTTACTATATATGAATAAACAATGACACCCTTCAGAGAATAAAGTGACATTAATTCTGACAGTAACACAAAATATCACCTGCACAAAAAACATTTGTTTTTTTGGGTTTTCTCACCTCGTCGTCTTCCAAGAAAGCAGCCCTTTCTCCTGGTGTCATGTTAGAGGACATTTTGAGGAACTTCTCAAGATAAGAGAGAGGCTCTGAGGAGTAACAACAATATACAGCAAGTGAATTACAATTGAGATTAACTGTTTTTCTTAACTGTTTTGCCAGCACTAAAAAAAATAAATGAAAAAAATAACAATTAAAAAAAAAAGTATATATATTCAATATATATTGAACTTAGTTTTACTTTAAACTACAAATGGTAAACTTTCAGAACACAGCAAGGACTTTAAGAAATAAGAACCTACCAAACTCCAGATATTTCTGGTTATTGGCTAATGCATGAATCACTCCTATTGTTCCACATGCATTGACAATGGTCTGCTTAACAAAATACACATCAGGTGACACATCCTGTGGCTGCTGCTTGAGTCTGTCTTCTTCCTCTTGCTTGAAAGCCTCATACTAGAGAGAAGCAAACAAAATGAGACATGTATTCATAAAATCCCATGGATTTAAAGATGGAAAACTGTAAAAGGAAATTAAAGTACCATATCTGTTATTGGGAAAAGAAGCAACACCGCACACACGGGTCTTGGTATCAAGCTTAGTAGATCTTCATCCAGTCCGAACACATCTACAAACCTCCAGGATGGTTTCATACCCAAAGATATGACAAACTAAACAAAACACAAAAATAGCAAGGAGGGTAAATTGTTATACATGAAAGGCAAAGAGCTGGCCTGACAGTGTGGAAAATAACATCAAACTGATGAAAAGGCAAGAGAAACTATATTAAAATACCAAATAATAACATTATACAGAAATAATTGTATGGTAATAAAGGGATATTATAATTGATTTCAGAAAAGAGATTAGTAAAAATCTCACAAAGTGGATGTCTGTATTATTTTCAAATTTTACTTGTTTAACTTTAAAGTTATTTGTCAACCACACTCAATTTGCTGTAGTAAAATGGTCAAAATAAACATAACTTATTAGTTTTATGGGTGAGGATATTTTGTCACTGTGCAGGAGAACCTGATGGTGACTGTGTGAGGCAATTGAACCAGAATAAAATAATATATTATTGACAGTCATGAAATAACACAAGATGTCGTATAATAGTGTAATAGACAGAAACAGAACCACACACACAGACAGACAGACAGACACAAACAGGAGTTTAAAAGCTTTGCTTTTTAAAATGGAACGAGCATGAACCTCACTGATGTGGAGAACTTCTGCAGAAGGCCCCAAAGCCATCTCAAGTCAAATAAATGAAAAACTGAAACTCCTCACCTTTGTCATGATCTGTAACAGAGAACAGACATTGATGATTATCCTCTTTAATCTGAACAACAACAACAACAGCAGCAGCAGCAGCTTTAGCTTCTGTTCGGTTTTCTCGCTGAAGTCAGCTACAAACCGCATGGTTGTGAATTGATGACAATAAAATGTTATACTTTAATAGGGAGTAACGATACGTACTTCGGGATTGGCCTCCAAAGGCAACCAGCTCATCTTGAAGCTGAATTAACTTGCTTTTCTTTGAACCGCTAACAGTGAGACCCAGACCGGACAGCCGCTCCACGCTTCCGCGTTTAGTGGGCACGCATAAACTGAAGTGCGGGGAGGGTCCATTAAAAATACCAATCAAACACAATTCTCCTCCCATCAGGAAAAAGGATATGATGTCAAAAAGGGATTATCGTATTTAACTACAACGATTTTTGTTTCTTTCTGCACAGTTTCATAAACAGCGTGTGTTTTCACTTATTTGATAGCCTTACGATCAACACAATAATGGACTCGTCCAGAGTTGTGGGCGTTCCAGTCCCTTCAATTAGAATTTCTGATTATACATGTTTTAGTTTTCTTCTTTAACTTTTACCTAACCATTGACCTAATAATACCACAGACACGTCGTTTGTGTGCATGGAGGTGTTATGATAATTTATTTCAGCGCATACCCTTAAAGAAAACAAAATAACGGCACACCCAGCGGTGCGCGTGCCCTCCAGACCAGCAGGGGGCGCTGTGACACGACCTGACCGCCCGCTGGCTACCGCGGTGCTTCTTCTTCAGTTTGTTTTTACGCAAATTGATATAAACGTGTTTACGCTTCAGCTCACATACTAAGAGTTTCATTATTTACGCATTATTTTAAGTGCCACATATCGGTTTTACCAGATATTCGCGACAGCGGCACTAACAACCACTGGTGGACAGTGAAACAGAGAAAATGCCAGGAACGGAAGACTCTTGTGGTGAGTCCAGACTTCCAGAACTCAGAAGGATTGTTAGAGTTCCACTATGAGGACAAGTAGACAAGATCAGCACATCAGCTGAGCAACAACTCGAAAGGGCCGATGTAGCTGTGAGAAGGGCTGATCTGATCTGGTTACTCGGGAGTGTGAGGCACATAAAAACTGTTCAGAAGTAAACACCTACACCATTTTAGACGATGTTGCAACTGGATCCATTAACAGAAGAAAAATAGTCTTTAAATAAGATTTAAATTAGGTTTTTGATTACTTGTGTCACTTTAATGACCTCTTTGGTATTGACAAGTTTGTTGTGTGCTTGTGTTTGTGATTTCGGGTCTAATAAAGGGATAGAGAGCATCTCAAGACTTTCTCCAGAACTGCTGGCTGAAACAGTGAGTTGACTTCATCTGTGTTTGGGTTCTTTTAGTCACAGACCGACTTCTATGTTTAAGTAGCATAGAAGGGCATCAGCTGTGTGGCAAAAGTCATGTTTGCTTTACTTCTTAATGCTGAAACCGAGGTAATCTTTACACAAGACATTTGCAAGCCCCTCTTTCACACACACACACACACACACACACACACACACACACACACACACACACACACACACACACACACACACACACTGTGCAGAAAGGTGTCAAGTAGTCCACCTCTTCCTAACTAAGATCAATTTGATATTGTGTGTAAAAGCTGTTGCTGCTCTGCTCCAGCTTCACAAGATGTGGTGATGGTGCAGAATGGTTTGATTTTGATAATGTGTTTTTTGTAACTAATCTCATCTCTGCAGTGTCAGCACATTTTGAGTTATCTTCAAGGACAATCTAAAGGAATAGATTCAGCTGAAATTTCTGATGTGAGTCAATAATAACAAATATTTATGCAATTTCAATTAATAATTCCTTTCTTATTATTTTAATTCCAATAAGTTAATTGGTCAATTAATAATTCCTTTTCTTCCAAGCTTATTACTAATTTCTTTCTTGTTTGCACAGATGTTTCAGCGAGCTGGAGTTAGATTTGAACAAGATGCTGTACAGAACATTATAAGATTCCTCTTGCTGACCTTCAGGTTAGTTTCCTTCTACTTGACAGAATGAGTCTTCTTTTCTTTGGCTGCCAATTGCAGCCCCATTTATCACTCTTATCCTTGGCTGTCACTTTTATAAAATGTCATTTTTACGGATATATATATCTAAACCTGAGGGGAAAAAATGTGTCTGACCAGATCGGCTGGGAAGAGCAACCTTTCTGCAGATGAACTCCTATCAAGACTTGAAGAAAGCAACAGCAAGTGGCCCAAAGTTTCCCTTCAAGTGTTGCATGGGTTGTGGAGTGAACATGGTGCATTGGTTTGTACTCAGCAGGAAGTCCAGGCCATGCTCAGTATCAATCAGGTATGTCCAAGACATTCACGCCTTGTAAGAGATCCAAAACCAAATCCTGATGATCTAAGGAAAGACAGCTGGGCTTGTAATTTTTCACTGTAGATCGTCGATGTCCAATGGAAGCTCGGAATGGCGATGAGCTCTGACACGTGTCGTTCTCTGAACTCCCCGTACGTGACCCTGCTGCTGAAGTTTGTCGAACCTTCTGGACAGATTAGTCAGAGGTCTTTTGAGATGACCATTCCACAGTTCCAGGTCTGCATTTGTTGCTGCGAACGTTGTCTTGTTTGTGTTATTACCGTTTCCATTGTTTGATTCCTTTATTTTCCTTTGCAGAACTTTCACAAGCAATTGAAAGAGATTGCAGCTGTTATGGAGACGGTGTGACAGTTGAAGCACATTGGACCAGACTCAACAGTCGCCTGCTGGCTAAAATGGTTAAAACCCTCTATTCGTTAGATTTGCACTTTCATATTCATGATGGTGTATGCTGGATGTTCAGCTGTCACTTAAAACAGTTAGTTGAGTAAAAAAAAGCCCTAGACAACTCACGACCCAACTTACACAGACTACATTTGTTAATAAAGAAGCTGTTGGGTGTGAATCTGTTTAGCTTATACTGGAAAAGCCCTGAAACTGTGCCTCCTTTGTTACAGATTTATTGTTCCTGTTTACTGTATGAAAGTTTGAGATTATATTCATAAATGTTTACATGCACTTGATATGTGTGTCATTATCATGAAAAGTATTTCATTTATAAATGTATTATTACTGCAGTACTGAATGAAGAAATTCAGATATTCAATAAATGTCATTTGACTACCCTAACCTCAGTTAGGTGCCAGGACTTAAAGGATTACTGTCCCTTAGATTAGAATTTTTAATCAGTTCAAAATAAATCATTGTAAGTTCAGCTTCATTTATTGAACTGGTTTCTTTGCACAGTCCAGACATCACGTCTGGGTCTGGATCATTCCAAAATGTAAATTCTGTCCCTTTTTCCTTATTCTTTCACTGAGTTTGTGGTGTATTCACGCATTGTTGTCTTATTGGAACACAAGAAACATCCTTCTGCATTCCTTTTCTGAGAGGATTGTTTATTCCATTTTCTTTCATTAAACACCATTTCCCCACCTCCTGCTGTGTCTGACACTATCTACAGGGCTGTGGGGGATAAACCCACTTTTCTCCTTTCTCACTTCCAAACATGTTCCTGCTCACAGTGACCACACTTAGAATTGCTTGCATCCAGGTTGATGGAAAACATTCTGGAATGTGGATGGTGACATCACACACTTGCTCTGACCACTTTATGTGATTGTTTACAGCAGTCACTGCATTTGTATACTATTTTTAGGTTTCACTGGAGCTTTGCAGAATAGTTGTGACTGAACCCATGACCCAGGATTTATTGTTAATATCTAAATCATTTTGATGTTGATATTTCTCTGTTCTGATGCTACACATGATGCACACTCAAGGTCTTTCTCATATAACTGAATCTAGTGATTAAAAACATGCAAGTCTTCAGTGACTTTTTATTTAATAACAACACATCATAAACAATTGGGAGCAAACCACTTTCATTATTATTTTGTAACACGATATTTTGTTCCCAAAATGTCACTGCTGTCACTTCTGTGCAATGATGCTGCTGCCATAACATGTTTATATGATCAGACAGTGAAACCAGCCCTTGATTTTGTCTGGAGCGGCTACAGAAAAAAAGGGTATCACAGCTTGAAATGGGGTTTGGAAGCCATTAGAGCTCTTCTGGCTTCTGCCTAAGTGATGAAGTTAAATATGGCAGAGCTCCTATTTTTAGGATAGGTGGAGTGCCTGGAATGGCTTTCAGTAGATGGGGAGACCTCTGGATAGGAAAACACATCAGATCGGACTGACTCGTCTCGTGGAACGTGCGTTTTACCTGAATAAAAGAAGAATTTGGAATCACAACTGCTAAGGGCCCCGAGGACAAGTACCACGTGGGCTTTAAACATCCTCCAGACTACCATGGAAGAGCGTTTCCAGTTATTTCGCAGTGGAAAAGGGAGGAGTTTGCTCCTGTCACGTTTCTCGCAGCGGCTCTGCCCTGCCCACTTCTCCAGCACATGGGATGTTTGGGCGGGTGTCGGCAGGCTGGGCCGCTCCGCCTCCCAGAGCGCCGTGGGAGAAAGGACCTTCACAAACAGGCTGCTGGAAAAGACACTAAACACGGCCTGAATGAACACAGAACTGAGAAAATATTCGCGCCGAAGCAGAACTACCGGATCGCGACAGGGGAACCTTTGAGACTCCGGGGCTGAGGCTGCGTAATTGCGCCGCCCCGGCCGTGCGCTCAGGAGGGGCGCGCAGCGCGTCAAAGAAATCTTGATTTCTCAGGACGACTTGTGTTTATGCAGAAGCCTTCCACGGCCACGTTTTAGCAAGCAGGCTTGGCCGGAACAGCACAGTGCAGGACTGTTCAGCGTTGAGCCCACTGGCCATGCAACCGGAGGAGGACTAGGACCGGGAAGCAACCTACACAGACGCGATTTAGGTGAATTTACTTCAAGCGTTTGAATGGAAGCAGCTCGTTTTTGAGAGATTTTGGGGAACAGCTGATCGCAGGGGCGAGCACATGTTTTGCACATAGGTGAACTTCCCCTGTGCACGCGGAGCGGCTGCAGATTATCCTCGACACCAGCTGGCTTTGGATACATTACATTGCAATACATTTCTTAATAGAATGATACATTTTCATCACTTTTAAAAGATCAGCGTTTATTAGCCCCCACGTCGCCGAAAGTCTGCCCGATCAACATGGAGAGTTTGGCAGAGAAAGAGACCAGGAGGTTCTCCTTGACTTACATCGGCTGGTCCGCGCTGGACAGGAGGACCACTCTGCCCATGCTGCCGTGGCTGGTGGCTGAGATCCGCAGGAGGAGCGAGAAGGGCGACTGCGGCCCCCTGGTGCAGCCCAGGGAAGTTCACCTCGTCCTCAATCCCCCCTTCGTCCGCTGCGTCCCCTCCAGCAGCACCAACTCCTCGGTTTTTATTTTCGAGCACAAAGCGCAGCTCATCTCTCGCTTCATCCACAACAGCAACGACCTCACATATTTTGCTTATCTGCTGCGGGGCCAGCCGGACAACCCGGAGTCCCAGATGTCCTGTCACGTATTCAAGGCCTGCGACCCCAACCAGGTAGGCCAGTTTTCAAGAGGAAACACAAACAAACAAGCAAACAAACAAAACCCCCCGCAGAACACTGCAGAAAAAACAAAATTGCAATTAAAGGGACACCAGTAACATGTGAAATGTAAAGGTTATGTTGATGCTTACCACTTTGCTGTTTCTTGCAAACTGGTAAGCATGCTGGTGCATTCAGCTGGGTGAGGCAATGATTAACAAGTTTTTATCCTTCAAACTTTCCATATTCTGTGTGTATTTACACTCATGGCATGCGTCTGAGGCCTTTGTGTGACTTCTGTGATGTAAACAAAAGACTAGTATCTTGAATTTTTCCCAACAGTCATCCATTTTCCACATAAACAACACTTGCGAGGTTAATGTGTGTTTGCTGTGGTATTAAGGATTTAGGTCAGAGGTAGTGACAAATGGAGCATCCTGGGTTTTTGGTGAAGTTAATCCATCTCCATGTTCTCCTCGTGGACGTCACACGTGTCCTGTGACAGCAGCTGAGTAAGCACATTCGCACACTGATCAGGACCCCGTTTCTGATTAATGCCGGTTGATCATGCCAGGCTGTGACTGGCTGAGCCACCCCAGCTGCTCTGATATGCATCTGCATGTGTCTGAAAGTCTCTGCTGGGGAATCACATTAGCATTTCATTGTGTCACGCCAATTTCTCACCTTCTGTGTGAGAGAGAGACCCAGGATGTCACAGTTGTTTATACTTGCTGGCGGAACCCGTTGCAGCTCATGTTCACAGACGTCCACTTATGCTCGCGCCTCTGTATCGATCCCTGATGCGTCTGCCGCGTGTCATGTTTCCAGAGTCACATGTCTCTCCTAAGCTGGATGAAGTCAGTGAATTCAAGGCAGACACAATTTGGAGCTCGTTTCAGCGGTCTGAGAAGCATGTTGGATACAATCCATTGCAATATTTTGCAACCCAAACTGGTTGGACAGCCAGCAGCTATAGCAACATGTGCACCACGTGCTCTCAATGTTCCGTGGTCACACCTCAAATGCTGTTGATTATTTGACAGGTATTTCCTGTAGTGCAAACATTCCTGCTTTGTTGTTGAAAATGTCTTTACTTTGTGCTCCAAGGGGACAAAGACTAAGTTCAGACTGGTCCCTCGCACGTGAAGAGCTGAAAATGAATGATGCTATTGATGCCTGGAATGTTAATCAATCTGTGTTTGCAAAAGAAGATGGATTTTAATGTTTAACACAATAAATGTTTATGAAAGGCAGAGTCTGTCTTAAGAGAAATCACGCATGCTCGGCTTTTTCAAAAAGGTTGCGCAACTAAGAGCTAGTTTGACTTTTCGCAGCTTGAAATGCAATTTCTGTCCACATGGCATAAATCTGTGAGGTTACGCCTGAACCAATCACGCAGGAATCTCCCGACTCTTGGGGGATCCATGACAACCAGCTCTGGAATATTTACCCTAGTAAAACGAAACATAGGGTTGAACTAGTTTCTCCTAGCCGAGAGCTCGGAGAGGGTCTCGTGGGAGTGTGCTTAGGTGGAACATCGAGCAGCAGCTGACAGTCGGTGTCTGTGCAGCCCACAGGTCTGCCTTTGCTGCGACTTGGATCTGGGCTGCGGTGGAATTCTCTCACCAGCGCTTTATGGGTGCTGTTCATCTGTCAGTGACATGTTGTGACACACACAGTTTGCAGCCAAATCAGGGCAGGAGTGACAGACGGGAGTAGCAGACTCTGCAAACTATCTCTTTTCTTAGGACAAAAAAATTGTATGCAAACTTGGTTGCATGCAAAAAGTTTCTTTTTAAAAAGACAGCCTATTGTCCCTACATTTTTATATCTGCATCTGACACGTGCCTTTAGTCGTGGTATTTGCCGTTTGTCTTTGTTGTTAGTTGAGACATGAACTTTGTTTAAGTATGGTGCCCCGTTTGTCCTCCAGCACATTGAAAAGCAACTGGATGCCAGACTCATAATCAGAAATGAGCTTTAAACATGTGACAACAACTAACTGAACCAGTCCTTGTTTTTTCTAAGTATAAAGACCCAAGTATTGTTTATTAATGTGATGATATTTAACCTCTTAAAAAGGTTTTGAAAACGGTGCTGTCATCACTTCAGACTGCTATTGTTAGGCTGTTTATTTTCTATGTTTGGAGTTTATCTTTTTTTGGCTGATGTGGTTTATTGGTTCTGACACATGCAAAAGGATAATGTACTTTAAAAAGCTGAAAACCTAATGGGGGCACTTATATGGATGTTTGACGTGCCCATTCACTAAGGGGCCTCAGGGCACAGCTTAGAAAGGCCAATTCTCCTGTTTCTTTTCACCAAAGCTTTAAATCCTCCAGTGTTTATGCAGGCACGCCTCCCAGATTTCAGTCATTATCATCGATGTTGTTGATAAAGCCGGGCATTAATTGGTTAAGCTCTCACATGAACTCCAGCTTCGGGAACCGTTGAGAATGGGTTGGACTGCCAAATAGACCTGCAAGCGGAAAAACCTCAGTGTTGGGCCTGCCTGTGCCTGCCTTAACCTGTGGAACAGGCACCTTTCACTTGTTCTGGACTACAATGAATTAATCAGATCAAAAGCTGCTGGGGCATCACCTTACCTATGCAAAATTCAGCAGCTCCCTAAAGGTTAAGGTTCTTTTCTTCTATGACAAAGTTGACCGGCCCAGATGACAACTGTCATTCTCAGCCATCAAGGCCTCTGAATCAGCTTGACCTGGTTTTATTGGCACTTTCCAGGATGGAGTGAAGCCTAAATCTGGCCTGACGCATGTTCTTTTTAAGCACATGGCTGAAAATCACACCAAAAAGTTCAAATAGGCCTGCCCACCCACTTAAAATCTTGCAAATCTATACAAAGCCATTAGAGTTGTTTTTGCATAAAACATGAAATAATGCTTAAACAAAATCCCGCAGGTAAAATACAGTCATAATCTCAAGAAGCTGGCTGACACCTTGTGTTTTTGTTTTCCACTTTTCTTCTCTCTGCAGCTGCCCTCCTGCTTCTATCGTCCTGCTCTGGTCACACCCTGACCCCATATTTAGTTACATAAGCCCTTCCCAGGTCTCAACTTAAAAAAACAAGTATTTGCTCAACAGCCAGCCTGCTGTTCTTATCAGATTCAACAGGATATGTGTGCAGGCCCACTGTTTGTCTTGGGGCTCATTGTCACCGTACACACTCTCGTTCTGTGACCTTGCCTCCCTCTTACACTCTCGCTTTTACAGAAGCGCTACTTCTGTTGTGTCTGCCAAAAGTGCTTGAAAACGCATTAAGTCTTGTTTGAGAGATGTTTTTTCCTTGATCTAAATTGGCGGAGGAAAAAATAAAAGCCAAACAAACATGGTGTGTATTTTGAACACGGCGTGGTGTACAGACGATCTGTGTGACCTTCGGGTTTGTGATTTCCTGCAGCCATCTGTTTTGTCTTCTGCCCTATAGTGTGTGGGAGTTTCCTGGCTCCTGCCTCTAGTGTTTGGCCTGTCTCGCCTTATGTAGTCAAATCTTGTTCTGTTTACTTTTAGCGTTGCGTTATTTAAAGTGGCGGCATGAGGCCTGAACATGCGGTTAGTGGAGTATTGAAACAGAACTGTTAGCTGTAATGGTCTATGGGTTTATTTTCTCTTTGGTACATAAATGTGAAAATGAAGCACAAACACTTGTGCACCCAGGGGTTCTTGTTTTATGAAAATAGACCAGGATCATTATTGCTGGGTTATTCCATGTTGCTATTTCTGATGAAAAATGCATGCGGGAGCAAAAATAAATAAATAAAGAGTCAGACCATACATAGTATTCATCGTTTTAACATGGAAGTAAAGTTTCCAACACTTTCCTGAAGGCCCGCACTAAGAATGAAATTGAAATGCAGAATACTTACTGACTTTCCTCTAACAATTCTCCAACATAACTAAATGATTCCAGAAGCAGAGTGAGCTGTGTTCAGTCGAGTAGATTCTGAATACAGACGCTGTCACACCAGCGGTTCTGCAGCTCTGCGCTGCAGCGACTGTGCAGCTTTGATTTTCAGACAGTAGTAAAAACACTCTCTCTATCGATCAGTACAATACCAGTATCATCCCCACTGTCACAACCATACTGGAATGATGAGAGAAATGCAATGGTTAATGAATAGTGAGGATCCAGAACAATTTAAATTACATACCGGTGAAGTTCTCGTTATTGTTTAAGTTTGAATGTGAGGTGAGGGGTGGTGACCAGTCATCCTTATTATTGTTTTCATCATGGCAATTTTCTTTCAGTTGCTGTTTGGTTCCAGAACTTTATCATATTATTTCTCTCATTTATATCTTCATGCTCATCATATCGCTTCATTCCATCCTTAAGGTCCCTGAGGTGATAAGCAGAATTCGCCAAGTGTCCAAATCTGTCCTAAAGGGAGATGCCAAACCCAAACAGGAAGCTGAGGAAGCCTTCTACAACTCCCAGAAATTTGAAGTGCTTTACTGTGGAAAGGTAGAAAAAACCCCCCGCCTCACTTGACAGGTGATAAGGGCCACGTGATGAGGCCTCGTCGCTGACTTTGAATATTCAACTCTTAACCAGGTGACAGTGATGCACAAAAAGGCTCCGCCGACCCTCGTCGACGACTGCATCGATAAATTCCACCAGCATGAGGTTGAGCGAAAGCGCCTGCGCCTGCTGAACGGGCAGCGAGGGTCCACGGAGGCTACCCCCGTGGAATTCCTGATTGGAGGGGAAGGAGACAAAGTCCCCCCTTCTCTGAATGAACAAGGAGAAGACACGGAAGCTGTCGGAGTGGACGACGCTGCGGGAGGTGGAGGTGGGTTCAGTCTGATTCACACTGAGCGTTATTAAAAAAACGCGACTGTGATTGGAAGGTGAACTTGCCGTATTACCTTCAGGAAAAGGCGTGTGCAGCCGAGGATCTTTTCCCGAGTGCATCCTGGAGGATTCTGGGTTCGAGGAGCCGCAGGAGTTCCGCACACGATGCAGCAGTCTGGCTGGCAGTCTTCAGAGGAAGCCTGGGGAAGGCGTCATCATGGGCCCCCCACGCCGCCGACACTCCAGCGAACCAAATCACGTGCAGCCGTCCAATGCAGAAACGAACCGCACCATGCTCTTTCAGGTACACGGGGTGAAACAGCACATTCCTTATCTCTGTTCGGCTAACTGACTTATGAGTCAGTGGAACAGTTCAAGTGCCAACACTCACTCAGATGGACGTGTTTTTCCTTTCGTACTTAGCCGTATTTTTGCTTAAAGAACTCGCCTTGCAGTGTCCTGCCAAGACTGCAAGTGTTGTTCACTCGAAGCGAATGCAAGGAGAATGCCATTTGCTATTCTCCGTGCATTTCTTTCAGCCGCCGATTCACTTGCTGCTGCAAATCATTTTTATGCCGTCGGCTTTAATGCGCCGCATAACTCTGCTCTGTTGCTGTTTCGGTCTGATGAGGTCGTAACTTTTAAGTAGGAATACTGACCGCCACACTACTCCCATAAAACGCAAGGCCCTCACTTTGTAAAAACATGCAGGCTGCAGATTAAGGCCGCTGCCAACCCCAAGCAACAAGCTCATGGGGCTAATTTTAAAAAGTAGAGCACAGCACTCAATATGATACCCTTCACGGAGTTAATTATGAGAAAAAAAATCATTGGGGCAGACTTTTTGACCTTGTGCTTCAGGGCGGACAGGCCTGATCCCTTTTGATCAGATCTCTGAACGCCCACACCCCTGGCCTCATAATAAAGGACACTCTCTTTGTCTTCAACATCCGCAATTTGGACACGGTGGATGTGTTGCGAGTTGTTTATTGACGTGTTGGGTAACACACATCCTCTGTTCCAGGTTGGGCGTTTTGAAGTAAACCTCATAAGTCCTGACAGTAAAACTGTGGTGCTGGAGAAAAACTTCAAGGATATTTCCTCCTGCTGTCAGGTTGGTTTATTTTTACTTCAGATTCCACTCTCTCATCTCCTTTCCTCTCATTTGTCTTTGTGCGGGTTTGGTTTGTGCAGATGTCAAGGCCTCTAATGCATTACCACCAACATTTACAGCTCGGCAGATCTTTAGTTTTAATTCATAAATTGATCTATATGTATTTGTGTACCCTTGAAGCCATATCCTCTTCATAATGCATTTGTTTTGTGTTCACCGCAGGGTATCAAGCATTCAGACCACTTTGGTTTCATCTGTCGAGACCAGCTCGAATCTGGTCCCAGTCAGTATGTGTGCTTTGTGTTCCAGTGTGCCAGTGAGTCCCTGGTGAGTCACATGAGACTTGGGAATGAAAATAACTTTGAGCCCTGCAAACCTCTGTGTGCGTTGTCATATTTGTGCATGTCAGGTGGATGAGGTGATGATGACCTTGAAGCAGGCCTTCTCGACAGCAGCAGCTCTCCAGAGCAACAAAACAGAGATCCAGCTGTGTGAAGCCTGCCCCATGCACGACCTGCACAAACTCTGTGAGCGGATTGAAGGTGATTCTCGCCCTCGATGACTTGCCTCTGGCATTATTCATGAACATGGTGACGCACGGGGCGCTTCAGAGAGATGGATGAACAAAAATGAGGATTTTTATTCCTTCCTCTCCAGGTCTCTACCCACCCAGAGCAAAGCTAGCCATCCAAAAATATCTCTCCCAGCTCACTGATAATGAGCAGGCTGAGATTTTTGAGAGGGTTCAGGTATTGGTTTTGCTCAGCTTAGAGAAAACAAAGACACACTCTCTATTTTGCCTATCACAATCTTATTTTTGGTGGTTATGTGTCACCGTATGCAGAGATTAAAGCCCAAGTCAGATCAGGAGGAGAATGAGCTGGTGATTTTCCATCTGAGGCAGCTGTGCGACACCAAGCAGAAGTCCCACGTTCACATTGGAGAGGGCAATCAGGTACGTGCTCCACCCTAAATGTGATGGATTATGTTAATCTATCACAGGAGCCGACAGGCTCTCAGCAGGATTCGCTTCTGAGCTTAACAAGTGAACGAACAACACAGTTCTGGATAAAATAATCATTTATTACATTTAACAAAAGCTGGTTCTGTTAGTTAAAGCTGCTCAGTGTCAAGCACTGCTTTATGATCCTGCACTTACTTATGTCAAGTTTAAGGGACCATATTTCACAAAAGTAGCACAGCTTGGGAGAGCTATTATATGAAAAGATTAACAAGCTCTTAAGCTCTATATTGAATTGCACAATCAGCCTAATTAGTTTCTTTTAACCTTTCACAGTTTTTACTGTCTGTAGTTGACACTTTTTGGAGTTATTGAACCATGTTGCTAGCATCCAATTCAAAAATGAGGGTGTATTTGTCAAAATCAGAGACATTGTCTATTTATTAAGATAAAAAATAACTTTTGAATTTCAGCTTTTGCAGTTTTAGCACTTGATTTATAGAATAGTAACTAAATACTTAAATATATTTCAGCCTTTTGGCTTGAAGTCCCATAAAGCATTATATTGCATGCAATGTTTTGCAAATAGCGATTGAAGTAGTGTTACATTCTATGACTTGCTGGGTTTGGGGCATGACGCTAAAGACTTTCAGAGATACAGATTGCTTTGTGCACGTGATGAAGCCTGAAGGGTTGTATGTTAAACATTATCAGTCAAATGACAGAGCCCACACCACAGTCTCTACTGGTCATGTGCTTTGCTGCTTTATGCCAGCTCTGACTTCTTTTTAAAACATCTCTGCAGGGGCATTGGTTTCTTGAACCTGCCATCACATTTGTCATCCTTTATTCGTTAATCTCACCTGACAGAATGCAGCGAACAGCTCATCGGGAGCAGACTCCTCAGCCAGCGGCAGTCGCTTCAAACTCGATATCCTCAAGAATAAGGCACGCACCTCCCTCACCAACTCTCTGGAAAACATCTTTGCAAGGGTGGGTGCGAGGAGATACTATCTTTTATTATTGAGAGCACGCTCTCTGTGTCCTGTCCTCCCCTGCCCGTTGGCTCATTTTAAACCAATTCCTTCCTGTTATTGTGTGCTGTAATGTGCCCCATCATAGCTCCACCCTAAGGGGAGGGCAGTTATTGCTCTGTACCCTTCATGTTTGTTTCTCCTTTGCCTTTTGCTGTTTCTGTGTCGTTGTCAATCAGGGGATTTAGATTGGCCCACATCTGCCAGTGAGACTGCAAAGTAATTCCTTTGCAGAGGCATTCAGGCAGCCCAGGATTCCTGCTGCTATCTATTGTTGTTACACACTGAATCTGCTGACAGGCTTTATTCCAGCCAGATAATAATCAAATTGTTTTAATTTTTCCAATTAGTTCATTTATAAGTCAATTTTGATTTAAAAACTCCCCGAAGCATTTTCAGAGCCTCATGCCGTGCAATCACTTCTGTCACCAGGGTGCCAGCCGGATGCGGGGCCGCTTGGGAAGCATGGGGAGCGTTGGCAGTTTTGAAAGGGTAAGCAAGCTCGAGGGATGACGGGACGAGTCTGCAATGCATTATCTCAGTATGAAAATAAAGCTGCTCTGGCCAAAGAGGACCAAACAGTCCAGCTGGAAGTGTCTTTATGCAGCAATCCATAAATCATTGAAGGTCGCTGGCCCCACTGTGTCACCGCTGTGCAAAATGTGGAATGAGTGTGTGATGAGGTTAAAAAAATATTCCACTGATAACAGCAACACACATTTGTAGGACTGTCTGACAGACTGTGCACAGGTTAAAGAGGAAATAAATTAAAAATAATAATTAAAAAAAAAGGGTAGACAGGATAAACAAGGTATTATTTTTAAACAAAATTATTTAACAACTGTCACTTTTAGTTGACTCATTTATCTTTATTATAAGTCCAGAGCCAATATGAAATCATCCCCCATACATCATGTAATTGGAGTCACACAGGTGACTCTAAAGCGTTGAGTGCTCTGACATGTCACTTGTTTGGCCCCGAGGCCCCTGTGACTCCTCTCTTTGTCAACCTGGCCTTTGTGCCAGGATGGTGGTGTTCTTGCAGGAAATCCATATCAGGATGTCCAGCAGTTTGAGCAGCGAGCCATGTCTGACCTGACTTCCTCTTTGCCCTGTCACAAGACACGGCACAAGTGTGTGATTCACTGGTTCTCTCAGCAAAGTTGTTTGACCGGTTGTTACTAAAAACCTGCAAATTAAACAGTAACTGCAGTGCAGCATGATAAACAAGCGTGGTAAAACACACACAGGTCCTTTGCCTTCTGCAACTTGCGGCGCAGAATATGTCGAGATGCTGCTACTGGCCACTTTAAACATATTCATCTTTAGGTTACATTTACGCTAAAATATAAACAGAAATGTCTCTCTGAAAATGCAGGAAATGGTCTCTGAAAATGACATGGGAGGGGATTGGAGTGATTTCGCATAGACCTGCTCCCCTGAGCGTTCTCTCCACCAATGGTGTATGATTGTGTGAGTCACAGGACATTGTCCATTAGAATACAATAGATGTGGAAGTACTGAAGGTTGTACTGGCATGGAGCAACGTCGTGTCTGTGAGCTGTGAGTGGATCGTTTGAACTAAAATGAGACTTTCAGTGAGGGTGCAGTGGCAAGGTGAGTGCAACCCAGTCGCTTGAATAATGGAGGCGGTGTTTGTTGTTGTTGTAGGTTGTGCTGATGTGGTTCAAACATCAGAGGCATGGGGGCTTCCCATTCCCCTCTGCATTTTGTTACGTGTATGTTATAAGTGATTGAAGCAGATCTATATTTGTCCTGTTTAGCAGGATGAAGAATCTCCCGGGCACTCCCCTCCAGGTTCTCCTACCGCCTTTGCTGAAACTGACCCGGAAAATGGCGTCCAGTTCCGCCGGCGAGCCCACACCTTCAGCCACCCACCTGTGAAGAAACGCATCTCCTTTGAGGGCCAGACGAGCAGCCAGAGCAAGGCTGCGCTGCACAGGCAACAGTCTGTAAACCCCGAGGTGCTGCAGAGCAGGTAAATTACTCTTTGATGGGTGTTGTGAGCTTTGGCCTGAAAAGTCGAATCTCAGCAGAATATCCATCTCCGTACCGGTGTTATTAAAGATTTACTAATTCCTCCTCCGTAGTAATGACTATTTTTTTTTTTTGGATGCGATTTATGCCAAATGAGTTTAAAGCTATAATAATATTTAGTTAACCTTTGATTTCACACAATATGATCTATTTGCAGCACTTTGATCAGTCTTGAATCTTCCTCCTCCAGTTCCATTACCGTTAAACAATAGTGTCACATGTTTCCTGTCACCGTTTTGATGGCTGCGCTCTAAACAGAAGCCCCATCTTTTGTGCAATATTTGTTGTGTTTATGTATCATTTCATTTTTTTTTTTTTTTTTTTTTTTTTAAACTGTTGACTCACCCAGTCCCGTGGCTGTCTCCTCAAGAACGCGCAGCGTTTCGGAGAGTGAGACCTCCTTCAACCTCCCCTCCTCTTTCTCCGCTCCCACTTTCCTGAAAAGCATTTACCAGGGTTCACTGGGCTCCCTGAGCTCCCTGGCAGACAGTGGGACCCTCAAGAGGTGAGAGGGGATTCTCACAGGACCCGCCCCATATGCATCAGACCCACATGCATCAGCCAGGGACAGAGGGGATGGGTGGGAGAGTTGGCCCAAACCTTTTAAAGCTGACCTTTTTACAGCCTTGTACTTCCTGTTTGCCAACATTTTCTTCATGGAGAAAATGCCCAACGCTTTATCCTTTTATCATTTCATTTTTTTCCATCCCAGTTGGGAAAACTGCATTGACCATTTCACCGTTTTGCTTTGAAGTAGGAGGGGATGCAAGTAGCCCCCCTCTCTCTTTTTGCATTTGCATGTAAACTGGAGGCAGAATTGCATGTTTTTCCTCATTTCTCAGCTGTATGCCATGCTTATGCTAGTACCTCTTTATGAAATCTGGGGGGGGGGTTAGTCATCCAGACTAACTCCGGTTGTGTATATGTTTTGAGACGCTATGACCTTTATCAACAAGATAATGTAGTATGTTGAAGAAAGAACAGGCCTTGCCCGATACACTGTGGCAGCATCAACCCAGCAGGGTCTGCTGTGTGTCAATGGTAAAGGTTAATATTTCCATTATGGATGAGATTTAGTGGTGCAGACCAGTGTAAATGTCACTACATGGGATGCACTTCTCCCCAGAGTGCAGCTTAGTTCTCCTGTCTGCGCTTTTGCATGGATAATGCAGCAGAAGGCAGAAATGTGTTTTAAGCTCATGTGGCCCTGGATGATGAGTAGGACTTAAAACCTTGACTTTCGGGGGTTTTTGACTCAAAATATAATATTCAATTTTTGTTACAGTATTATATTTTCTGTGGGGTTTTTTTGTCCTATATTAGCCTTAAAAAAGAAAGATGAGATGAAGGGAAGAGTTTATCATGATTAAGCATCATTAAAAACTGAGCTGAAGAGCTGAAAGATTGTTGTGACATTTGTTCCAGTAATTCACTTACTTCTTTTTGTCCTGTTCATATGACTGACCCTTACTGAAGTTGAACATATGTTTTTTTTTTCAATTTAGGAAAAGTATAATGGAATTCAAATAATGTGGGAATTTCTTGAGTTGAGATTTTCTTCTGCTGTATTTGAGTTTTGACAGTGTTTGTAATATGGCTCAACCACAACATTAAACCTAATGCTCATCCTCACAGTCCTCTCACACAACCGTTGAAAAAAAAAACCCTCCATTTTGATTGCTCTGGCTCTGTTGGGACATTTTATGGTTCATCAGAGGACATATTTCCTACAATGACTGCATTGATGCAAGGCCCTGTGTTCATTTCAAGGCTTGGACATGATCGTCTGCAGTGAACTTGAGGATATCAAGTTTAAAGTGAATGCCCCTCCCCACTTCCCAACTAATGACAATAAATAATTTTCTACAAATCAAATCAGCATGCACCTTAGCTCTGGCTGTTTATGTGGCTGATTACTGCAATTTTATCTCTTTTTTTCCTGCTTTCTTAACACATTAACAGCTGGTTTATTCTGAGGGACAATATTTAATTCATAACATTCACCCTGACTGGTTCTCATCATTACAGAATGTAGCAGAGATTTTGGAGCCTTTTGTTTATGTGAGTTGACAGGACAGGAACACAAAACATACATTGGTTGCTGCAAAGCAGCGTAAAAAGTGTTGGTGTTGAGTAATAGTGGACTCATTTATCAGATGTCTGTGACGCAACTGTCTTCTCTTGTAGCAATGGTGAAGGCAGGAAGAGAACGCTTTCTAGCTGCAGTAATGACTCACTGAGCGGGGGTCTGCCTCCGACCCCACGCAGAGTCTCCTGGAGACAGAAGATCTTCCTCAGGGTTGCATCGCCGATGAGCAAATCACCTGCAGCCATGCAACACCCAGGTCTGGTAACACAAATTTGATGGGTCCAGGCAATGCCTTATTTTTATTTTTTTTTTAATGAGAACACAAGTAAACAAAAAATGCAATTTTCAAATGAAAGTGTTTGATATTAAGGGGAAACTTACATTGTCATGCGTGAAAAAGTGCCACCTAAACCTAATAACTAGTGGGGCCTGCGTGTTTGTGTTTACTTGTCTAATATTTAATTTGTTTGGTGATCTGAAACATTTACTGTGACAAAGAAAAGAAAAACAGGAAGGGGAAAAAACACTTTTTCACTGTGTACTGTGTACTAATTAAATTGAACAGAGCAGTGAATATGTCAGTAATATTAAATAATAAAGGTAATAATGCAGTTTTGATCATTTAACATTAGAATTTGTGACTAAAACTTGTGCGGATGACAGATAGAGAAAACTTATTTCACTTCATGTTCTTGAATACTGATTTCCAGACCACTCGGAAGGCCGGGAACTGTTGCCTCTTTCTCCACGTTCAAGAGGTTCACTTATGGACCCATCAAGAGATCTGCTGCCACCTGGGGAGAAGCCCAAGAGGACCTCAGCTGACTATCGGATCCTCTGGAAAACTGCCATCCACCAGCAGATCCTGCTGCTGCGCATGGAGAAGGAGAACCAGAGATTGGAGGGTGAGTAAAATTTGCCCAGCAACTTAAAAACATTCCCTCTTTTGGTCACATTCATGATGATTTTGAAAATGAAATGTATTTTGGCCTTTGCCTTTTTGTTCAAGGTTGTTCTGGTTAAAAATCAGCCCACCTTAGAATGAATGGTTCACCTTGTTAAAATATTTTTTGTCTCTCTTTACTCTCTCTCTCACATAGAGAGAGTTTTTTTTGCTTTAAATATTTAACTTCTTTTCATCATCATGTCACATGTTGTCAAGGAGAAGGTTTCAGGACATTAGCTGTGACACACAATACACCCAGTAGGCCCATGAACTCTTGTACACACACACACACACACACACACACACACACACACACACACACACACACGCAAGTGCTTACTAGTTTAAACGGGATGCTTACATTCATGCATGCATGCAAGGAAATAAAGAAACTAAGGCATGTAAAAAATGAATGTAGGCTAACAGTTTGAAATACCGCCCTCTAACGGCAGAGGAATCATTGCACATATAACTCATTTGCCTGAGGAGTTCCAAGTTGGTTATATTGGTGATTTAATATCCCCCTCATCTCCTCTTACAATCACATATCCTCAACAAAAAGGTTACGAGTGGCATGAAGTGGAACATAGAAAATGGGAGCAATTTCAGAAATAACTGCAAAATGCTGCAAAACCTTCCAGACCTAACAAAGCAAAGGATGGAAATATATAACATTGATACCAATAGGATAAGCTAAAGGCTTATTTATTTTATCTTTAATAGAAATAAACTTCCTTCCTATAGCCTCTTTTTTTCAGCTTATACTGTTTTATACCAACATATCTTTTTCCCTTTTGTATGTTACTATGAGACCATTGATGGTCTGAGGACTTATCTCTGAATAACCATTTTCTTTAGAAGGTAAGTAAGTATTTAAAGAGCCTATACATTTAAAAGGCATAGGTCTTTGCATGATTGTGGGTGTAATTTTCATGAAAATCAACTTTGAATTTGTTTGCATGAACATGTAGAATTACACAATGTGCTGTTTCATTTTTTCACTTGTCCCTGTCGCTCTCTCCACTGTCTTTGTGTCGTGGGGCCTTCAGCATTGCAGGTTCGGTTATTATGCGGATTTTATGGCTTTTTTTCTGTCCTAGGCTTAGAAAGATAACAAGCAATATAACTTGAGAGGGACTACATTCACACTTTAGGCTGTCCTGTGGTGTTTTCCTAAGCAAAAAGTGACTCTTCAGTGAAGAATGGATTTTATGTATTAATGCCATTCCTGTCTGTGTATTTATGCACTTGCATTCCTTTAATTGGTTGTCTGGCAGCAAGTCGAGATGAACTGCACATACGCAAGATGAAACTTAACTATGAGGAAGTGGGCCAATGCTCCAAAGATGCTCAGGCACTGTGGGAGAGAAAACTAACAGCCCCAGGCAGAACAACCGTTCAGCAAGACAAGAAGGAGTTATATCATGCAGTCTGCCAAGGTGAATGGCGTGTGTTTGGGTGTATGTGTACATTAATTTGCATTTAACAGCATTTTTCCACCTTTATGTGCAGGTGTTCCCAAGAACAGACGTGGAGAAGCTTGGTTGCTTCTTTCCCATCAGCATCGGCTCCGCCACAGGCTGCCCCAGCGCCAGCATGCCCCAGACACACCCTACCATGATTTGCTCAAGCAGCTGACTGCACAGCAACATGCGATTTTGGTAGATCTAGGTGTGAAGGCTTGTGAAACCAGAAGAAGCCCAAACAGTATCATTCCCTAAACATAATATTATCGTTTAGAAAATGTATGCTGATGATCATCTTTCCTTCTGCTCAGGCCGGACCTTCCCCACCCACCAGTACTTCTCAGCCCAGCTGGGTGCAGGGCAACTTTCCCTCTACAACCTCCTTAAAGCTTACTCTCTGCTGGACACAGAGGTACGTGCGAAGATCCTGTTTCCTCTGCATCACTGCGGGAAGATCCGGGTGTGGTGAATAACATTGCTGTTGTTGGCGCTGCTTAATCTGTTCTTGCTCCACCACCAAGGTCGGATACTGTCAGGGTATCAGCTTTGTAGCCGGAGTGCTGCTGCTGCACATGAGCGAGGAGCAGGCCTTTGACATGCTGAAGTTCCTCATGTATGACCTGGGCATCAGACAGCAGTACAAACCAGACATGATCTCTCTACAGGTGAGCGCACGGACACCTCACAACAATATCCTGCTGAACAAACGGGGTGGTTTGCCATGCTGGTGGCTAATATTTAATCCACACACTCTAATGAGAGTCTTTTTTTTTTTCAATTTGTGTAAAATAAAGGCTTGCATCATATTTTGACTGGAGAAAAATAATCTCTGCCAGCATTAAAGATAAATGAATGCCAATACCCCCATGTCCCACTGAACTAATGCCCTCACCAGGTCAACTATACATCTATAACCCAAGATCTGAGATTCTTTTGTCTGTTCTTTAGCTGAAATGAGGCCTCCTTTTACTAGGTAGCAACAGCAAACAGTAGTCAAGTGTCCCCACCTCACCTCACAGAACACCTGCATGCCTCCCCTGTTAGCTTTGGTTAAACATCAACTGTCCAGGCTGGGTTAAGAGCATCAGCAGCTATTGTAATGTTTAATCCACATCAGGTAACCATTTAGCTGAGCACTGTCCTGCCAGATTACTCTGCGCTGCAGTTCTTTTTTTTTTTTGACGGCGTTGTACAGAAAGAGGAAAGTTTTGCTGCACTGTGAAGTGCGCTGGTTCAGCAGAGGAGGGGGCTGAAAGGTATTTCTTATCTTTTTGGAAATTGAAAGAATGATAAGAGCCTAATTTTAGGATAGCAGATACTTCTTTTTCTGTCTGCTGTCTATGCCACACTTGTCGCGTTTGATCATCTAGTCAGAGTTAGGTTTGATTCATCTCACAGCGTGTCTCTAAACCTCAACACCTGCTCGGATTAGAGAGTTTTCCTGTTTGGGTGAAGGTTTATTGCCAGCCATTTTTCCTTCCAGCAGATCATGATGGATCAGATTGTTGTAGTCCAGCGTGTTTGGACATGCGTCTGTTTCATTTCTTTGATCATGTGTCCCAACGCTGACGCACGTTCTCTGTGTCATCCCAGATTCAGATGTACCAGCTCTCCAGACTGCTACACGACTACCACCGCGAGCTGTACAATCACCTCGAGGATCACGAGATCAGTCCAAGCCTTTACGCAGCACCGTGGTTCCTCACACTCTTCGCCTCACAGTTCCCCCTGGGCTTTGTGTCACGTATTTTTGGTAGGAATATTTTTTTAATAAGCACATACACATTATTCAAACAATGCTATTTTCTCATGGCATTCAAAGCATATTTAGTTGTGTCCATGCTGCTTCTCTTTCAGATTTTGTATTCATCCAAGGGACCGGAGTGATATTTAAAGTGGCACTCTGTCTGCTGAGCAGCCATGAGGGGGAGATAATGGAATGTGACAGCTTTGAGAGCATTGTTGACTATTTAAAATCTACACTTCCTGCCCTCAGTCAGTCACAGATGGAACAGGCCATTGCAAAGGTATAAGCCGCAGATAAAAAAAATAGACGTATGAAAGACTTTTCCAAGCTTCAAGTAAAATGTGTGCTAGACTATTTTTTCACGAATAGGGAGTGAAGCATTTGTGTTATAAAAGCACTGTGCTCATGGCATTACCTGTTTATGGCCTGTGTAACAAACAGGTGTCACATTTCCTCTCTTTCCTGCCAGCCACAGTGATTTTGATGTATAATGTGGTCTTTTGTACCCGTACAGAGGAGGTTTGTAGATCCTGTCTTATCCCTCCACCATCACACCTGTGGCTCACATTATATCAACTGTCCCTGTCAGATCTGCGGCTAATATTCTCTAAATTAAACACAGCGCAGTTCTCAGGGTGTGGCTGTCAGAAGCCTGTCAGGACTTAATTTACAACAAAGTTCACCAGAGTTCAGTTCTGAAAATGGTAACACAGACTCCGATTGACACCCATGGTCAGATATAAAGGTGGATCGTGACTTGAGTCCTTGAAGTGTAATAAAATTCCCTTAATCAAATCTGTACTCAGCTACTTTATCTCAGAGTTTGAGGTAAAAAGTTCAGTTTATGTTATTTGATTTGTATTCATGATGTGATTTTCTACAGTACCAATAATCTCATAGTATCACTTGTTGTCCTTCAGGTCATGGAAATGGACATCTCCAAGCAATTGCACGCATATGAAGTGGAGTACCATGTCCTGCAAGATGAGATGTTAGATACAGGTGCTATGGTGGACGACTCTGACCGTCTTGACAAGCTGGAAAAGACAAACATGCAGCTGAAAAAGCAGAACATGGACCTGTTGGAAAAACTTCATGTGAGGAAATAAAGAGTTCTATCTATTATAACGAATACTTTGACAGTCATTTGAGATCCACCACCTGTAGATGGCAGTAAAACACAAGAGGAAAACAGCAATGGAAAAACAATAACCAAAGGAACTCTTTTTTCCCCCCCCTGCTCTCTAAAATATACTTTCAGCATAGTTTTGTTTTGAATCATGCAATCTTGTGGTCTAAACATAAAAAAGTGATTAATTTACCCATTCAAGCTTTATTATTCTCCCACGTTTTTTTTCTGTGAAAATTTTGAAAAACAGACAACATTCATAAGAGAAAAGACAAAACCAATACCTCAGCAACCATCTGGGTCTGTGCACTTCTGCCACAGATATTTGACATCTGCACACACAGTTTACCCAGTTAGGTTTTAGGAAGATGATTAAAATGTCATTAAAACGTCAACGCACTAAAATGCGGAGTTAGAATGTATTAGTTCATTTTAGCTAAGTTTTTCCTCTCTTAGAAAATAAGTAAATACATATTTGGCTCAGCTTTACAGTAGAACATGCACAGATTATTTCAGATTGTCT
The DNA here is from genome assembly GCA_911728415.1 of Lagocephalus sceleratus. Taxonomy (NCBI): domain Eukaryota; kingdom Metazoa; phylum Chordata; class Actinopteri; order Tetraodontiformes; family Tetraodontidae; genus Lagocephalus; species Lagocephalus sceleratus. Next base: position 15,273,863 of record CAJVRN010000231.1, on the reverse strand, counting down.
GTTGCGGGCGAAACAGTGATGGCCTTCAAAGAAACCTTGACCTCGAGCCTCTTGCTGTGTGTCTGCCCCCCATTTAAATCTGTGTTTTTTACATAATATCCTGCATTACTTGTGTGCTTACTCCAGGCTGCGAGGCAGAAGATTCAGTCGCTGGAGACGAGTGTGGAGAACTTCCTTTCTCGGGAGAGCAAAATGAAGCACATGATTCGCTCCTTGGAGCAGGAGAAGGCAGCTTACCAGAAGACCATTGAACGCATGCGCTCATGCCTTCCCCCTGACACTCCGACAGATGTGGAGATGACCCAGATCAAAACAGGTCCCAACGGGAAAGCCAAAACTGCAGCCAAGAAGCCCTGACGGCAACCGGGGGCTGGCTGCTCTGCTGTGCAGACTCAGAAGCGATGAACTTTACCAAAAAGGAAACCCACCGCCATTGTTATATAGCTTTACATATGTTCCAGCACTTTTTTTTGAATGTGTGATGACTGGATTAAACACGTCTAAACTGTATCATCTGTAAGTATCTCTGGCTTGTCAACTCATACTGTAGTGGTGGGAGGATGTTTGCAGTTATAATAGCTACCAGACTGTTCCCGTCTGTGCATCAGAGCCGCCGCAGCTCCTCTGCTTTGGTGCTTTGTTGAAGGTGAGATCAGAATCAACATTCTTCTTTATTGTGGTCTTCACATTTGAGAAATTTGTCTTTCTGAATGTTTTTGAACAGCACCTGGATGCCTTTAAATCAATTTCTGTATCCTGGAAAAAAAAAACAAAAAATCAACAACACCAAAAAAACAATCATACTAAACAGATGATGCCAGATGGCAAACAATCACTGCGGACCCCAGGTTCAACTTAAAGCCATTGCCACTGTGTGCCGTTCAATAGCTGGCACCCCAACCCCCAGTTTTTTTTCTTCCAATTTTTATTTTTATTGCTTTGTTATGTTATTCCTGCTCTTCTCTTGATTTTTTGTGAACTGCCTTTATGTGAGATATATTGAGTAACTGCTCTCACTGCATCTGAGGAGGAAGTGTTTCTTCCAGAACGCAGACAGGATGTGAGGTTCTCTGCCTCCTCGGTTTCCTGTGTGACTGACCGCAGTGTCTAGTTTTCAGACATAGACTCAGAGTTCACACTCTGCAGGGGACAGCGAAAAACAAGGAGGGGAGACCTGCATGTGCGCCACATGTACAATGATTCTGATGAGGTAATCGGCCCGGCTCAAAACTTGAAAACAGCAGCACGTACCTGCAGTTGTACTGCGAACAGAGATGGTTGGACCTGCTCTGAGAGCGTAGAGGAAGAAGTTTCAAGGCAGCCTGTTTCCTTTTGATCCCCCTGATACAGTCTTATACAGACAGTAACACACATCCTCTGTATGTAGGCTGTCACATACACACAGGCTCTTCAGTAATCTGACTGAATACCCAGGCAGACAGTTCAAATGAGTTGACAGAGTTGTCCCTGGCTCCTCAGTTTTGTTTTATCCCTCCTCCGTGTCTGACTCACCTTTTCTATACTGCTAGAATGCTGCTAATGGAGAAAAAAAAGATAGTTCTTGGCTTTTTTTTTCCACCTTAAGAATAAACTCAAGGTAATGTCCATGATAAAAGGAACTTACTTCCCGTCCTTGTCAATGCCGCAATAATACTTCTTCTTGTCTGTTTCTGTCTAGTTATTGTTGAAATTCAATTTGGGATAACATATCCTTCAACCCAACATGCAGTCTGTATATCAGTTTATTCTCAGATGCTGAGTTTATGTGTCTACATGTGCAAACTTGTTACGGTAGCTACTTCAAGTTCAAAGACAGATGCATACTGCCTTATTTTAATAAACCATTCTTGGCTGACTGGGGGGATTTGGCCACTGAACCTCACAGACAACCAGCCTGTAGAAGGCATCACCAGAGGACTGGCAAGGACATGATTCTGAGTTTAGAAAGAGCAACTTAGAAGGGAAGGATAGTTTCCCTTCCATTTTCGACTGTTTTGCGTATTGTGCTTTTATATTTTAATGCTTAACCAAAGATGTGGTTGATTCCATGCAGAATCAAACTTTATCCAGCTGCAGCGTGTTGTATGTTGAAAACAGTGTTCAGGTTCCTGTTAAGACTAAAGCTTGAAGGCATTGGCACAAACACCTAAGAGACTTGTTTACCAAATTCTGTCTTACTCCTGAGTGCCAAAAGTTAACCACAACCTTTTCTCCAACAATCACAGATGATATGTCAGTGTCCATCTTTGTGAAAGGTCTGTTTTACATCACTTGTTTAAAATCTTTAAATGATAGACTTGTTATTTTGCTATTTTGCAACACGAGGGCTACACTCAAGCAGAGAAACTGTCATACATTCTTGAATAAATCTCACCTTGCCTTGTTTTCTGTATGCTTGCATCTCAGTCTCTTCAAATTCTCTTAAGAAAGTCATTTGTTCACTCTTCTGTAGGTGTGTGTGCCCAAGATGAAGTAGTCTCAGCAGTAAAAGGCCAAAGTAGACTTTAAAGTAGACATTTTTAGAGTCTATTTAAAGAGGTTGCCAAGTAGTCCAAAAAAGAAAAAGGAGTATTTCTCCAACTTGTTCAGCAAGGTGTGGGTGTGAACACCCTGAATCATCTCATCAAAAGATGGTTTAACACTGGGATTTAAACTGTTCTTTTGATGGGCTGATTCTTTGGGTCGCTGGTTCCAGCTGGGACGGAGAAACCTACAGTAGCTTTAGAGTCCCTAAAAAATCAACTGGAAAACTGTACAGTCATAGCAAATGTAATCAAACACAGTAAAGCTGCTGCTTCTTTAGCTGGCCATAAATGGATATAGTAATATCAAATGTATCTATAAGGCTTTTACACATTACCAAAAAAATGTAATAGGAAAAAATATGATTAAAGAAAATGGGGTAATTCCTTATGCACCTGGAAGCTACACAGATACATTTTTCTATTAATTTGTCATTATGGTAAGCATACTCTGTAGTTTGGGCGTATAGACAGGCAGGGAGAGGCTCATACAGACAGTGACCGCAAGACCAATCATTGTTTTTCTGGGAGGGTCTTACCCAGAAAGACTGCTGAGTGCCGCTCTGAACGCCCTCTGCCAAGCCTGGAGCTTGTCACACATAAGACACACAAACGCTGCCAAACAGGAGCCTATCGCACACTAAACAAAAGAGGCCACATTCCTGGCGTATTCCCACACGAGGTTACATCCTGCAGCAGGGGAAGAATGGGATGCTGGGAATTCACTGGGGATCTGCTGAGAAGGACACTTCCTCCGCCGAAGGTCTTATCAGCTCTGTTTATGTTTTTTTCCCCTCTCTTCCCCTCTCTCCTCACTATTTTCATCTTTCCATCCATCTATACCTCCCAGTCCCACTGTCTGTGGCCTTCCCAGTGGAATTAGGAATCTTGATCTGAAGTTCTGTTTTAATATTTACTGTATTGTGACACTTATTTCACATGATTATGACAAGTATCACGGCGCAGAAACAACTGGCGGCTGTTTTTCTCAGGCAATCCTTTGCTTTATGTGTTTGTGCTTTTGTGTGTATATCTGTGTTTGTGTCTTCAGGGCATTAGACCTCAGTATTAGCTGAAAGGAAAGAGTGAGCTGACAGTGGGAGCGAGTCGCAATGATAGAGAGAATGGAAGAGGGAGAGTGGAGGAGGAGAAGGTTAGAAAGGGTCCTCCTGCCTTATATGGGAATTCGCACAGCTCCACTTGTGGTGCAGTCTACAACCTGGAGTTCTTTCCTTAGGAAACACAGCACAGCCTTGCCATGGATACGTTGTATTACCCAGCATAGAATATATGTAACAGAACTCATTTTTTCAAATCAATAGTTTGGTTCTGAGGCATAAACATAAACACTGACAGCAACAGAAATGTCAGTGAATTCCTGCACTGGTTGACCGAACTTAGAGTTGCTGACAGAGATTGGAGGATTTATTGAATTTGGAGGACAGAGATAAAGGTGATGAGTGATCCTTTCAGGATGGAACAGCTGGAGGGATGGAAAAGAGACTCAGGTGGGCTCAGTCTGGTCCGATGAGAGGAGGTGGCTCCCCTGAGGCCTGGAACACACACACTCGCACACACATTTTAACACATCTCCTAGTTAAGGCGTGCCTTTATTTCTCTGTCCCTCTATCCCCCCAGAACGCAAGAACACCAGATGCTCCAGCTCTTTTAAAGCCACTTTCTTCACAGCTACAGAGTAAATCTTCCATTAACAGCCATGGCTTTCAATCAGCTATCCAAACTGCACAAGCATGCAACTTAACACATCACCAGCACACTGATATATTTTAGTTAGTGCGGTGACAGATTTGCTTCCTACGGAGTGTTTTTCTCCCCCTGTGCATGTCATGGATGGAGCTGCCAGAGGGTTTATGGTAAATGACCAGACCCTGAAATAACAGAAGGAAGTGTACAATAATAGGGGCAGAAAATTAAAACACACACACAAACACACATGCACACTCACACTCCAGCCATCAACAGCAGGTAGATCTATGAACGTCGCCTGGAGAATCTTATGATTAATGATTTGCCTGTCATATCTGAGCCCTTTTCATCTTTTTTCATACAGGAGACACTCTTCCTTTTTTACCCCCCTTTGCTTATCTCGATGGTCTGCCAGACACACTCCTCAAATCCCCCAGGGCCCGCTGGAGAACATGCTGTGGAGTAGCGTCCGGCTTACCTGAACCACTCATCTGTTCAGCCTCTGGAGGCCTGCAAAGCATACACTGTATTCTTAGATGTACACACCTCATGGGGATTATAAATACATGAGGATGAAAATATCACATGCATCTTAAACTGCCACAGATGAACTGCTCAAATCTGCTATTCCCTCCGGTTTGTGTGCTCGTGTTTGTTGGCCTTTTTGTGAACATGGCTGGTGCACACATAGCCACAGTGAGGAGCCTCCACACTGGGTAACAAGAGGATCTTACCTGTGTTCCCAAGCTGGAAATCCCTGACAAACGTTACTGAAGTCCCCAGAGACGGGAATGACCCGAGTCTCCACATATCACCCCAACTTTACCATGCCCACATCACTCCTGCAATGATTAAGACAAACAGAAGCCAGTATGGGAGGAGAAGGAGACGACAAGAGAAACAAAGAGTGCTGGCAGATTTGAAGGAGGGGGTGGTCAGACGGACAAGGAGTGAGTCAGACAGGCTGATATCCACCTACACAGAGGTCCATCCAATAAAAGTGCAAATAATGGGTAAAGATTGTGTCCGACATAGGCAGACACCGTGGGTTTGTGCGCTTGAGGTTAATCCCTTTGAGGATGGGTGTATGATATCACTGATGGGGGACAGTGGGTGTGAGGCTGAGGTCAGAGCAACACTTCTGACATCATTCAACATGTGTATGTGCGGCCCTTTGAGAGCAGCTCACAAAGACAAGGTAGAAGTGTGAGTCAGTGCACTCTGGACACATTCTGACATCAGTCCTGATGGAAACTTGATCAAAGGAAAGTGAAATGTTTTAGTCAGATGTTCCTGCAAGGTTGTCGAGGCTAAAATGTACAAAGTATGAACACATTTCCTGTTCCATGACTTAAAAGCCCCGGGCTTTGTTTATTAAAAAAATAATTGGCAACTATTGTTTTGAAAAGTATTCATTTCATTTCCCCGGAGTTTAATCTCATGACTTTTCCCCCAACTTGTCCTGTTGGAAAAAAAAAAAATCAATTGGAATTTGTTTTGACATTGTAAATTGTCAGGGCTAGTTCTTTGGGTGCTACCTGAATAAATGCATAAGAAATTTTATTCAGGCAGAAATCTTGTGCATTAAAAAAAGATTATTATCATTGTCCTTCCTGCTTCATTCCTAACCCAAAGTATCTAGAAGCTTTTCTGGGATTTATTCAAGAAACTCAACAAGCTGAAGGCAGGGAAGGAGATTTGGTGAGGCACAACTCTCCCCTCCTCTGTTCACCCCCCACCTTTTTCTTCCCAAGCCACCCAGCTGTTCGTGTGAGCACATACTAACACACTGCTTTTTATTATGCTGATCTGACATTGCCGAAGTTGGGAGGGGGAGACAGCTGTACTTGTGTGGCCCTGGGCGCACCCGTCATTAGTGCCAGCCTCACTCCACTCTATTCCTCCTCCTCCATCCCCTCCCTGGTTCCACATCTCTCTCCCTCTTTGTCTTCAACATTGTTAGCAAAACAACACTGTTCCCCTTTATGAAACTTGCTGACCTAAATTCTGTCAATCCTCCCACCTGTCCGTCCACCTTATCACACACATGCACACTCCCTACTGTCTCTCATTAAGATTAAAAAAACATCCAACACTGTGTCAATAAAATGGCATCATGCTTGTTTTCAAGATGGTTTAAAGTCATTTTAAACCTTATCTAATGGCTTTTTGTAGACTTAAATTTGAAAACCATATTATTTCTGAACTGTTTGACAATCATATGTACCTTTAAATTGACTATACATACTTGATGTTTCCCCACATTTGTCTCTCTGGATCTCATCATCTCCTCCTCCTGATATAGCCAATTTCTACCCATTCTCTTCCAGCCTATCTGTTCTCTTTCCTGTGATGCTCTCCTTGACACTTTTAGTGCTTGATTTCCCACTGTGCACCATTAACCTCTTCTTTTTCCCATCACTTAAACCCAGCAAGAACATTTTACTGTTTGAGCAGACGTGTGGAGCACACTGCACTCACATAAGTGGGATGCAGGGGACTCACCTGTGATATTAACTACATCCTTATTACTCGCAATAATGATAAAAGTGATAAAACTAACTATATATACACGATATGTACATGAGGTATTCAAAATATTGTATTTTCTTCTTGTTCCATTTCAGCACACATTGAAGCAAAATATTACACCTTTTCTGGTGACTTTACTTTTGCAGCCACAATTTTATACATTGTACAATAAAACTATAACTATATTTTAAGGTATCTGTAGTCATTTAATAAAAAAATGACTATTGGGTGCTATAGACAGTAAAATGTGTATTAACTCATAATTTTACCAGCATTTCAACATGTTTACATTAACTTCTGTGTTTTACAGTTTTAAAAACACTTTTTCACTGAATGAGTAGTAACAGAATTTCTGTTGTGTTACATAATTTCTTTCAAACCTTCCTCATTACATCTGTGTGCTGAACAGACAGCAAAGAAGTGCCGAGAAGAAAAAAAAAAGAAAAGAAAGAAAATGACTCCACAGGATACAAATCTCACTTTCCTGCCATGTGACATAATAGCAACAATGGATTGGAACCTGCCATGTTGTAACTGTGGATGCAGTCAGATGGCACAGTGGCTTTGTCGCTCTGTAAGACACTTGATGTTCTGGCGTCAGGGAGGGAGAATTATAACCATTGTGCCTAAAACAAAGAGAGTGTCGACTTGTTGTAAAAGCATGTGTAATCATAATGATTGAAGTGTAATTAATGTTTCACCGGAGCTCCGTGCATGTGCAGTCGAGGACCGTGGGTGAGAGGATGTAGTGTGCGGTCTCTCTAACAAGCTCCCACTCACCCCAGTGGAGGCAGGCAGGGAGGCAGGGAAGGCTGAAGTGACTGCGAGGCTGTTAGAGCAAGTGGGTTGTTCTGAACATGTCCATGTCAGTGTGAGCTTGTGTGTGCGTGCTTGTGGGTATGGGTGTGTATTAGTGTGTGAAAAATGTGCATGTGTGTCCTTTTGTGTGTGCTGTACTGGGATGTGGAAATTGAATGGAGCCTTTCAGATCTACTGCTCGTCTCCCCGGGGGTGAGAGACTGGTTGCCATGGTTATCCTGGAATCCTGCCGCTAATGGGTGGGAGTTTGTGTAGCTCTGGCAACCTGGCCTGTGCGAGTGTGTGTGTGTGTGTGTGTGTGTGTTTGTGTACTGGGGGTGTGGTTGGGTGGAGGCAGCATTCTAGGACACAGGAGGTCACATTTGTGAGAATACCAGCTTCCTGAATGCTCTTATGTGTCCTTTGTTGCAGATATGTGAACTTTATTTGTTAATTTCTGTCAAATCATCATAAGAAATATCCACATTAATCAAGAAATATGACTAACACTCACAAATTTAAGACACTTTTGACATTCACACCCCTCAAGCCAGATTCCGCCATTTGTTGATATCACTCAATGATGAAATAATCTTCTACTTTTACGATGTTATTGCAAGTGCAAAGCATAATGTGCTGAAATAGTTAAGCCCTCCTTGCCATCATCCCCATTACCATCCTTTTGCCCTCAGGCGAGTGGGACTCTTAACTGGGCAGAAAGAACCCACTGAACAGCAACACGGTGGATATTGAATAATAAAGACTATGCACTATATTAATGTATGGAGAGGTTGCTTCCTACTGATTTTTCCTCCTTGCTACACAATTTAAAATGATTACAAAAGCTCGACCATTAAAGAGCTCCAACTCACAAATATGCACCACGCACGCTAATTTAGAGATATTACTGAAATTGCATTATCAATTTCACACAGAGCTCTTTATGGATAGCAGCAGGGCTGGGCATGTCCTATTGTGTGAGAGTGTATATGCCCACCATATGCAATGTGACCATATAATCCAGGTTTTCCTATTCCCAGTGTTCTGGTAGAAGGGATCAGTCTCTGCTAAGTCACACAGATGTCTTGGCTCCTGTTTCTCTTGGAAGACTGATCCATATGTTGTATGAATCCCTCTGGATTTAAAGGAACTTGGCTTTGGAATTCATTCTTCTCTATTCCAGTCATTATGTATGGCCAATTCACTTGGACTTGGGAACCTTTGGAAAATATTAATCTTGTACATCATCCAACATGCATAAAAATAGACTTTCTTTAGGCTGGCAATTGCACGACCTCTACAAGAAACAACAGGCACAGGTATAAAATCATCCTTCAGGAAACACGCTGCGGACAAGTATCAACTGTTTCTGTTTTTGGATACAAATTATTTCAGTGTGTATTCCAAAAAAGTCTATCTGATTCCCTTCAAAATTTGAGCAGAGGCTGAAGAATGTGGGCTGGACTTGTGGTTGAACCCATCAAGTCGTGGGGGGTGGTATGGCTGGGTACATCCAACCCTTTCTCTTCAGCCAATACTTATGCTACACAGTTACATAATTCAACAAGCACTTTGAATGTTCTTGCTGAAGTCCAGCCACAGGCCATCTAACCTTCAGATGACCACACGAGCAGAATTCTGCTGAATTATTGCCATCTAATTATAGATCAGTTAACATATTGGGAGACTGATGCAAATGTTTTGCGTGACTTCAATATGGAAAACCTGGAAGTATGTACTTTCTTTGTAAAAGAAAACAATGATCCTGGCCCCTCCTCGTATAGTTCTAGATAATCGCTGAACACTAACTCTGTGTATGTCCTGGTGAGAGAATATCTTATCTTCTTACGTAATGCATTCCTTCTCACTGTGCTGCCATAGAAGCGAGCAAAGGAAAAGTGACAGTCAAACTAATAAGTTTGCAGTACTACAGACTACATCCCACATTCACTGTCTGTTTGTGACTTCCTCACCAAAACCACAGAAAACCTTCAACACTACACTACGGCTGTTTTGTCTTATCCTTTACTTTGCATGTTCTCCTCTCACATGCACCCCCCCCCCCAGCATTTCCACTCCCTAGCCCAGACAGCCTTAGCCTTGACTCCAGGCCACCCCATGCTCTCACTGTCCAACTATTTAACTAACCGCAGTGAAACAGCTTTAATTTCAGCTTACTGCTCAGCCTCGCTGAATACAGGAACGCTTGGGGGTCTTTCTGGAAAACTTTGGTGTGGGGACCAACAGGCTAGGCAGGCAGAAAAGGGAGAACAACAGAACTCTACAGTGAGATCCCAGGGACCCCTACACCCATCAGAATAGGCTCCCTTAGGACTTGTTCTTTTAGTAATGGTCTTTTGCATGTTTATTGCACCCCTGCCATTTGCATGGTGACTCAGGTTATGGTTTGATTGACAGTCACTCTCTGCATACTTCAAAAAAATATAAAAGCATTAGACATCATGTGGCTCTGTATGAATATATGCATGCATATTGTTGTTATCATTTATTATGACATATTGATGCATGGAGAAGGGAGACGTGGGATTTAAAAAAATTACAGAAGTTGTAAATACAAACTATTACAACCTTTTACTGCATAACATATCTGTGGAATGTGAGCTTTTATAGGCCCACAATTGAGTCTTATTTTTGAAGGAGAGAAAGAGATAGAGAGATAATTTGTCTTCTTAAATGCTGTGGGGGACATCTTTATATTTTGTTTGCAAAAGGGAGTAAAAACAAGGATGACCCTGAAATGTTGATGCACAGACATACTCCTTTCCCCATTTATCAAATTCTCCCTTAACTTTCTGACATTTGAGTAATATAATTGAAAGAGAACTATTCATATTACCCAGGCTGTCCATTATGTCACTAATCTTATATCTGATAAACTAACAGACATATTTCAGTACATTTACAATGCATAGCAACAATAATGTAAAAATTCATAGAGGTTTTTACTTTTTACTGTAATCATGAGCAATGCCATTTCTTTTCTAGTGAATACAGGTTTGGCGATTGTTCTGTATTGGGCATTGTCCAACCTCACTTTCATGTATTCAACAACTCCTGGGAACTGATGACTGTTTAAGTCACAGGTATATTATTGAGTTTCATTTACAATCCACACAGTTTCCTTTTGTTTTTTTTTTCTTTTAAAGTTCTTTTAAAAAACTGTTAAAAAACAGTTTATTGATGGGTGCAGACACTGATGAATCACATTGCCTTGGTTTGGCCTGGAGTCTTAACACTCACCTGATCCTTGAACCCATGGTCACCAAAAAGCAGCTGCACACACACACAAACACACACATATGTATATCTATCTATCTATCTATCTATCTATCTATCTATCTATCTATCTATCTATCTATCTATCTATCTATATAGATAGATAGATAGATAGATAGATAGATAGATAGATATGTAGATAACTCAAGTTGCATAAAGTAAAAGACAAAACACAAAAGTGAGTAATCTATCTTCCAGGGAGGGAGAATATGTGTGTATCTATATTTTTGCTGACACAGTAGACTGTGGATTTGTCTGGATGAAGGGGAATACATTTATGGTTTTTGAGGAGTGAGGGCCCACACCAGTCACCCTAGGGTCTTGTTATCCTCTCCTATTCTTGTACTCTTGGGGCGACTTTAATGAATACTCCTGCTCCTGCCGTCTTGTGGCTCCAGTCAGGCTATCGACAGGGCTGCCCCCCCTTCCTGACTGAATCTTCCTCTGCAGAAAAAGCAGGCCTTCCTACAGCAAGGAGGAGAGCTAGGGAGGAGACAGGCAGGAGGCTAGGTGATCGACCTGAATAATTGATGTGAAGAGTTGGGAGAAAACCGCTCAAGAGTTTGCCTGAACACACTGACCACCTCACTTGTTTTTGCTCCTACACAGATCAACAAAAGAGATAGTCCTGTCGCTAGGTAGAAACTTTAGTTTTACTGTCATTAGAATTAAAAGAACGTATATAATTTCCATTAATGAAAGCATACAAAGCTATCAGCTGGCCTCAAATGAGTCCATAAATAAAAATGAACAGCACAGAGAGGAGTTACCCTATTCCTGTCTAGCCTGATAAGGTTGTCTCAAATGTGTATTCATGATAAATCGGCAACAAGCACTGGGATTACCTCCCAGTACCTCATGAACAGTGGGAGCTGACAGTGTAATGCTGCCAAGAAATATGAAGCAAACATGCAAATGTTTCAACACAGAAACTCCCTGTCATCATTAAAAAAACACACAAATTGAAATGTTCTCAGTGTAAACGGCGGGCACTGCAGTGGAGGAACAATTCTGAAACAAACAGAGGGTTGAAGCAACAACTGTTGGATCTGCAACTGATTTTTTCTTCATCTGAAGCGACAGGTAATGCATTTTAAAAAAACAAAACGATAATTTCAACATGGAGCATGAAAAGGCTGCTGAGTAATGCAACAGAGACGCAGGAAAAACATACAGAATTGGATTTGCCACAGTGTCTCAATCCTGTGGTCTGTCTTAAATACACAAGTTTTCACGGCTTGAGTAAAAGCATATTGTGTTTAGATGTACGGTGCATGTGTGCCTCGTATGTAGAGGAAGGCTCCGAAAACTAACACGTCTGGAATGCCCCCTGCAGTGTGAGGACTTCAGGGTTGAATGTGTGTTTATAGGAGGGCCTTGGCAGGAGGAGGCAGGGACCCAGTCCAGAATAACGGAACAACAGTGGAATGCGGTACAGCAGGGAATATCCTGAATCAAACACAAGGCAGTCCTGCGGTCTGAGCGGAGGCACAATGTAGCAAGACTTTCGTCAGATACGTTTACTTCTTAACCCAATGACACCCAGGACTATTTTCTTGTGGAGCTGATGACTGCCTGCAATCGTCTTTCACACTACAACTAAATTAGAAGACCATGTCCCGTGGAATATCTCACAAACCTGTGAGTCATTCACTGAAAATCTCCATCCAAATGTGTGAGCCTCAATTGTGCCGATTTTGAAGTCACACTGAATATGAAGTGTTAGTGTTTCTCTTCAGGCTGTGCATTAGGCCGGATGCCACGCACCTTCGCCCACATGCCTCCCACGACCCAGCGCCCGTATATAGAGGGCAGAATCTGAGCCCAAGCTGCAAGCAGACAGATAAAGACAATCTCCTTGATGTAGGAGCAGCTCGGCTGTTGAAAAAGAGACATCTCTGACACAAGGCGACTTGCATTACCCTTGGTACAGAATCAGATTAACCACCACAGGAATATGCTAAGGTTTGATTTGAAGGCATAGAGTCTTTTACATTTCTATCAAGCAGTCATTGTGTGTGTGAAATAGAAATGCATGCATGCTTATAAACCTGGTAGCTGTAGGGGAAGACCTATAACGGAAATACAGACAGCAGCTTAATACACCAATTCCCCATCATCCATATCTATGCTTGTGATGACATAAATATGCTCCTGTGAATGACATGTTCCGCCCACAATGCTGTAAACAAACTATGGCGTCTTAATACTTCACGGTATTTCACACCAGAAAACGGAATTTACTAGTTAAGAGTTCGAACCTCTCTATCGTTTCATGAATTCTGGAGACCTCCTTTTTCAGTAACAGACATAATAAACCTATCAACTCATCATTACCACCCACATTACACAAAGGACATGTTCAGAAACAACACTAGTCTCAAATGCCAAAACCTACCTCCAGGTGTGTTCCACCTGCATACCTGTTTTCATCAACACCATTTCTGCAGACTATAATGAGCAGTGGCTAACTACACATATGTTTGAAAAGTGTTGCTCAGGCTTTGGCCACTCTTCCAACTGCCAGGTCTGTTTCCCTTCACTCTCATTGTCTTTGCTGTTTTCTCTTAGTCTGTCCACCAGACCTGTTTTACACTCCCCCTCTTCCCTGAAACCAGCTCCTTGGTAACCAGTTGCAGTGTCTACCAGAAAGGTAGACAAGCTCCCTGTAGTGCAACAGTACCCCGGTGCAACATTAGATCCTGAGACATGCTACACTGTCCACTGGGCGCAGCCACAAAGGACCAATAACACAGGGATCACAGAGAACAGGCAAGATCACCGGTTAACCTGACCCAAACTGTTGACTGTTGCTGTGCAAATTTCAGGGGGGAAACTTCCCATTTTACGATGTAACACTGTCTGAGCAGTGTTTGCATAATACAGAGAGGAGAGAGAGAGTGAGAGAGAGAGTGAGAGAGAGATTTTGAAATGGCCAATGCACAGGGGGGGGGGAATCAATAAGGAACATCTGGGTTTGGGGTGGACAGGGCGGCTTTTGTTTGCAGGGAGTATATTGGCCTGACACCTCACCCAGATTCTCTCTGGGTTCTATACACGAGGAGGAAGGGAGGGAGGGAGGGAGGGGGGAGTTGCTGGAGGGATCTAGAGAGGCAAAAATTTCCTATATCAAGGCTGTGCACACCATTAACAAAATTCAAAACTGGGCATTAAATGAATCTTCATTTAAAATGTAACATTTTACACTATTTAGTTTCTAATAAATAAGACAAATCAATAAACAAAGTAACACTGAAATAAAAAACAAAACAAAATATCATTCAAAATTATAACTTAATATGATCCATTCAGAAATGTGCCAATTTGACAATAGCACATAGCAGTTATATTTATGTAGCTCAGACCTCCAACAAGCAATTAATATCCCCACGTATTGTGAGTTACACCCAAAACAAACTTATGTGTGTTCATTTAAGGGGAGCAGGTGTTCCAGCATCCTCTCTTCCTTCAATGGAGGTTGTTGAACTTAAAAATAACTGTACAAATTAACTAGTACAAGGTTACATAACTTAGTAGGTTGCTTTCTGATCAAAACCCATTGACTTTGATCTTTGGAAAAAGGTCAAAGTCCCTATGGAATCTGGTTCATCACCAAATTTTAATGAGACCATTGTCAAGATTTCCTTAAAAAATCATTAAAATCCACTCTGAACTTTTCCAGACAAACAACAACTGCTGGCTTTCACACACATAATCATTTTGTTTAAAATAATAATATGGTTTTTACTTCTGTTTCCATGATTCATTTATCCAACTACAAAAACTTAATGATATTATAAATAGATCATAAATAGAGTCAGAAGTATTCAAAATAAAAGGTAACTAATTATACCAAACTGTAGCTACTTAAAGCAAAATATTTCTCACACACACACACACACACACACACACACACACACACACACACACACACACACACACAGAGCTACATAGAAGTATAAACAAACACAAAACTTTTCCCTAATGGGTGACATGTTTGTTTGGATGTGCATGAAGAGGTTGAAGTGTTAGCTCTCACTGCACAGTTGCTGATGCTGCCAGAGTAGCCATTTAGCTTTATTTGTGTATTAAGGTTTTGTTGAACTCCTGATAAACATTTCACTGTGAGATAAGTTTATTTATATTTAAAAATCAAATGCTGAGTGACAATTACTTGACCTGATGTTCCAGTTTACCTGATCAGTTTGATATTTGTTTGGCCTAAAGAAGAGTGTGTAAAGGAATGCTGGAAGCTGAAATGCCCTGTAAACACATGGTAACTGATTCAAGGTGTAATTTTGGGCTAGACTGTGGTGAATATGCAACATATACAGTAGTATCACTCCTTGGCCTCAGAAAACTATTGGGAGATTGTTGTGTGTAATTATATCTGTCAAGGCCTAATTTTCTGAACTGTCTGGCATTTTTTATGCAGGGTAGCATCTTATCTGAAGCCAAACATCTGCAACAGATGTTCCTTACTGACAGTGTGTTGGGCAATAATACATTACTGGTGTTTTCAGTAACGTTGTTAGTCAGTGGAAGTGCACTGCTGCATCCAATAACACGGAAACTAGAGAGGTCCTCACCAGGATTTTTCCAAGTCAATGTGAAGAAAAGAAATAAAGACTTGATTGTGTGGAGCATGGCATATTTGTATAGGTACACAATTCTTAAACCAATTAAGAAAAATCCTGAGTTCCAGAAATGTCCTCTTGATCTGACTAATTTATAGCAGAGTAGCTTGCTGTCATCACATTAACCTGACTAGAATTATCCTTGTATTTATGTCACATAAATTTGTTTTGGAGGGTCTTTTTATCCATAAAATTCATAAAATTCTTTGAAGATTTTCAGGACCACAGACATTTTGAAAATCCCAGATGAGGTCCGCAGATAGCTGCAGGGGGACAAGAAACAATTTTCAAACTGATATTAAAAAACAGCTGATAAAATTCTAAGAAAGTCTGTTAATTAAACAGGTGCTTGTGTATTATCAATAAGAGAAAATGACTAGACTACTTTTCAGGGTTTATATATTATATGTGGAGGTCAATGTGTTTAATGGGTATAATGCGTGTTTCATTTTTCACTGAACACTACAGCAGGTCCAAATAATGCAAAAAAAAGGCACACAACTTCTTTATTAACACATACATGCAGCCATCCACACACTCTAGTGTGTCTAAACCCTATGACTACAAATGTAGACAGTGTAGGAACTAAAACTGAAAAAAGGAGAATGAGTGGAAAAACAGAGTTTGAGGGTGGTTTATTCAGTTGGCTGTGGGGGTAGACCAGGAGAGTGGAGAGGTAATGAGGCCAATGACTGGCTTTACACCTTGTCTCTGTGGAAACTAATTGGGAGAGAGCTGGAGGGCACTAATTTGAACACTCTGCTGGGTAAATGTAGTGCAACGAACTATGAAGGGTAAATCAATGTACTGCCTCTCTGCACACCTCGTGCTCTATCATGCCCCACCTTTTTCCATTACCTTGTCCTCATAAAAATTCCATCAACATCAACAATGCTTTTGGGCACAAAGGTATTGACCTGGGTAGACGTAATACAGACTGATGAGGTACAGCTCATCCAAGAGGAGGCTAGATGGTTAATCTGAATCATCAGGACTTGTGGATCTCCACTACACCAACTGGAACCGTGAGGTGTTGGCATGTGTTGGTGTGGTGCCTACTGAGCTCAGTTTTACAGTACATCTTTTTGAGTTGTGCTCTAGTAGTGTATGATCATCCAGTGCAAAGATAACATTTTCTGCCTGCAGCTGTTGAGAATCACAAAGATGTAATGATCGACACACTGTGCTGCTTACATAGGATCTATTGTGCAGTATGTGTGTGTTCTTTCCCAGGGCAGTATGTTGTCTGGTGGGAGAAAAGGAAACGGAATGTATAGTTACCCCCCGTAGTGTGCCCAAGGGTGGCTGAACATAGAGCCAGAATTCGGGGGGGTCTTAAGGGGATTTATTCTAACCCTCAGGCCTGGGGATATAGTGCACAAGGTCTTTCATCCACACATAACAGGAGTGCTCTTCTGAACATACAACCTCAGATTAAACAAAGCTAGAAAATAAATTGAGAATCAAAGAAAATGTACTTTAATAGACAAGATGGAATGGATTATTATTTTATTTTAAATAGCAGTATGTCCATATGATACTTAAAAGAGAAAAAACCTTTGCAGTGTCTCTGCCTACTGTTCACACTTCAGTAGAGTCTTGCATTCATGGAGATGGAGACAATTTAGGATGGACACAATAGCCCAAACTATTTTGGCTGGAATGGCTTTGTCTCAATGTGAGCCATAAAACTCCTGATTCAGAGTTGAAGTGCCCATGTGGATGAAGATGGCTTTTTTGTTGCAAGTATGAATCTAATCTCCACCCACTTTAAGATTTTTTTTTTCCAGTATGCTACTCTGCTCAGCACCATCTGCCCCCTGTCTCTAGGTGACTGTGCTTTGCAGCTCAGCCCCTTGGGAAATAGCTGTGGATAAGTTATTCAATTAGAGGAGCATTATTGGCCCACTCTCTCAGAGGACAGAACCGATGATGCAGTGATTATACTGCTCTGCATTCCTCAATGGGTGTGCACACTTGTGTATGCCTGCTTGGACATTGTGCCTTTGTGTTTGTGTGTGTGTTGTGTGTGTGTGTGTTTTGTGTGTGGGGTGAGTGTGTGTGTGTGGTGTGTGTGTGTGTGTGTGTGTGTGTGTGTGTGAACAGGCACACGCTAGAGCAAATCAGCAGTGTTTGTAGGATGAATCAATCTGGAGAGGAGGTGGAGAGGGTTAATAATCAGGGGTCTATCAGAGATGGTTGGGTGGTTTCAAATGAGGCCATCTAAGTTTCAATTGGAAGACACACTTACTCATCACATATGGGCTGACCGTGAATCATCTCACAGAGGATGGAGCTGTGAGCCTAGAGATTAATTAATCTAAGATGGACAGTCTCAGACATTTCAAACTCACCATACTTAAAAATTAAAGATAATTAAAAAAAAAATCTACATTTATTACAAAATATACTGTACATTACAGTAGGTGAGGATTCACATGTGTAATAAGTTTTCAGTATGATTTCCTAATGATAGGGAAATAAATGTTCCCCTACTACTGTGTTCAGGTGATTTCTTTTTGTCATCAGAATACTCTTCAGAACAAAGAAGAACAATCCCTGAAACAAAGGCCTGGAAGAAAGAACATCTCAGCAGAGCAGTCCAGAGACAAACACTCCCCATTCCAAACACAGTCCCTCTCTGTGGACCAGTGAGGTGGTCTTTAAAGTGCTGCCATGATGAGTTTGCCCTATCTGCCCAGTGCAGACCCACAGATGCCCTCCCAGGGGACAGGCTAGAGGGGAGCAGGGCAGTGGGCCTGGAGCCTCATCTGCTCTGCCCAGAATACAAATAGGTCAGTGTGTGGTGGGAGAGGAGGGGCACAGAGAAGGGGACACACACACATACACACCCTCCGCACACACACACACACACACACACACACTTATGTACACTGACCATGAACAAGAAGGGGTCCTGCCAACAAAATTCCTCCATTGGCCACGATGGGAAGGGCCATCTGGTATCAATGCGGGGAAGTCAAACAAGCTTGAGCACACACATTCACACCCACATGACCCTGCCCTAACTACACATATACACGTATGCATGCACGCACACATACTCGCACACACGTGCACAAACATACATGCACATATCTGGACATCATGTCCATATCCCCTTAATACACTCTCATACAGTATACCCTTTCTTAAAACCAACACATTTTGCACACTTATCTTCTGCAAGGTGGAATTTTCTGCTTAACTTCAGCTCTTATTACACTTGTAATGCTATAGCAAAAGAGTAGAAAAGATAGTAACAGAAACCAGTATCTTGTGCTGCAACATATGCACATATTGTAAATCAATATATCCACAATTATAGGTTTAAAATCTGGAATCACCACAGACCAAGAGACTGTGCAGACTGTAATGCCAAACTCACTTTCCTGGACAGTGTTTAATCCTTTGCCTGCAGTTTAATTAACATTTTCCAGATCTGTGTTCAATCTTATAGATTTCTCCCGTTTTGGACATTTCTGGAAGTAATAAAAACTGTAACTAGGGTAAAAATAGACATTGTTTGGCTGTGATGTAATCCTATGGCTGTATCTAAAGTTTTCTTTCTGCTGTTAGTGCAGGCCCAACATATCACTGAAAAGGGAAACTGATTTATTTTGGCTTGATATCAAAACCCTGGCCTGATGAGGGAATGCTTGCACAGAGTAAATCAAGTAGAAAATAAGCAGGGTTGAATTATTTTCAAAAGCCAACGTGCTTTTAGCCAGAGCAGGCCTGCAGCAGCAGCTTATGAAAAGAAAACATTTCTGGGTTTTCCATCATACAACTTCTTCTTCCTAATATCAGCACCTCTTTTGCCACACATAACGTTTCAGAGGAACACCGAAAGCTTTATATCAAGACTGTTGCTGGTGCATACAAACGTGCTTTATTCAAGTCTGCAACTCCAGCAGCAGTGCGGAGTAAATAAGAACTAAAGAGTTCTTGGAGCACTATTCATTAACCGTGCCATTGTAACTGAAAGGTACAAGTCAGAAAAGGACCTGAATATGAACCTTTACAATCACATTAACAGTGAGCGCTGAACAAAAATGTATTTGTTTCTGAGACATTCACAGCCTCTTGAGGAGAGGCAGCATTTGAAATTATTAGGACTTGAGCTCTCTCTACTGCACTTGCATTAGGGAGATAAGTTCGGCACCATGACTCGGAAATATCTCCAGCAATCCTTGTCTCCACCCACCACATCTTTATGTCTGGAAAAAAGGAATAACATTTGTTGTGCAGCAATCTGCATTGGTTTGATTAGCACCCCCATTCTACTTCCTTGGCATGCCCCCGCCTCACCTCTCTTTCTTCCCCTCCCTCCCCCTGTGCACATCCATCCCAATGATTATTTAAACGGGTGCCAGAAAAACACTGTGACCCGTCTAATTTGGGCTGTGTGAGAGTGTAGAGAAGAAGAGAGGGGCCCTGCGATTTTCCACACTCCCTTTTACCGAGAGGGGAAGTGGCGAGAGGGTGAGAGAGAAGCTGTTGCCATGGCTACCTGCTGGCAGCTTCTGTCCTTGTGTTTGGAGAGCGCTGGCTGTTCTCTTTCTACCCAATGCCTGGGAGGG
Organism: Lagocephalus sceleratus; assembly: GCA_911728415.1. Classification (NCBI taxonomy): domain Eukaryota; kingdom Metazoa; phylum Chordata; class Actinopteri; order Tetraodontiformes; family Tetraodontidae; genus Lagocephalus; species Lagocephalus sceleratus. Next base: position 15,253,787 of record CAJVRN010000231.1, on the reverse strand, counting down.
AGTGGAGGGTGGAAGGAGGTGAGGGGGAGGAAGGAGGTGATGGGGAGAAAGTCTGGGTGTGAATGAGTGGGGAAGGAGATGAGGGGAAAGAAGGAAAGATGATGAGATGGGGAGTAAAGGAGGGGCTGAACTGCCAAAGGGGACCATCACAAGGTCTTACCACCACAGAGGCAAAGGGCTGCTGCCTGGGAAAAGAGCAACAAAAGAGCAACACTGAGGCCCTTGATCAATCCCTGTTCTACACACGTATGCACACATGCACACACACCAGTGCTGATGACAGGCTTGACAACAGTGGGGGAAGAAGAGGACTGGCAGTGGGTAATTGCTTCATTGCAGCCACATGATCCAGGTGTCTCCTTTAGTATGAAAGGTTGTTGGAGTGTCAGCTGAATATCAGTTTGATCAATGAAAGTGTAACCAAAAGACTGGTACTGTCACCATCACACCTGTGGATGAACTCTTTCTGCAAATGCAAACCATGCACAACACACCAAAAATGGTAAAGGTGTTACATCTTTTTGTTTGTTTTTGTCAATAGTATGTGTAACTAGAATATGGACAGTGCATCTACACTTCCTCATGCAGCACATAAATATTATATGAATAGCCTGAAATGACCGTCTTTGCAAAAGACTGGAGGAAAACTTCACAGTATGTCCCCAATATGGCCTGATTTTAACTCATAAAATATGATTAAGATGCTTCGCATATCATTTTTAATTTCTTTTATCTTCTTCCAAACAGACGTAGGCTACACTGTGATATTCTCATTGTATTCTTTGTAATCCCTTTTTGTTCATATACGTGGTTTAGGTATTTTGAGGTCTCAGACTTCACTGTGTGTCTCCCCAGTAGAATGCATGTAATGGATAGCTTTGGAATGGACATAATACCAGCCCGCTCACTGACAGAGACACAGGTCTCCTTGTTACTTTCCCAATTACCTTTCCATCAATGCAGACTATGCCTTGTCAGGGTTTTGTTTTGGATTTTTTTTACTGGTGTGGTGAAAGTTCATTCTAGTATTGTGTTTACGTTTAAAAGAGTTTTGCAGTAAGTACACATTAAGTGCCTGGTGGCCATTATGAAGCGCCGTCCTGCCCGCCCCCGCTCCTAACCCTCCCCACCCCTGGCAGGAGGCTGACCTTGGCAGGGCCTGACAGAGAGCTGGCCTAGAGGGAGATCCACAGAGATTCACTCCAGCCCACTGAGCCAACCCACTGAGCCAGCCCACTCAGTCTGTGCAGGTGTACTCACGCCTGGATAAATACACACACACACACACACACACACACACACTCACACACACACAGACTCACACACACAGACTCACTCTGATTTACACACACACATACACACACACTGACTCACACAGACTCACACACACACACACACACACACACACACACACCCGCCATCACCGCCACCAACAGCACTAGTGAAGACCCCCTGAGCACGCAGATGTCCTAATGCTTCATTTCTTTGTTACTGCCCTTCTGGACATCTTCTCATAAACTTTCTTTTAATTTTTATTTTATCACCAATTTTGTACATTTGCTGTTATATTTTATACCCGTATGTGCACAGCATTCTCCAGTTATATTTATTATTTTTATTATTGTTTTGTATCGCAGAAGACTGTTGATCTAACAGTAATTCAGTGTCCCAGCCCTTCGTTTACTATAACCTGTAATCCCTTGTGTTTCTTTACTGACAATAATCTAATGAATCTGTTTGCCTGAAAGTTCCAAACAGGTGGTCATGAGAACAAGGAAAAGAGAATGTGATATGATGGTAAGATGTCTGTGAATGTTCTCAGTCATCCAGGTCATGGTAATTCTCTTAATTGAATACAAGCAACTGGACTGGTTGAGTTTTACGAAGATGTTTCGCCTCTCATCCAAGAGGCTTCATCAGTTCTAACCCACTGTTGGGAGTCCCAGATACTGTATATAATGACAGTATCTGGGACTCCCAACAGTCGGTTAGAACTGATGAAGCCTCTTGGATGAGAGGCAAAACGTCTACGTAAAACTCAACCGGTCCAGTTCCTTTTATTCAACTAAGAGGACATGATGGTAAGGTGGACAAACACACAAAAGGTCACCCACCAACACTCCAGCAGTAGTGATTGTTTGCCTGCAGATGCACTCAATAACTCTTACCCGTCACCTCCCCCTTTCCTGTGTGCCCCGCCCCTTCTGTGCCAGATTATCTTGCTCTTCTTAGTGTTCTTGCTTTTCCTACTGGTGTGAGTTCCTATGTATTTTGACATGGTGTTTATGCTTTTATATTCTTCTACAGTCAGTGAATGGACTTGGTTGCCATGTTTGGACTGTACTGTGTATGACCCTCAATAAAATGTTGTTCATGTATGGATCAGCTTGGAAGTCTATTTGGTTCTGATCCTGCAAAATAAATCATATTGGTCACCAGCATGTTCTAATCCATTTAATGTGCAGTTATAAATGTTGTGTTGTTGTTTTTCTAATTATCAGTTTAATACACCACAGTCATCTTTCTCATTTATATGGCAGGTTCAAATAAGTCCTGTGGGTTTTCTAAAAGTAATTAGGTGTAATTAGTGGTATTAGTCTTTGCGTTTAAGAAAGTGCAGCTGTGTCAGTAGTTCTCACAAAAGGTGAGAATCACTCCCACCATTTCTTTCCACTTAGTGTGTTGAGTCTGGAAGCAAACACCCCTTGTCTCTCTTGGTAACTGTGTTGTCATAATTAACATTAAAAATGGCAATGTCATGCTAAAACCTTAGACGGAGCAGTCATTACTTTTGAACACATCAATGTTTTTATTTTGTAATGCAGCTGATGTTTCCTCATAAATACATCATGGGACAGGCACTGGAAATTCAAAATAAGAAACTGCATAATGATACTTGTGTACCACTTTGATGCTAACAAGAAATGTACTTTAAATTATAGTTCATTAAGTTTGGAAAAACATCAAATTTGTGTTCACCCTAGAAACAGTATGTGTTTTGAGGATAACATGCAAATACACATTGCTGAAGCTAAATAAATAAATGCATTCTATTTAGCATCAGGATTGATTATCAAACCAGTTATTTTGATAATTTTATAATATTCTCTCTTGCTTTACTCTCTCAGTGCTTCTTCAAACCTTTTAAGTCACAGCTTATGCAATTTGTTGGTTTGTTCTCTTAGTCTGTTTTTTGCAAAACTTTTGAAATATTGACAAAGAAAAGTGCTGCATATCTATTTTGGTGCACTGTGCTTTTTTTTTTTTTTTTTTAATAGAGAAAGTGTCTTCTACTTCTATTTCAATCTTTCCAGCTTCTCTCTGTACATTTACAGGTTGTGTTTAACTTTCTCTAATTTATCCAGAGTGTAAAATTTGAGACAACAAACAGGAAGCACAAATTGTGTCTTTAAGTCAGAGGACACACAGTCTCTCAAACCCGGGTACACATGCTCACCCCCTCAGTGTAGAAACTTGGGAGTGTATGACTAAATGATTAAAGGTATTACAATAATTTGATGAGATTGGGTCAGAATGTGCAATGGAGAAATATGTAATTTTATGTGATTTTACTTCTTCGTGTCTTATAGCTTATTATTACGCTCCATAAATGATCCCCCTGACACCCACACTGCCTTTGAACTGCTCCCACCCAAGGCTGAAGCATTAGTAACCTATCTGGGGTGAGGCAGTCATAAGAGAGGTGTTTGCTTCTCAGGTGTTTAATAAGACCTATTGGGGCCATGATGTCTTGCTTGTACCCCCTGTACTTGGGAACCCTCTCGCATCACTCTATCCTATTATTTCTCATCTTCACCATCTCCTCCAACAGATCAGTCACTCCCTCGCCCGTTTTTCATCCACACTCCTCCTACTTCTCTTCCTCCCTCCCTCAGAGCGCCTGTTTGTGATACAGTCTGCCTTCAACACATGCCAGCCCTCCTGGGGCACCAGTTACACAGTTAGGATTTAATTTGTAAGAGCTCCTCAGGACGTCATTAGGGAGATCATCACTGGGCCTTATGGCTGATGTTACATTACTGTTCCCTCATACAGATATCCCACAAACCAAACAACCCTCTCATTAGAGAAATCATATTTTGTTGCTTAGATTAAGAAATGTCCTATTCATTTGTAATTGACCATTGTTGTGCATCCATTTATACAATTAATGACCATATGTCTCCATATGTCCACGATAATAACATTATTGTTCAGCTAACAAGAAGTTACATGTAACAAAATCTGTACATAGATGTACAGTCACTGGGGGAAAACCATCAGTATAAGAATTGTGCAACATGTTGCATGCTGTGCATAATCAAAAACTTACAATTTCAGCTATTTCACATTTCACTTAAATACAGTGCTATACATTTAAATGTTTGTATTGCTCCAGTAAAGAAAACACTTAAAAAAATAAAGGAAAAAAATAAGGAAAATGAAAATAGCATTTAACAACAGTTCAGGTCGGTTTAGATTTAGCCCTGTTTGTTTTTCCCTTCACCTAAGAGCTGTTCTCGTGGTAGGTAGGTGGCTGGTTATTGTAGTTGGTGTCATGGAAACCACACACAGAAAAAAGCCTTACTGCCACAGTTTGGTGATGAAGAGGGTTGTATAACCCATGGTGGTATCGATCTGTTAATCATACCAATGTTTATAAATCAAACATGACTTGATTTTTTTTTAAAAATGCACTTTGGTCCCATTAGAATTCACCTTCTATTATTCTATCCATCAATTCATCCATTCAACAAACCCCCTTTTCCCCCATTGAATACCCTCCTCCGTGAAGTCATCATGAAACATATTTCTTAAATTATGTGCATATATTCACCCAATCATTCGTCGTCCACTCCTTCCCACCATATTAATTTTTCATTTCGTCCTCTCATCACCACCCAACCATTGTAGCCCCATTCAACGCAAACAAGACAAACACTATCTGAAGTGAAACAGAATGAATATTAAGCAGTTGAGCCACACTGACTGGACTACTGTGGGTTTTTTTTTTTTTTTTGCTTCTCTATCATATCTGCATGGCTCTCTCTATGCTCCAGCACCTCCATGATAAAGAGAGGTATGAACTCCATCAGCCATGCAGATGAGTCCTGCTTCCTTACCTTAATTAGAGCTCTCAGGGGACTGGTGATGGAGAGCATCTGCATCAGACTCATATGACAGACATGCTTTTTTTTCCAAGTCAGAGAGCACAGGGATGAAAATGGACATAGGCACTATGGTTCAGTCATTACATACAAGAATTTAATAGTAGCCATTATGTAGGAATATTTCTGATTATTCAAGATTGGTCACAGCAGGCAGCGATGTGCACTTCACTGTGGCAACAGAAGGCAGCAGCCAAGAGGATAGGAAAGTCTTTTCTTCATTTACAAATGGCACTCAGTAAATATGGCAATTAAATTTAATTATAATCAAAACCAGAAAATAGACCACTGATGCACTGTGCTTAAACAATTTAAAATAGAGTATAATTGATCAGATGACAAATAATAACAGGATACTTGAAAAAAGATCATTTGAAAACAATTCCATCTATGTATGTAGGGTATAAAGGGTAAGATTGAAATGCATAAAAAGTTATAGAAATAAATATAAATCTGTTTTCTAAAATAATAAAATATTCTAAATATTTTTGTGTGAGTGAAACAATTACCCTTTGACAAAGTTTGCTTATAAAAATGGGAACTTATGGGAAATCAGTTTATTCAATCAACCAATGCTCCATCGGTCAGATAAAATGTTTTGGAACTAGAAAAAGCTTTAAAAATAATCTTGCATTCCGTTCGTTGAAATGCCATTTTGCAATATTTGAATCGAAGTATCGATTCTATAAATAATACCAAACGGCGACAGCTAAACTCATACAGTTCTAGAGCAAAGTAGTCCAATTAAAATCCCTTCACACTTTCCTGGCCGTCCCCTTTAAACGGGGAGGTGCTCCGGTGCTCACCCACAGCCCGGTGCGCTCCGGGTGGGGTAGAGACCGAGTTCGGGCTGACTGAGAGCGGACGCGTCGGAAATCTCCCCAGAGGGGCCCCTTGTAATTCGATGCATGCTGTTAAAGCTTAGAGTATATTGTCTTCCCTTTGCTTATGAAGCCTCCACCCACTGGCCCACCCTACATTTAGTGGATCATGTGACTCGGGGTAAGTCATTTGCAAGTACAACAGTTCTCTGTGCGCTCCCATTCATTTCCTGAGAACTGCCTGAGCTGAGCAGCTGAGAGGCAGAAGGGGAGGGAGTCGCTGCTCACTCACTCACATACACTCACTCACACGCATACATACACACACACACAGGCACAGTGAGAGGAGAGAAGAGGAAAGGGAGAGGAGGAGAGGAGACAGAGAGGACTGTAGAAAGGAAAACAGTCTTCTAGTTTCCCTGGCTCTGCAGCTTCTGACAAGGTCTGTTCTTTTTTACTCATCCTGTTCCTCTGCTGCTGCTTCTGCTGCTGTGTGCTTCATTTGTCACGTTGCCGGGGCTTTGCGAATGTGTTTGGTGCATCTCCTTCAGCTGTCATTTCTTTATCAGAGCAGATGACAGCTCAGATCAGCTAAGGCATTGTGCGCAATGTCAGTCAGTGGGGTATCGGTCTGAACCCTTCACGGTGCCGTCTGGACATGCAACAAGGTCTTTTCAGTGTAGATTCATAATCTGTCAAACACGAGACACTGAAATGATCACTGGGCATGAGTAGCATCCTGACTTTACGGTAGTGTCACCAGCTCTGAATTCTCAAATGTTTTCTTTGTAGTTACCCATAAATCAACTTTAGAACTCTTCAGCTTGTTGAAGTTTAACGCTGGCTTGAACAGCAGTGTGAAGTGAGAGTGCAATGAACAGCTCTGTGAGTACTTCTCCCTGGGTAAAAAAAGTTTGCCGCTTGAGTTTTGTGCATGTCATTGGAGAGTTAGGTGTGCAATTGTGTGAAACATTGGTGTTTATAGATGTATAAAAACAAAGGCTTGTTTGCCCACTGTTTCCTACCCTAGAGACAGAAACACCGCTGTTAGCAATGGGTTAAACATTAGGAGGCTCGGGTAGCGGAGGAAGGACGCTGGTGTGTGCGGTGTGGGGGGTGGGAGTGTTGCAGGGGTGGTGTCTTAGATGTCATCAGCAGCGCTCTCACTTCCAGGGTAATAGTCATTGGTATTGATGGGTGGCTGTCACAGAGGAAGAGAGCCACCAGGTTGGGGAGAGTAGTTGGGGGCTGGCCCTTGGCTGTTATTTTCAATTACAGGGGACTGGGGCAGAGCTGACAGCAAAGGCATTTGTACATCCAGCAAGAGGGAGGAGGGTGTGTGTACTTGTGTATGTGTGTTGGGAGACGAGGGGAGGGCGGGGAGCATGAGAGAGCAGGAGAGAGGGAAAAGAGTGGAGGGGGGGTGAGACTCTGGCCCCTGCTCCAGGGTTTGATGTGGAAACTGAGCACTGACCTCTGTGACTTTACCCTCGTGTTGCAGAGAGGCCCTGCTTTGCCTTTAACTGTATTACAGTGGTAATGAATTTGTGGCAAGTGGGGGTTTCACCAGAAACTCATGGGGAGGGTGTGCGGATGAGACCCCCTACAGCGTCTGGATGTTCAGTGAGTGAGAGTGGCGCTCAGTTAAACCCTCACTTAAAACCATTTAGGAAGGGGCATGAATAATTAGGTTGATAACACCATACAAAGCAAGAATGTGTATATGTACAGGACATCTTACCAAAATTTGATTTAAATCTTGAATGTTGCGAAAGACCAGTGCAGACTGTTTTTACGGTTTATTTTACATGACTCTTTAGAAATGAGCGTAGCTCATGAGATGCATAGACTATTTGTTTTATAATTGACCATCAACAACATGATAACCTTGACAGGTTTAGTAAGTGATCACAATCATGATTAAAAAAGGCAGATAACAGTGTCCTATAATCACTTGTGCTGTTCAGCCGTGTGTTGCAGCTGGTGATGATGAAATTATTTTGCTGTATTGTGATCTGTGGCTTGTGATTCAATTGCAATCATTCAGTGGCTTGACCGCCCACCCAAGACACGGTTCAGGGTTTTATGATAGAGATCAGTGCAGGAGGGTGGCGTGCGTGGGGGGACTCAATTAAAAAGCCAATCACCAGTGGATAGGCTCTATCTGTCGATCACCAGCCCTCTCCGCAGCACACCGAATTGCTTTGCAGGATTCTTTCTCCCTACTCATCATCTATCTGCTACAATCACAAAAATGTTGTATATGTTTACAATTTTAATCCCCCAGGAAGAAGTGGCATGCTCTCATCTGTGTAGTCTATCAACACATATGCTGGCTATCTGTAGGCTGTTTGTGATTTCAAATTACCCCTAATCAGCTGTGTTAACTGCTGCAGTATTGATTATACGCTAGATCATTTAAGTCACTGCTGTGGAGATTATTGTGATTGATTGCAGATAGACTGCACTATATGGCTAGATCCATTCAAGGACCTACCTATAAGTCAGATTATACAGATCAACCATGTTCAAGGTGCTTTGTGAATATACTATAGTCCCTGGCATTGGAAGAGTTATCACATCAAACCGGGGTTTTTTTCATGCATACACAAAGACACCCACAGATTCTAACAAGCCTGTGGCCAAAGAGGCTTAAATAGACCGGTGACTGTGGATGGATAACCACAAAAAAGACAGTCACCACAGTCACACCAGATGTCTTGCACACAAAATCACACTAATATTAAAAAGTGGCGGCTGCGAGCTGAAATCTCTGTGCTGTTAATTCATCGTGTCAGTAAATGATAAAATGTTCTCTTCCCTCGCAATTCCTATTGTGGATTCAACCTTTGACTTCAATGTCCAACCAACGTTTGTTTACAGATTTTGAGTTGAAGTTGTGTGAGAGTGTAAGAGCATGTGTGTTTTTGTGACTGGGGGAATGAGGCAGAGAGGGGCGGGGGGCATGGAAAGTATTGTGTAACAGCTAGTGACTCTAGGGTTCATAATCCAAACAGATAGTTCTACCATCTAACAAGAATGACTGCACTGGTCAAACACCGCTGTCAGAGTAACCAAATTTATGTTTTAGGATATGAAAAACTGTCATCTAACAGCAAACAAACTTAAGGGAGTTAGAATTTAAAGTGGCCAACACATTGATCCAATAATTTGTTTTTCTCGTAATGACATCTCTGGAGTAGGCTAGTAAGGATTTACTGGAAATGACTCAGCTATCCAAATTTCCCCCCACACTCATGATTAACTGACATGTTTTGGGGGGAAAAAGGAAAGGTGTGTTATTTTAAAGTCTGCCATTCTCCACTTATGCCGAATTTAGTAAAATCTCAGAACAAGAGAAAGATGTAAAGAGGGAAAATCGAGACGGAAGAGATCAAATTGTTTCTTAAGCTGGTTTTGTTGGAAGAGTTCCCCTGTAACGAATCATTTGGACTCACCGTTTGAGCTTGACTGCAGATGGTTTCTGCAGACCTGTGTTAGGATGTTGCATGCATCACTGTGAGCTTTGTTTCCACTTGCACTGTAGGTCAACTGTTAAAAAAGGAAATTATTCATACACCATGTGGAATCCATTTGGGGGTGCCTGTGGCATTCCATGGCCTTTTTGGGCTTAAACATAAGCAAACATAGGTTGTAGTTTGTACTTCAGCTCCTGTCCATTAGTTATTTCATCCAGGTGCAAGTACAGCATGGCAAAAGGAAAATAAGTGAAGGCATGAGTAGTGCGGGTAATGGGGATAAACACAGCTGCTGGCTTTTATTATGGAGAGCTAGAATGGGTCAAACCAGAATCAAAAGCTGGCATCAGAAATAACTGCACCCACTTTTCATGAAAAGACTGTCATTGTGTTGGAATGTTATTTGTTTGCATGTATAGTGCAGGGGATGGGGTGAATTTGGTGGTGTCAGCAGAAATTGAGGTTAAATGGGGTAGCACTTGAATCCGAAATCTGTCTTCAGCTGGTATTATTTCTGTGTGACTGGGTGACACTAGATGCTCCAAATGAGGCAAGTGTTCAGGTATCTCCTCATGCTCGTATTGTACAATCATTGTAAAACATCTAGGTCGATCTTTGAAAGATCATGTGAGTGCACATGTGCTGTGATGCATGCAGCAGACAAGCCATTGTGAGTTGTATGAACGTGATGCATATGCTGGGGGAAGGGGATTGCTCACACACATTCAGTATTCAGCATTACATGTTGTAGGACAAGTCTATCTCTCTCTCCCCTCTCTCTCTCTCCCTCTGATACACACACACACACACACGCATGCTCACACACACCATGACAGAGCCTAGGGGGATATAAGGCAGTAGCCTACTCAAAGAATACCCCATTAGGGCAGAATTGTACTGTGCTATCATTCCTAGGGGAGAGGAGGCAAAGGCAGGGAGTGTGTGGGTGGTTGATAGTGGTGGCGTTGCTGGGGTGGATGCAGGTTATAGTGGGATATTAATCTACAGAATCCCAACTGACTGGTATTACAATAAATGAGTCCAGGGTCTCATCCTGACCCCTTACAGCAGAACACAGAAATACGGTGGAACCTTTGCTTGTCCTGTAAATAGGTGAAATCATTCACCTTCTTATGTTGTATGATTTTATTCTTAGTACAAAACACTCGCACTGAATTCATCAAAATAAAAATAGAAAGGTGCCTGTGTTTTTATTCACCATAAATCACCTAGAGGACTGTTTCCCAAAGCACTGCTGAAAGTTTGTGGTGATTCTGATGTGCAGGAGTGTGGTCACCTCAACCTAAGACCATGTGCTGTGACAGTAAATTGGAGCTGAGCACAGTCCAGAGTACAAATTCGCTGGAGTACATCTGTCCTTTCCTTTGATTGTGCCAGTCACTGTCGATGTTTGGGACTCTTGGTCAGGACCACCTTCCCCTTTTTTGATGCAAGTGTGTCATCTATTTTAGATGCACTGTCACTGACCCCAGTTCATTACCAAAGAAGCGTGTGCCTGTGTGTGCATGCGTGTGTGTGTGTGTGTGTGTGTGTGTGTGTGTGCGTGTGAGTGTGCGTGAGCATGTCTGAGGGCTGTCCTGAAGAGATCTCTGGATCCAATGAAATATGCACATCTCAGACTCACTCTATAACAGGTGGTTTACTCAGAAACTTCCTCTTACTAGCCCTCATGCACCACATTCGATGCATTCTCTCGGATGATTTAATCGAAAAGATCCTCAATTGAACACAAATAGTCACCAAAGGTGTCACAAATTGCTTTGACTTCTAAGTCAGAGCTTACTCGGGTAATGTCACCTCATTTTAGCACTGTCACGGTCACAATTTATTTTGCCACTTCTGTGCTGCATTCAACTCACATGATGCAAGAGGATGTCAGACTACTGTTTACCTCTCTCAGGAACGCTGTAGAGGAGTGTTTATGCGCGCCTGCGCGCACGTGCGTACATGTGTCGATGTTTGCACTGTAGGTGTGTGTGTGGGTGGTATTTTGTGTTGAATGGGCATCTTTATTTTTCTTTCAAGCGCACAGCTGCAATGGTATGAGACAGATGTGCACGCCTGTCCCTATGTGTTTCTGTGTGTTCATTGGAGACGTGTGGTTCGCCGTGGGTGACTCCACGGCGTATATATGTGATAACCATATTGTGTCAGAGGAGGAAGTAAGCCTTAAATGCAGCAAAGTGCCAGACAGCAACACAGACAGATCAGTAAATAGCTTATCTTTGCACTTTGAGTGTGTGTTTTCAGAATGAGTAGCTTCTTCGGTCTGCAGTTTCATAGCTGGAGGTGGGGAGAATTTCCAAAGAAAATACAGATCAGATCTATCATTTGAAATGATTGTTAATGCAAGTTAAGGAAATTTTGTTATTTTGTTGCAATATCACTTGTTGCCTTTTTGAGTGTCACTTGGATGAGTTTTGAGGGGGTGTGACTTAATTTTTAAAAAATTATTTAGCTGTAGCATGTGTTTGTATGTCTTCCTACTAGTGAAGGTAGTGTGCTTGAGCTGCATCTGGCAATCTCATCCCAGATTACTGACACAGGATCCCACTGCCCCTGGCAGAAATAGCAAGGACATAAAAGCAATCTACCAGACTATGGGAACATACACAGGCCTCCTTGTGTGGGTGCATGTTGTGTATATTTATGAAATACACACAGGTCTTTGGGTTTTTGGGGAAAAAGGGCAACAGTTGCTTTCAGAAATACAAATAAGTCAGAGCATACTCACTATTTGCCTTCTTCCTTAATCAAGTGCAGATTAACTTAATTTCCATCTTTTTTTCCTTTTTTTTTTGCAATCTCAGCATTTGATCTCCACTGCACAAGCTTATGAATGCTGATTTTCTCCCTAAAGTTTCTGACAAGCGTTTGTCAATGGAAAGAAACAGTTGGTATTCTTCTCATGATTCTGGTTATTACTGTTAGTAGTGATAGTCAGTGTACCACAGAGTATGATGTTAAAAAAGACAAAATGCCCCACTGTAACAGGAAGCCCACTCAGTCTTGTATGTCACATCAAATTCAACAACAACTGAAGCTTGGAGAGTATCAGACAAATAGAGGTTGACGTTCAGTTTAAATTGATGGAACCTGATAAGCTGCATGTTTGTCTGTATGTGCCAGAGATGAAAACACCCAACATATGAAATCCTGTCTCCTGCGCTGATGAAGAAAGCTGTGTTTTTCCTCAGTGGAAATGATTTATTCCCACTGGAAATGGCACAGTATTTCGAGGTAAAGTATATCACTTGAATGCTCTTCCATGAGCGGTTCTGAAGCCTTCAGGGAGCTTTTCTCTTTTCCTTTAAAAAAAAAAATCACTAAACATAAACTGTGCTACCATTATGCTTGTTAGATTTTATACATGTTCATGCTTCTGAGTGCAATGAGGTAGCAGCAGCCTCTATCCATTCAAAAGCGACCCGATAATGTTAAAAAGACTTAGTGCTTGCCGCCAAGGAAAACACTGCTTATGAAATGGAAACTCTGAGACCAATCACAGAGAGCCAAGAATGATTTCAAAAAGGCTGACCACCTCAGTACACCCTCAGAACAGGAGGAAAGTCTGGGGCAAGCGTAGATTTTCTGTTTGACATGCATGTATGTGTTGTCAACAATGCAGACTGAGGTGATGATGTCACCAAATATTGAAGACACGCTTGAATGTAAGGAGACAAAAGAAAAGTGAACTAAATAATTTAAGTAACTGTATATCAGATGACCTGAAAAGTTCATCTGATATACAGTTGGTATAACAATTACTCGATTAACCAGATTGACTGTTTAAAAGCACATGCTGATTTTTAACACCAGTCTTCACTGCAGTGTGGAAAGTGTAGCGTTTCTTGCGTGCACAGTGTATGACCCATATAGAGACATTAAATCATTGTATTTTCTTGCCTGTTTTGGCTTACAATTTGACAGACTGATCTGTCTGTCAAGAGACATTTACAATCTTTTTTCATCTGTCTGAGACAGGATGGCTGGCGTTTAAGTGCTTTGCACTTTCACTTCCTCAGACAAACAATGAAGCCAGTGCTCCCAGTTGACATTCAGCTACTATTTATTTACATGGTAATCAATTAAAAAGTCACATATAAACTAAAGAAATCGTTTTTTTTTGTGTTCTGAGGCCAGTTGTGATGTCTATCAGTTTGCGCTGTAGCTGTTTTACAGCTGCAGCAAAATACTAAATTAGGCTGCACGTTGTTTTATATTGATTTTTATGTACTTTGTAAAACAAACAAACAACAACAGTAAATAACTGTGTTTTTTTAAACTCATGTGTAATTTATATGTTTTGGCTGTGTTGGTGAGGACGGATGTCTGAAGGCTTGAGCTTCATGCCTGTTGAACCTTTGACCCCCACTAGGCTGTTCTTTGCCTGGATGCAGTTACTCTTAAGTAGTAACTCTGCAGGGAACTTGAATGAGCTCTCAAGATCAGAATGAAGCCAATGAGATGAGGTCATGAAGCGGGTTTAACATGAAGCAGGTCAAAGCTGAGAATGAAAATCAGCTGCTGCTCTATTGCGTCTACACTTTAGACAAGTCAGATGTTGCTTCTAAGGTCTGCAGACGTATCATACTGCCAGCTCTCTTTTCCTGTTCCCTAATATTTATGTTGCCGATCTTCTGAGGAAATTGCAACCACGGTCAACTGTTTGACTGACTAAAAAGACAGGAAGTAGAAGAGCATTTGTGCACTGTATGTTGCCTATCAGGCCACTGTATCACGTTGGATGGCCAAGGGCACAGAAAAAGGAAGTGCAGTGAGGTAGGGGCCCGTGGTCCACAACACAAGCCAAAAGAAGGAAGTGGTCATTTCACATCACCTGCAGCCCTGTTCTTTTTAGATGTGATATTCTCTTTAGTTCTAGTTCATAATTTAATAATCATTTAAAAAATAAGCTTTGTGAAATATGTTATTAGTTGTCCTTTTTGGTAGAAGACCAGGTGGGGGTATGAGTTGGGGGTGGGGGTCTGTTGGCATTCTTGCACTGTGTGCTTTGCGCTCGACCGGGTCTTGGCTGGGATCCATATACCCTCTTTACCCTCTCTCGCTTCTCTGACCCCCCCCATCTCCCCACTTCCCTTCCTCCCCACTGAACACTCCCCTCCCTTCTCAATTCTTTGGTTGGAGCCCAGCCACTGCCAGGAGCAACCCTGTGCTCTTCACAAGACCCCACACCCTTTCTCCTCTTCATATCACCTTCCTCAACAGTTCCTTATGTATGGCCTGGATTTCTGTGGAGTGTGAGCACCATGGCAGCAAGTCCAGCCCCTGTGGCACAGATGCACCCAGTAGATCTGGGCATTTGATACCAGAAACAAACATCCGTGAAGGCATGAGAGTGTGTGGTTGGGGATTCATAAGGGAAGAAAACAAGTCTGATTTTGTTCAAGTTTAAAATTAAGTTAAATAACAGATGCATCTTACTGCTCAGAGAACTGCACTGAGATACACATGATGGCTCACTTCAATTCTCCAGAGAATATTCTGTGATTGTTCTAAATGATGACTTATACTGGGAAATAATAAATATTCATGACACATTTGCCTGTACCTTTATAGTTCCAAATAAGGAAGTGATATTAGAACTGACATTTGATGACTGCCATATTTGGTGAAACTCACGTATGGGTGAAACTACAAAGTTGTACACAATTTGAATGTTATGGTCTTAAGTCTTCTGGGGGTTTCTTTTGAAATGTTGACATATACTTTGTTTTGAAAGTGGATTTATGAAATGGACTGAACAATTCTTGCTGATAGTATATTTTAGAAACTATAGATACAGTAATGTAAAATGCAACTCCAACAAGTGCAGGTTAGTTTTGTACTAATACATTTCAGTTACAATTGCAGGGGAAATTATTATTATTAATAATAATTTGTAATACTATTAAAAATAAATACATTTTTGACTATGCAAAATATTTCTTTTTTTATCCGTTTTGATTGAAAATCAATATATTCCAATCTAATGCTGTCCAATTTTGTTGAATAACCAAATTAGGAGTGATCAAAGCAGGGTTATTGGGTTCATTCCTGAGTCATGCACAGAGTGCCACGTGTAATTTAAATGTGCTCGGTAGTTTAATTATATTACAAACAAATTACACAGGTTAACTTTGTGGTCATCTTAATTGTCAGGGGTGTTATCAGGGAATGATGAATTCAAATACTAAATCAACAGTGATGTTTATTTTTTGTGTTGTGGTAATTTATCATCTATTTAAATGCTTGCTCATGGTCAAGTATTTGTGAAAATGTAAGATGTCACTGACGATGAGGTGTATATCAGGTCTGCGTTCAATAATGTAGAGGTTGGTATATTCATCCTCTACAGCTACCAGCCTCAGCAGCAGGTAGCTCATTGGTGAACTTGCAGAGATGGTGGACCTGAGGCCACTAAGGTGGCTGTGTGATGGCCATCAGTTCGCACTTTAAAATGCATTAATGGACACATGCAAGTACAAATAAAAAAAACACAGTGCTGGCCTGAATGTTCACCCTTGTCCCTTTACCCTTTTTTGAGGGGATTTGTGGGGATGGGAGGGCCAGTTGGAGAGAGAAATGAGATGCTTCAACACTCCACTGCCTTTCTCTTTCTGTCCAACTCCCCCACACACCTGGGATGGCCATTTCATTTCAGAGTACAGCAAATGGAAAGGTGATCTTAATCTACCCTGTTTGCCTGTAACTCCCTTCCTCTCTCCATCTCCCACACACAGTTTTCACTGCTGATGGACAGAGTGCTGCTGGTTACCGATGGCAGACACAAGGGTTTCTTACTCAGAAAAACACTTTTTTCAAATTCTCTCTTTTGTTTTATTGTTTTGTTTTATTGGAGTATTTTTTTAAATGATTGACAGCATCTGAAAACGCAGTTTGACAGCCACTTCAGTTCACTGTGCAGTTCAGTTCCATTAGCTCGTTACTCAGTGTTTGGTCTCTCTCACTGCTGTCAGTGCTTTAATCATTGCAGTCACCAGCCATGCTATGCAATGACTATTGATTTCCTATGAATAGCCTGGTGCAAACCAGTTCATTAGGAAGGTGAACACAAACCACTGGATTAACTGGACTCTGGGCACACTGGGAAAGATTGTTTGTTTTGCACAATATTCTGGTGCCCTACTGTGCAAAATTAAAATAAATAGTTTCTTACCAACAGAAGTGTCTTGTGTCACCACTGTAAAGGCAAGAAAGTTTCTGTTGAGTTTTGGAAACCCGATTGTAGGTGAAAATAATGTGTTTCCTTCAAGGATGGGGAAAATGACAACATACTGGTCATTTGGAGAAGTACAAACCCCACCTTCTGTCTCCTTTGGTTTCACTCTTGTCTTCGCTTGAACTCATGGCTTGAGGCTGGGCTGAGGCTGCAACTCCACCCGCCCAGTCGTTACTATGGCAACACTATCTGGGCCTACCAAGACCTGAAGCCGAAGGACATCCTGGACAACAATACAATAGCAGCACAGCCAGGGTACCTGAGGGACTTAGACCTGAGAGGCGAGATCTGGGGGGGTTGTAGATTTAGTAAATCCTCCTGCTTTCTGTACCTCCCTCACACACAAACTCAGTCAGGATTAGCATTTTGCTTGAAAGGAAGTGGAACAATGTGTGGTATTGAACAATTCCACAATTTTTTTTCTCTCAAAATAAATGAATAGGCAGAAACTGGTATACATATTATATTGCACTGGCTCTTTTATATCTGCATCAGAGCCGTCAGGATGGCTACCATCCCAATTAACGATTCAAAGCAACTTTATTGACAATTTTTCTGTATATATAGAGACATGAAGAAGATTTTTTTTTTATATCATATTGTCTATATGCAATTTAAAAACAGAAACATATAAAAATTAAGAGGATCAGGCCAGTGATATATAGCAATATGGAGGCTCAGAGTCTGTTTGCCAAACTTACATTCCTCCATGTGTTGCTGCTAAAATAATAAGGTTACTTCTGTGGACCCCAGTGGAGAGATATGGAAAAGAATTGTTGTTGGTTTCATCAGTGTCTCTTTTAAAGCCACAGCACAGTACTGAGGAGCTCTATATAACTACCCTTTCCAAATCACACAGGCAGCATCAGGGAGGGAGTCCTTTTGAATGTGACTGCGGGAGACTGCATAATATTGTGGTATTATTTGCATTTCCAATATGAAATAATATCCTAAAAATTCCTTGAATTCCCAAGGATAAATTAGCTTTTCCCTGAGAGGAAACACTGTCTGCTTGTTGCTGCTGAGAAACTGTATCTGAAAGCAAACATTTGTATTCTATTGAAGTGTTAAGAGGATTTTATTCAACGTCACAAAGTGTAATTAGCCCTACAGGGGTACACCATGTAATTGGAAGTCTTTATTATGTGAAAAAGAGAGTTGTGCTGCACACTGAGGTCACACAGTTTATGTTCATTTCTGACATTGAACCTTCTGACAGGTTTGTGACTTACAACTGGATGTATTTAAATATGTTTATTTCTCAGTGGGTCAATGGCACTGTTGGTGGCGTTGAGTACGGGATCTGCTTAGTCATGCTAAAACACCCATCTTATGCCACCTCTGTATCCATTCACAGGCAGCCTAAGAAACAGGATGTTAATGCTTGACGGAATGCCTGCAGTCCGAGTCAAAGCTGAGCCACTGGAATCGGAACAAGGGGTAAGAGAGCAGTTTTTTTCCCCCCCAGACAATTCTTTCTTTTTTTTTCTTGCTTTCCTTGCTGTTGTTCCTTCACTCAGCAATGGCCTGATAATCACTCCCAGGCCTATGCGAGTGAGCACAAGTGTGGGGGCTAAGGAGGAGTGGTGCATGGTGCAAAGTAGGAAAGGGAGAAGAACTAAGAAGAGAAGGGGAGCTACAGCTGGAACAGGAATGCATCGGGGTGTTTTCGGGGAGGTGACTGGGGCCAGCAAAGAGCCTGTGCTGGCTGAGGGTGATTATGCAGATGTTATTGCTCCTCCAGGGATGGGGGCCACCTGGGAACCAAAGCTTTAGACATCCTGCCAGTTCCCGCGCCTTTACATCTCTGCATTTCCTGGTCATGGTCCTGTAGTCTACTGACTCATTTGTCCAGGAATCTCTCTATCTTGCAAAAATGCAAAAACACAAAACCGCCCAGCAAGCTATGTGTTTTTTTTCTATTTATTGCAGGGAAGTTAAGTGTCACTTTTGTTCTAATCAAATCCCCAGTTATAACACTTTAACCCGCATTTCTAAGTATTATATTTAATTAGACAGCGCATATGGATGATGTATGGAATAATAGGTGAGTGAAACTGAAAGGTTGTCATGGCCCTCTCTGTGCTCATTGGTCGCAGATAGAAATGAAATGGTCTTGTTATGACGAAGCTGTTGCTAGGCTACAAGGGCTTTGTGGCATTGGCACAGCTGTGTGTACAGCAGGTACATAGCACTTATTATTTTTTTTTAATTGTGAAAAATTAAAGTTCAGTCATCATTGATTTCTGTTAACAATATATCAGTGATAAACAGAACGCCAGCATCATTATGTATGCCACAATTGCTTTTATTGGGAGGGATCTGAATGCTGGATGAAACAATAAAGTACCGGCAGGTTAGCTCAGGTCTTCAGGAAAACTGTGGTGTGTCTGCATGTCTACAAAGAGCAGGTGGCTAATTTCTGGGTGTCCTTCACTGTGAGGCTACTGAAAACCTGGGGCTTAGAACCATTCTCCATAAGCTTAGCAGTGTCAGTCACAGACACAGGATGTGAGCACCACAGCCCACACATGCTTTGAAGTGCACTGAGATCCAATCTTAACCTAACAGACTATATTTCCCTTTAGAGGGCAGATACAGACAGACAGGCAGTTTTGCTGGCTGCAGAAATGTGGTCTTCATTTGAGTGGCGGGGGGCCAAAGTCTTGCTGGAAATGGTCTGCCTCGTTAGACAATTCACCAACAAGGGCCTGGAAAATCTGCCCTGGTAACCAGTATCCCCTAATAAAGACAATGGCATGCGGACAGAGGCAACACCCAACGGTTGAACATATCTTTATATGTGTCGGTGCGTGTGACACTGTGTAGGTATATGTTTGTATTAGTCAATCTGAAAGTGTGGGTGGCTTCAGATTTCCATCTGCACCATTTTAGATGTTTCTCAGTCTAACCAGGATGCAGATAATGTTTTTTGTGAAGCTGAGTTGTATTGATTTGACCTTTAGGCAACCATTGCCCTGTATTTCAGAGCATAGACTCTGTAGCAACTTTGCTCCTGACTCTTGATTCTGTTCACTACTCAAACGAATGTGAGCTTAGACTGTGTGACAACACACTCATACAAATCAAAGAATAACTTTTTTGAATAGCTTTTTCACCCCAGTAGTAGCCTTGCATGACCTTGTTCAGAATTAAATGCATTTGGTCAATATAAGATTAAATAAACTTGAAAAATGTCTGCCTTCCTGTGCTTTGAGTAAAAATATATTTAAAAAAATAATAAAATCCCAATAAATAAGTAATAAGCTGGCAAAAATCAGATGTGGGGGGATGAATTCTGAAGCTTCAGCCTGAGGAAGAATATTGCTCTGTAGACTAGTTATACAACAACAGAAATGTCTGTATCTTCGGCCAAATGGCGGCAGGGTGAATGGGTTGGGACTGAGGCTAAGGTGAGTTTTGTCAGATTTACTTCAGAAGCATGTCCTTTTTGACCTTCTATTTGTAATTGGAAATTTGTAGTGAGTCATTCAATTGTTCACTTAATTTTACTGCATTTAGTACTCAAATCCTTGATTGTGTTGACACTGAGGCAGTGTTAAAATTTAAAAAAGTATGTTTTATTTATTTATTTATTTCTTTTTTAAACCAGGGAGAAGGTTTCACATTAAATACAAAGCAGAAGCAGAAATGTTGCACCATATGTGCTGCAACACAGAAAAACACAAAGCCAACAGACTGTTAGCCTAAGCACTGACTCTTGTGGTTAAAATTGTCATCATGTCGGGATATAGGCAAACAAGTGGCTGTTCTGGAGAGATGTAGTAGTCGACTCATATCACCTGAAGACGTTATTTCACATCCTGTTCAATAGGTGGAATTCATTTAAAACCTTAGGGCAGAGTAGCTTTGAGCAGCCTATGGCTAACAACTTACACATAATATAACAAATACAGCCATGTCTATGGTGAGAGTCTTAGGAGAGCTGACACAATAGATGACAAGGACATCTGACACATAATCATATAAACATGCATGCATTTCTCTCTATTTTATTATTATTATCCATTATTCCTTGTGAATGCAACACATTGTCTGCAAATGTGCTGTGTACAGCCCTCGCCAAGTCTCCACACGTTCCCCTGGATTTGTCCTTCCACATCCTGATTTTGCCAAAACTGTTTTGGTGTTTGAGGTGCTCCCTGTCATGCTGAAAAGGTGAAATTCACCCTTATTTCTCATTTTTTACCAAAATTGTTTGCCATTTTTTAAAATATATTCATCATTTACCCAGTACTGCTCAGACTCAGATTAAAAGCTTCAAAGCATGACCTGGAGTTTTCAAAAGTTAGCACTATCATTGAGTCTTGCTGTTGGTTGGTTTCCTATCTCAGTTTGTTTTTTTTGTTTTTTTTTTAATTCTGTCCTCTAATGTCATCGTTTTAACTGTGTCAATAAGTGGCAATTTGTCACTTCATGACTTTTGTCTGCACAGTGTGTCTTTGTGTATCATATTTCTTGCAAACGTGTAATGTATCTCCTGACGGCTATTTATGACTCTGAGCTCACCCACCTTCCTTGTAAACTCATTATGGTTCACGTCCTTCATGTTTGATGGCATCAAGCTATCAGAAACAGAGCAACATCACCACTAAGGTGCATTAATTACTATAACTGATTGTAGGCTACTAATATATATAGCACATCTATAACATTTTAGAGAGTTCTGATCACTGGCATGTTCACACTTAAAAGACACAGTGAAATCTTACAAGTTATTTCTTGTCTTATACTTTTCCTCCTGTTTTCTTTTAAATGATCAAATTATAAGGTCATTATGGGGTAAGGAAATTAGATAAAACTATACTGACTTTAATAATCTCCAGGGGAAGCTTATGTATCACCGAGGAGACATCGTCATCTAGGCTTTAACAAATTCCCTTTAATAGGCGCTGTACATTCTCTACATGAGCTATTTGTTTATTTTAAAAGCCTTACATCTTCTAGAGCACACACCCCCTCCTCTTGAGTTTTCCACCAAATGTATCCTGAGAACTGCTATAAATGGTCAGTTCTTTGACCTTGAGGGAGGATTCATTGACTGAGCTTTAGAACTTGACTGCTAGGAATAAACTCCGTTCAGTTCTACAAAGTATGGAGAAGGTTTTTTTTTTTATCTTGACATAATAACAAATGATTCCTAAAAGTTGTTTATCTTCTCTTGATGTGTATAAACAGAATTTTGATCTAGATGTGAATAATCCCCCATAAAATGGAGAGGAGGGCTGCCGGGCGAGTGGCGTGATGAATCAGATCAGGATGTGCCGTGAACCTTGACCTGACACCACTGACTCTAAGTTGAACCCCACCAGAGTTCATAGGCCATCGGAGACAATCTTGCACGGTGCTGAGTTTGTTTTCCTACTGAGGAATCGCATATGATTTCAGTCAGGGTTGCAATGTTTTCTGTAGGCTGAAAATGAGTATGCCAGTCTGGAGTAAAAATAGAGTTTACTACATAAAATAACACCACACAGAAAATTTCATAAATCACCACAGAAGCGCTCTCAGCCAGCATTACATAAGGGGATAGAAATGTGAATTTAGAAAAAAAAAAAGATGAGTGCACAGAACATTTTTTTATGTCTTATGTAGTTGCTGCTGTAGTTCAGGTTTGAGTTTTCCCTCTTTTTTTTTTTTAAATGATTTTTTTTTCTATAAGATAAGTTAAAATCCTGGATGCTCTTGCTCCCCGACGGCCCTCGCTCTGACTCAGCCTGTGAGAGGCTCCACCGTGAGGATCAACACCGCTCACCACACACTCTAGCACTCCTCCCACATAGGACACAGTCAATGTAGAACTGCTACATGTTTTCTGATATGGCCCATTTAATAATATAACTGAATACACTATATAAAATAAGGCCCAAATTATAGATGTCAGCAGGAACAAATAAGTAGTTATAAGATGAGTGTTGTTTTTCAGATGTGTATGTTCTTCATTATCATGTCTAAGTAAACAGGTTCTGGTTCTTTAACTGGTGCAGATTGATGGCGTGGTTCTGTTACAGTCTGGCTGGTGATGTGTTGAGGGATACACTGAGCCACCAGCGATGGCCTTAAGAGGCCCATTGCCAAGAGACAGAGGGGAGACGGTCAGGAAATTGAGCCCATATGATGTTTTTCCACCGTCACAAAGGAGATTTAGGAGAGATAGAAAGGGGAGCCAAGAGAGCTATGGTTCTGTGGGAGTGATGGAAAACAGGAGGAAAAGAGTGCGTGGGCAACCCACACCAAGAGGAGAGGAAAGAGAATGTGTACGGTGAAAGGAAGTGCTATCTTTGCTCCTCTGCATTTCATCTGCGGATGACATCATGTGCAGCAAAGGCGTCGCAGGAGGACTAGAACATTTGAATGATGAAATTAATTCCCTTTAAAAATTAGTTCCCTTTGCAACGATTGTCATCGCATACACCTTTTTAAGCGTATTTCCATCAGGATTACAACATTTACTTTTCCTGAAACTCACAAAAGTTCAACCTGTCTTTATTATCGTGTCTTTATTGTGTGTGTGTGTGTGTGTGTGTGTGTGTGTGTGTGTGTGTGTGTGTGTGTGTGTGTGTGTGTTTGTAACTATAGTAGTCCCAAATTCATTAACCATCTGTTTCTGGAAAACAAGTCCATTGTAGATGAGCTTATTTATCTCGATATTTAATTATTCTTTATCTCTTTTCTCCTCCACAGTCACCCAAAGTGCGCCCTTTTTCTGCAATGGACAGCGTCCCCTTCTTCCTCAGCAGAGTTAAAGCTGAAACTCCGGAAGACCTGCTCGTCCACGACCTGCATTTCCACACACAGACCGAACCGGTCGACCTCTCAATCAACAAGCCCCGCCCATCTTCTTCATCTACCACCCCGACCACGGCCCTGTCTTCTTCCCCTCTCAGATCTGCTTTCTCTCCGTCATCTTTATCATCGTCATCCTCGTCCTCTTCCTCCTCTCCTTCGGTCATCACCTCAGCCTCATCTGTGCTCACGTCAGGCCCTCTTGTGCCTCCTGGAAGCGGGGTGAGAGGTCAGCCCTATTTGCACATCCTGCATTCTGTGCCGCCTCCTACGTCCAGCCCCTTGAGCTTGCCAGGAGCAGGGAAGCTGGCCAGCCATGTACACCGCATCCCAGTGGTGGTCCAGTCACTGCCCCTCATGTACACTTCTGCTGTTCGATCACCCTCCAGCCTCAACAACGCCATCATGCTACCTCTGTTGGATGAGGTCAAAGGCCAGGGCAAAGGTGGGGCCATTGCTCAATGGAATTGACTCTTTATTCATAGGGCTTGATGTAGCTCTTGTGGTCTATTTATTCAACATTTCCCATTAGAAATTGCAATTTTTAAACCTAGTTTTCATAGTTTTAGTAATACACAGTTTCTATTGTCGACATAATGAAAAGATTCATCCTTTATGTGTTACTATTTTGCTGTTGCAATATAATCAACTTGTAAATATAATTTAGAGTAGACGTTATACTTTGGGAAAGAGAAAACAAGTTTTAGTATTTTTCAAAGCTCTCTCTATAATATAGAGTAGGTCATAAGTGTATATAAACAGCACCGTGTCCTTCAGGGTGTTTTATCTTCTTTCTTTTCTAACGTAATTTCCTTTTTACCAAGTAATTGCTATTGTGTTTATCAGCAGTGGCCATTAATGAACTGTTTGGAATAGTTTAGATATTAACCATGCAAGACTTTCAACAGTGTCCTCACTGTGCTGCATCTGATGCCCAAATAACCAAAAATCAATATACTTTAATAATGGTGACACTTAAATAAATTGCCTTGTGTCTGTGTCTGATTAGGCTATCTCAGTGCCATAAAAGAAGAAATGAAAATGACAGGTCGCTGCTAGTATCCGGCACTTAAGATGAGTTGCTTCTATGCTTTAATCCCAGTGACGAGCAGCCCGTCTAATTGGTCCATGCAGTCGCTTTAGTCCATAAAGCAGCAATGCTGTGAAAGCTGACAGGGTGTCAGATCTTTCCGAAACAGACCCTCGGGTGATAATACCCAGTCTCCTGAATGAGGAGGAGCTTTACAGGCTTTCCATCTTCAATTGACAGTTTTTTTTGTTTGGGTGTCTTCAACAGTATCTGTTTCTGTTAATCTACTGCAAACTCACCTGCTTCTGTCTTTTATATTTAAAAACAGTTATCTGATTGGACTCTGATTGGTTTTTGCAATGTTGCAAATAAACAGAGATGTGTAATTTAAGCTACGGACTTGTGGGGTGGAGTGGTCACCTTGAGGAAGTTTGTTTTAAATATTGGAGTTGTGCTTCTGAGCATAATAGCACATGGCTAAGAGGGTGTGGATGGATATTAAAGTCAGGTGTCACAACCACACACACATACATCACTGTCACTCCAGTCCATTACACTTAAGGTTAAAAAGAAACTAAAATCAATGAAGTCAAAAGTCACAGTCGAGGACTAAAATACTGCTAACCGAAGCAGAAAGTTTGAGCTGGGGTTTCAGAGTTGACACTCAAAGGATGCCATTTCACCTGATATAAACCCATCAGCTGCACGCACTGATGCAAGTCAGAGTCAGGCAGGAGCTTTCAGCATAAATACTCAACACTCGCACTGAACCTCATCTACACACAAACACACACAGGTTGGCCATCCTCTTTAAGAGAGGGCGGGTACCCTTCCTTTCAAGCGCTGTCTCTGGCAGGAGGTTGCCATGGAAACAGGGCTTGACTGGAAACAACAGGAGAGAAAGAAAGAAATCCGGTGTTCTGCCCACCTCTCCAGCACTCTTTTGTGTCCCTCGCTCAAAATACCTCCTTTCAACAGCGTGATGCTTTTCCAACTAATTACAGGTTTTCCATATGGGTAGATGAGCCGGTGACCACTCCGTATGTGTCCTAGAAGTCCATATCAACTGTAACAACCCTTTAAAAGCTCCAGTTCGTACAACGTTATTTCTGTACGAACACCACCACCCACCAGTAATAACACCATGTCTGCTTCTAACTCCAGACCCTTATTATGAGCCATTATAGCTGCAGTTGCTGAGAGGGCAGAAGAGGTGAAGTCCTGATAGCTGATAAAAGTGCCGAGCTTACAGCCCCCAGCAGGTCACGGTGGAAAATATAGGGAATTTAGCTTGATATTTTGCGATGATCATTGTTAAGAAATGTTTTGCTCATGTGCATTTTGTCAGAAGGTGTGTGTTCTACATTGAAATCAGTATTTCAGGGACGGATGTATGGAGTAATGTTCAACAGGATCTTTTATTTCTTTCTATTCTACTGGAGTTATCTGGGTTGTACTCTGAGGAGCGTCCACGGAGATGACAGATTAGCCACAGGCTCTGGCAATATATCCAATGAAAGGTTCAGGGGAGAAGTTGTCACAACTTTTGGGATGAGATGTTTTTTGTTTTTTTTTAATGCTGGCCTCATTTACTCAGAGTCACGCTCACCACTGCCCATGTAAAGATCTGACATGCTCTTTTTTTTTTTTGTTAAACAGATTCTACAGAGGGTCTAATTTGATAATTAACATGATTTTCTGCAAAAGGAATATAGTTTTTCTTTTCATGTGCATAACCTCAGGACTTTCCTGTTTGATCATTAGAGTGAATATGATTCTCTGTCAGTTCATCAGAACCCAGTGGGCAGCGTGTTGTCATGGGAAGAGTTTCTGGTTTCAGGTTCTTGTTAGGGTTTTCCTGCATCAGTTTGCTCATGAAACTCTAAAATCACAGTGTGTGGTGAACTAAAAAGAGGTTTGTGATTTCAACAGGATTTAACATTAAAAAAAGACTGAATTGTGTGCGTTTGTGTCCTGTCCTCATAGTACACGCAGACCACAACGGCCTGTCACCAAGGCACATCAAGAGTGACAGCGATGACGACGACCTGCCCAACGTGACCTTGGACAGTGTTAATGAGACCGGCTCCACTGCGCTGTCTATAGCTCGTGCCGTACAGGAGTGAGTATCACCAAGTGACTATTGACCCTGTCTGTGCAGAATACTGCACAGACAGGGCCAGTGTCAAGAACAAAATGCAAAAAAAAAAAAAAAGTAGATGCAGGAGAGATGGCTAACCTAAGAGCATGATAAATATCGTGTGGAAACCATGACAACTGTCATTTCACAGCAGGATTGATGACCATAGACATGATGAGAAATTATTGATCTCCAGATCAAAATATCAGTCAAACAGCATCAGGTTTGAATCAGGTGAATGGTGAATTTATTTAATTAATGTTAAAGTACAGTAAACAATCTAACAGAGTCCTTAGTATGAAATAACATTATGACAAATTCACATTGAAAGAGAGCAGATTCATCTGTTCTGTAAATGTATATAGTGTATGGATTTTTATTTTTAGTTGCTGTGCTCATCAAATGGTGAAAATCTATTCAAAAAGGGTATTTATTTATTATATAAAAACTGTATTTATCTATTTATTTATTTTAATTAAGCGTGTGTAAACTCTATTAATGAACATTCAATTAAAAAAACCACGGCAACGAGATTTTGTAACACTCTTGATGCTGATTGTAAATCAGTCTGGGGGCACACATCATATAATTAACCCACTGTCAAACCTTGCTGTGGGTCATTGTGTGACATCTCAGTCAGGGCCTATATGCAAATGTTTCGAACACCCTTTTTTTCTTCTTCTTTGCTCCTGCAATGTCTGTGATGAAGCAAGCCATGTTTTCCTTTGCCCTGTCCTGTGACCACTTATTGTCCCCTGATCACAGCAGAGGCGGGGAACCATTTGGCTTCACCCTGGGCTCCTCCTGCTGCCGCCCATAAACAGTGAACAGTCACAGCTAACTGCGTGGCCAGCCTCATTTTAAGGGCTTTTATTTAGATTAAGTGAGGAAAGTGTTCAAGTACCCTGTGAGAATGCTGCTAATGAGGTAGCAGCATTAACAAGGCTCAGGCCCTGTGTAGCAGTGTTGTGGCGGTCTGGTTTACAGGCCTTGGCGTAGTGCGTCTGCCATCACACTGCGTGTTTGTGTAGAACTGATTTTATAAATATCTCCAGTGACACAATTAATGAGTTGCAGTTGCGGCGCTGTGCAAGACATTGTAGTTGGAACTCTTTCTGTGGCTGTGGGAAGTGAGATGGTTCCAGTTTCAGGGAAGACATAGAGAGAGAGGGAGAGTGAAAGAGAGAGAGAGAGAGAGAGAGAGAGAGAGAGAGAGAGAGGGAGAGAGAGTGAGAGAGAGAGGGGAGGGGGAGTCACTGGAGGACTCGGGTTTCAATGCAGGAGGTTATTGAAAGGGACAGGC
Source organism: Lagocephalus sceleratus (assembly GCA_911728415.1). Classification (NCBI taxonomy): domain Eukaryota; kingdom Metazoa; phylum Chordata; class Actinopteri; order Tetraodontiformes; family Tetraodontidae; genus Lagocephalus; species Lagocephalus sceleratus. Next base: position 15,225,775 of record CAJVRN010000231.1, on the reverse strand, counting down.
GTGCCCCTGAGTGCCACACGTGGGCACTAGGTGGTCAGAGAGAACCAGGGTTGGCAGGACCCAACCTTTCACTGCCCAAGCTTTCACTACAGAGAGAAATCACCTGCCAGGACCTGCCCACACTCTCACTCCTCTGTGCAGCTCGGACTCTGCTGTGTGAAAACCGTGCACGTGTGACTCTCCCAGCAAAAAAAAAAAAATGCTGCCGTGCACGTCCTTAAGTATTAATCCTCTGTTGCTTGTGAGTGCACGCGCACGCTGTACGCGCGCACGTGTTTCTACGTGGTGGACGGAGCAGCTGGTTCCAGAAGGAGGTCAGCCATTGTCAACAGGAACACAGACTTGCATGTTTGCCTGTGAAAAACAAAGCAGTCTGTAGTCTTCTTGAGTTACACTCCGGTTTGGCCTCTCGGAGGAAGCGTGTGCGTTCTGTATTGACACAACACATGCGCTTCGCGGACATCTGCAGCACCACAGAAGCCAGCAGCGCTCCTCTGAAACATATCAGTCCTTTGTGTTGCTGAACTCCTGGTTTAAACGGGTGCACTGTGGGTGCAGAAAGACCTGCTTTATCGCACCAGATGAGAAACCAGCCAGCCAACAGACAGTGAAGATCTTTCTGCAGGTCACAGCTAAATGAAAATCATTCTCGGTACAAGGAGATTATTACCTGCAACACCTCAAATACTCCCCTGGAGACACACAGCTAATATAAAGCGTGACAATGCTCCATTTCAATATCCACGATCTGCAGGTGTCGTATTAACAGCAGAGATAATAACAAAACAGGCCGAGAATGTCACAGCCAACAATCATGTCAGAATCCAGATATTCACATATAAATAAATAAATGGAGTAGCGGAGACCACCCTTGCCACGTTTCGGGGGAGACACACACGGAGAAAGAGAGTTTGCATGTGCCTCCTGGCTTGCCTTCTCCATATTCATGCATTTCCCTGGGGATGGACAGATAGGCTATTGTATGGGAAAAGGGAGCGAGGAAAGGAAGACAGCTGAAGAGAGAGAGAAAAATATATGTGTGCATTTGTGTGTTAGGGTTTAGGCACTTGTGTTGCAAGTGTTGTCTCTGCTCAATCTGGCTGGTCCCTGAGGACCTGGGGGCCAAAAGAGCAGGTGGAGGGAAGGGAGGGTAGCATCCTTGGACAGGTACAGCAAAGCCCAGTGGGCACTCTCTCTCTCTCTGTTTCTGTGCCTCTCGCTTGCTCCCCCTCACACCCACACTTTTCCTGTTGTCTTGATAAATCCACCACTCCTTCAGCGCAGCTCCACAACGCTTCTGTGTTGAAACTCCTCTTGTTAACAACCTCGCCATGTCAGAAGAAGCATGCATGTTGTGTTTGCTTGTGGAAAACACCTGTTCCAGGTGACATGAACACACACACACACACACACACTGCGCTGCCATTTCCCTTCATCTCCATTGCTTGTTGTGTCACCCTAGTTGTTGCATTCAACAGTTTTTTTTGTTTTTTAAAGAGGAAACAAAAGAACTGAAACAGAGGTCAGCTCTATTTGAAATCATTCTCAGGCCTACTTCCTATATTTGTCTACCGCTTTGGGAGCCAAAAACACACAAACAGAAATGCAGTTTATTCACAGCACTATGATTCTGTGACACAGGGGTCAGTGTGGGGTCAGTTTGCTCCTGGGTTTTTATTACAATATGCAACAAATAAACTTTTACCACGTTGCACATTAGCTTGTGCAAGATTGTGCTTACTCTGTATCAGTGGTTTTAATTATTAATTTACTTTTGCAGTTGGCCTTGTGTTTTTCACCCCTTTGCAGCACTTTTTTTGCATTGATGTAAAGAAAAAAAAGGTTTTTAAATCTTTACTAAATCAAGAATTATGTATAGTTTTCAGCTGAGTGTGTGTCCAGACCAGCACATTTCAGCGCTGACTGTGTAATCCTGCTACTAATGTGTGGACAACATCAGCTGTGAGGTCATCACATTGTTGATAAAGAGCTCACTGTTTCTTATTGGTGTTTATTTGTTTTCAGTGCGATTGAGACAAAATGGAAACTGCTAAAATGGGCGATTTGACTCATCTCTTAAAGCAGCATTCAGTGATTAGGTCATCATCTTCCACTGGATGGAAGATGACTAATAATTGTTATGTGAATGGAATGGAATCTAGAAATGTAAACAGTTGAATGGGATCCATAACCACACCAGAATCATGTTGCAAGTTATTCTTTTTTTTTTTTAAATTAAGTCAGAGTTCCCTTTTTTCATCTCTTCAGATGATGGGCTCAGCCTGTCCTATATGAAATCATAATTATGGATGAAAACATCATTGCGGATGACATCAGAATGTAAACATTAACCTCATCTGTTAGACAGCATGTGTAGGTCCACATTTGGAAGCTACATTTATTTCCCTAGGGTTAGGCTTAGTTGAAAATAATAATAATAATAATAATCACAGCCTCACAATTATAGTAACTCTTTACTTTGGTAACATATTTGTTTGATCACATCATCATCACAACAAGGAGAGGGTAGAAAGAACTCATATCTGACCCGTGTGATCATTTCCTGTACAGATTCAGATTGTTAACAACCCAAAAGCAACAGGTGAACCACATGTTCGCCATACATTTATATTTGCATACCCGTTATTCTTATATGTGACCTTAGAGCTTATGGCTGTGCACTTGTTGAACCTCTTTATGGTGGCACACAGATGCAGCAGCACTGTTTTTCTTGTGGTGACAGCTCACTGGAGGTCTCTGCTCTTCTTTCCAGCCCCTCTAACATGACACCATCTGATCCTTTCGTCCCCTTCTCTGTCCTCGCCCTCTCTTACCTGCCTGTCAGTGTACAGGGTCCGGGACCTGACAGAAAAAGCGAGTGTGTTCCACCACCGCGGACGGCTAAATATATCCCACAGACTTTACTCCACCCTCTAGTAAACAGGGTTGTTCTTGTTTTCCACCTCTGCTCTGTCCTTTACTTCCTTGCCAGTTTTTAATCTTTGCGTACAACACTTGTGCCTTTATTTGACCGTGAAAGCCTAATACTCTTAAGTTATTAATGGACTATAACTGATAATCTACTACATGTCTGTATAGAACTGTCTTTATAGAACTGGCACGTGAGGAAAATTAGAATTTTTCAATAATTTGCCTCCATTGCAAACATCTGCACACCCTTCACATGCAAAAGCATCCATGCACTTCTCCATAATTAACAGTGGTATTCGCTATATTGTAGAGGAACTGTGAGGGAAATGTTTGTTGATTGGTAGACATAAAACCTCAGTGAATAAGACTGAAAAAGCAACTCTATGTTGCTCCACCTTTGATTGATGAAAGTGTGCTCAATGAGCAACAGGAAGCGCATCAGTCGTGGCTCCTGGGCCTCCTCACTGGGGCTTCATGGCGGTGCTATACCGCCACCTGCTGGCCACGTTAAAGCACTACCGTCCAGATCAGTATTGAGTCAACATCAACTTTCCTTCGTCATTCATTCAACTATCCTCTACTTAAACAATATAATTTGCTGAAGAAGCTTGACTGTATCATCATTATTTTTTTGTGGATTTTTTTAATGTTGTTTTGCTTCAAAATTAATTTTAAATCCACATTTATATTACAAAGTTTTACATAAACAAATTCGATTTCACTCTTCAGCCAATTCTGAATATAGAAGCTAAATAGCTAAATAGAATTGCTAAATAGAATTTATTCTGCTGAATTAATTTTTTATATAATCTGACATTTTCTGCTTCAGTGGATTGACATAGATGTAAGTTTGATTGGATCTGAATCAATGAATATTTTCAGATGAATATTTTGAGTAGTTTTTAACTCTCAGGGGTCCCTGCAGTCTCCATACATACTACACACTGTTGATTGTGTCACCCTGTGAGGTCATTGGTGTCACCAACGTGAAAAAGATGACCCCATGACCTCACACTGGTGATGACTTCACAGGACACTGCTTGAAACAAACATTTTCAGTAACATTGAGACTTGAGTCTTGATGTTCTTCTCTGTTATCATTGCTGACTGTACTTGTATTCTGCACAGAGGAGAAAGATACAGTAAATTAATCTTTCATTTCTCTCTTGGATCCTTTTGTTTTTAAGTCCTACTGCACTTTTGTATGATTTTAATAATTTATGTGACCCGGTCACCACCATGCGCTCATGAAGGCCTCATGGGAAAGTGTGTCATGGTTGGGACTGGGGGAGAGACCTTAGTTAATTTATTATTTATTCTAGTTCTGGTGCAACATTCGTATGTAGGTGAATCAGGAGGTGCTGTCACTGTTTTACAGAAACGTACAATGTTCAGAGACTCATGCCTTTCACTGAGCGGAGGATGCAAGTTGAATCATAAAAAAAACAAACAAAAAGAAGAAAACCATGCTACTTTACATGGTGCAGGAGCAGTGTGATGCTTTTAAGATATGCAGGAATGTACAGACTTATAAAGTCTTATAAAGACTCAGACTTATAAAGCCACAACTTTAAAGTCCGGTCTTCTGTTCTTGTTGCAGTTCCATGTCCCCCTTCAGTATTGACAGCATACGACGCCCCAGGAGGTCAGAGTCACCAGATTCCAAAAAGAGAAGAATCCACAGATGTGACTTTGATGGCTGCAATAAGGTCTACACCAAGAGCTCCCATTTAAAAGCGCACAGGAGGACGCATACAGGTCAGTAGGTTGGAGCGTGTTTGTGAATGACGCAGCACCAGATTCACACAAACATCCAGTTTTCTTCAGCCAATACGATACTGACTCATCTTAGAATCTGAGACAAAAGTTGTATTATTTTAAAATGGGGCATGTTGAGGGAATGGGATGAAACTGAGGGACTGTTAATCATAAAAAAGTCTGATTGCATCAGGATAGTTTTAGGAGCTATTCTGGTTTTTTCCTGACAGTGTTTCACATTTCTATTCTCTGCTGTTCACCCTTCTGTCATAATCCTCACACCTAGAGACTGTGTGAGGCTGGGGATCAAACCAACAACCTCCTGAAAATACATTAATCTATCTATCAATGCAAGGAACGTCTGTGATTTCCACCCATAACTCTTGAACTGTTCATCCTTGTGGTCTCAAATTTGGTAGGTTTCATTCTACTGGTACGAGTACCTGGCCAAGTTTTATGGCGTTTGGATGAGAAATGGCAAACATATCGGTCCAAAAGGAGTTTCGTCAATTGCCTGCCATGGGCTTGTGCCGCTCAGCTGGGCCCTGGAGCAGCCAAGAGAGCTGTGCATGTTCTACATACAGGCTCTGTCCTAATCTATATTGAATGTAGAAAAGTGCAATTTAAAACCCAGCAGAGGAGAGTGGAATGTAACATAGCAATGGTCTGTAAAGCTCTACTTTGGTCTGTGTCAACATTGATTTCACACTCTTATGAAAGTGTTGTTTTTCTTAAATGAGAGAGAATGAGTGTGATGATGACGGCTGTTTTTCCTGTTCTAGTCACACTTGTGTTTCCCACCTCTGTCACTATTTTTTATTTTCATAGATGCAGTATATTAATAAAGTTCTATAATGCACTTGTTACGAATGTGAAACAATCATAATAATATTTGAATTTCACCAGGAATTAGATCAAAAATCATTTCAACTATACATTTAAGTTATATGCCTTTTTTTTCATGTAGCTGGTGCACCCCTAAGATGACACTAATGGAGGACCAAACAAACCCAAAATACACCAAACATGACATTTATTTGTAAAGGGGGTTGAAACCATTACTGCTAAATGATTTCACACACAGAAGTTTTGACTCCAAACATTGGCTTAATCATGCTTTTCTGTCTCCCTCTTCCTCTCCAGGGGAAAAGCCATATAAATGCACATGGGACGGCTGCACGTGGAAGTTTGCCCGCTCGGATGAGCTGACAAGGCATTACAGAAAACACACGGGAGTGAAGCCCTTCAAGTGTGCGGACTGTGACCGAAGTTTCTCCAGGTCTGATCACTTGGCTCTGCACCGACGAAGACACATGTTAGTGTGAATCGAGTGGAGCGGAGAGGAATGAGTAGAGAGAAAGAGGAAGTGATTATTCAAACAAGCACACAGGGAGTTTGAGGGAGCAGGATCTCCCTTTGAATGTTTTTCAGCTGGTCTGGACACACACACACACACACACACACACACACACACATCTACACACACCCGCGCACACGCACACACAAGTACACACACACATGCAACCATACATGCATGCGTGCACAGATACACACTCTCAACCATCATGAGGAGGGAATTTGGAGAGCTTCTGGAGCACAAACCAGGGTCACTTCTGGATCTTCTTTGAGTTGGAAGGAAAAAGACGGCAGGATTTTATCGTTATTATCATCGTTTGATTACAATAGGGAACTGTCCTTAACAGCACTGTTTGTAAATGTTCCACTTTGATTTTTAAGATGAACTCACGCTCTTAATTTGGAAAAAAAAAAATATCTGTATATGTAAAATGCTATTGCAGCAGACTCTTTTGGTATCTTTTTCTTTTCATTACTGTTCCGATGGCTGCTTTTCCAGCATTCGTAATGTGAACAACATCATTGTGTTGAATGGATTACCTGTGAGGAAAAAGGGATTTGGACTGGATCACAGGAAAAAAAGAACTTGGGCCTATTCTGGAGTTCCAGGCAGTATTGTTGCGTCTCGCCTCCTTGTGAATGCGATGAATGACCAGCAGAAGGAGCCATTGCACCGCCGCGTGTACTGGAACCTGCGCTAACGCGTAAAATGAGATTGGACTTTCACCTCCTCACAGCCAGCAAGTATCAAAAGATTACCCAGATTATAAATGAAAGGCACCACCCCGGCCGCAATGTCAGATATTTATTCGTGTAGGTCAAACAATCAGAACCGAACACACCAGCGAAAAACTGTTTACGACCCGCTCTCACTCGGTCTGATGCCTCCAAACCCAATCAATGCTGTTCTTTCCTTTGAGCCTCTCCCAAACATTTTCTTAGAAACTTTTTTTCCCCCATACATTCTGGTGGCTTCTGTGCTGTGATTAGCAATCAGTAAAGTGCAATCTTAAAGGATAAATATACTTTTGAAGTTTTGCTTTGAATTTTGTTTTCTTTGCCTTGTTTTTTTTCTTGTTCTGCTCAGAAAACCCCTCATGTACAGTGATCTTTAAAACAATCAGAAGAGAAAACAGAGGCACCTTACAGACTCATTCTATCCATTGATCTGCTTTTATTCTCTGTTTCCTTGTTTTCAGCTAAGTTTCACATTGAAAGGCACTTGCCTTGTTCTTTTTTTTTTTTTTTTTTTTTTTTGCACAGCAGCACTTGACCATAAGCTGAAGCTGACATCGGCTGCAGTGTTACAGGGATTTTGTGGTACCTAATGTACAGAAAATGCAGAAGAGCAATACATATGGAACAAAGTAAACTGAAAGAATGTCAGCCTCCTCTTTGTTCCCTTTGCTGATGTCAATTTTGGAGTCGGTGTTGGTTGGTTTTTAACTAAGCTGACTCACAAGTCTTTACCACCACTCCCTCTATTGATCAGATTGTTGGTTCAGCACAAGGCTCTACACTTATGTGTGCAAATGATCTTATATTGTTTTTTCAGTCCTTTCACATATTGAGTCAGGCCAGAGTTATGTTGGTATGTGGTGAACCTGTGATTTGGCTAGTTGCTGAGAAATGTAAATATTACACACAGGCTGATGTATAAATGATGACATAACATCATTCAAATGATGGCGTAACATCATTGAGTTGCATTTCAAGAACATGTAAGAACCATGAAATGACTTTTACCACAATGAGAAATTCATCAAATCAGTCTCACAGTACTGCTTAAATGTCTTTGTTAATTGTCCAAAAACAGAAACAGGCAGCAAACACAGACCTGCAACCGGGTTTGATCGTCTTTGGTTTCAGCAAAATAGCCAAATCCACGGTATGATTTCCACACTTAGCCCTGGGATCATGTGGGACCCCGCTGATTTAATGGAAAGTCCCCATGTGATTCATTATTTATGTATACTCTGCACACGTCATTACGCCCAATCGTATTATAATTTTGGCGAGAGTTTGTCAGCACCTTGTTTATTTTATCAGTATGATTTTTCAAATGATTTTATTTCAAAGTGAATTTATAAACAAATGATCATGTATTTTATCATCCATAAAGGAGACATTTTTATTATTGAGGCGCATCGATGCATATAATGGCTTTTCTTCTGTACAAAGGATCTTTTTGAAATGTTGTAAAAAATGTGATAGTGAAGATAAACTCTTATTACAAAGTTCTACAACCTGTATATATGTCGGAAAAATAGGGCTTTTGATCTGTAGGTGCAGGAAATCCGTTTCTACATGTAAAGTCTTTTTCAGAGACTGTAATTTATCTAATTTGATACACAGTGAAATGGGCTAACGGTGTCATCATGTCAGTGGTCACGCGTCATGTATTTGATTTTCAGTTGAATATATCCACAATTATCACTTTTATTGTTATTCCCGTGGCTGAAGCAGTGTTTACTATGATCCACAAACCATTTCTCATCATATCACGGTACTCGATTCCCGGTGAACACAGGAAGGTCATATCAACACCGTGTTGATTCCCGCTTCGTGTTGCATGCCTTAACACACCAGCTTCTGCTAAATTAATTCTGACTTGAATACAGTGTCTCCGCTGAACAGGGTGTATTATAATTCTCTTCAGTATCTCCCTCCTTGTTTTCAGCATAATTTTGTAATGGCAACCAGGGTCAAAGTTATGCAATAATTAATAATAAATAGTGCCTCATATTGCAAACTTGTAATATCAGCTGCTCTGTGCAGATGAAAGATTCCAGCACACAAAATTCTCCAAAACCAACACATTTCAAATGGGAATCCATGAGCCTCGGTTGGGGGGGTTGTCAAGGTGGACCTGTGCTGTTCCAAATGCGACATTCACCGGCCTGGGTTGTTGTTGTTGTTGTTGTTGTTGCGCTCGTGCAATGAGCTGCGTCCTGTGAGGGGGACAAGGCTGACCCGCAGAGGCTTGCTGATGTTTCCATCTTCAGCCCTTGAATTGGACACTGACTCTCTGGAAGAGCTGGGGAGGGGGGTCTTCCTGCAGGGGGACACCTTCCACAACAGTACTGAACAACTTTGGATCGCTTTAATACCTTTTATTATTATTATTTTTTTTAACTTTCTGTGCAACATCTGCTTTTGGGTTCCTGGTTTTGAAATTTCTTTTCAGTAGTGAAGCCAACGCCTTCGTTTCCAGTTTGCTGATATTTCGTACAGTAATTGTTGTTTCTGTATTTATGTAAAGTGAGTGTAGTGTAAATATATTCAGATCTTTTCACACTTATGTTTTCAACACAAATGGAGAAAAAAAAATAGTAATATCACACGGCATCACATCAAAAGGGAGAATCTGTTCACGGAATTCCAGATCTGTAAAGCAAATTCTTAACGCTGATATTTTTCCAGAACTCGAGAACAGCTGTCTTTCTTTTTCTGTTATGGCTTTTTATTTTACCCCCCCCCCCCCGAGAGTTGTTTAAATATACAGTCAGTGTTTTGCCTTTTTCTCTGTATTTTTCATATGGATGGAGCTGTGAAATGTAAAGTTCAAACATATACATGTATATCGATATGAATGGAGGCATGAAGGTTAATAAAGTTGCATTTTGTATGTAGCGTGGTGACGTGTGAGTGACATGTGACATGGCTGGAATGTGGCTCTGATGTGACTCAGGTTTTCTGGTATTCCCAAACACTGGTGCCACAATGAAAAAGAAAAACCCTTTGACTCCCTGACTGGTGTTAGTTAACATCTTAAATTACCTAATTTGCCCTCAGAGTGACGTAATCGCTCTAAGAGAAAACAGCCAGTAAACTGCTACGGTGCTTTATAACTGGATCTGGATGAATGTTTGCGTCAGTCGGCAAAGGATTCAGATGATCACAATAATAAGGGTTCAATTCCCAGTGCACAAGGCCTGTGGCTGTGCAGGGCATCACGATTTATTACCGGGAAGAACCCGCAACCACGTGACCTTGCACCACATGCAAAGCGAACAAAAGGCAAAGATTGTTTTAACAATCCTCATAATGGGACAAGCTCAGGCAGCAGCTCTGAGTCACGCCTGCAACGGTTTCAGCGCGTCTGCCTGTTGGGTTTTCACGACAGAAGCTCGTCAATGGGAGCGTGAGATGGCGCGCTGCTGAGCAGGAACAGGACGGGTGTGGAACCCAAAACAGAAGCTGTCAACTTCAATCTGATCATCAATTTTGGCAGCAGGTTCTGTCGCCCACACGTGCAACAGCTGAAACAGTCAGCAAAAAAGAAAAGACCCATTGCATCAGTTCCACTTCTTATTGACGCAATAGTGTCTCAGATAATCTGCCGCGCTGCTTTGCTCACGTCGACACAAATCTGGCTGCAGGAAAGGAAGACAGGCTAAAGCTAAATTGTTCAGTGAATTTTTATTTTTTGCAGACATGAAAAATGTCAGTAAGAAAAAAAAAAAAGTGTTTCATTTTCATTTAATCATAGAAAATCAGGTTTCAGAGATCACATACATTCAACCCATTTGGCTCAAATGATTAACTTGGTCATAAATACAGGAAAGAGTGGTCAAATTTTAATAAAACAGAATGGCCGCTAAAACAAGATTGTCCCAAATGAAAAAGTAAATGCTAAGGCACATCGGAAAGGCGTTTGAATATCTGGAAATAAGCTCACACACTACTGAGACGCACACCCACTGCTGAAGGTGTGGGATAACTGAGAG
>CAJVRN010000231.1:14602500-14610000 GCA_911728415.1 Lagocephalus sceleratus | reverse complement strand
GTTTAATTTGGAGAAGAAAAACCAGCCAGGACAGACAAAAGTTACCTGATGGTGCCAATTAGCCTTAGAATTACTATTGCTGCTACTACAGCCCGGTGGTTTGCTGTTTTTGTTTAGAACTGAACTCAATTCCTTCCTCTTGTGATAGGGAATTGAACAAAATCTAAATTAGAATTTTATTCTAATCCATTTCTTCCAGGATACTGTAAAAACACGACACAGCAACTTTCTTGCAGCTGTGGAGGGGAACACACATACATGTTTATGTAACTATCTATACTAATTACCAGCTCTATGAATATTAAATTCATTTCCTGACAGTAAATTATTAAATATCATATAAGTATGAGAGCCCTTATAGCAAAAATGATTAAGAAATTATGAGGGCAGTGTTACAGTGTAAGTGTTGTTTACTTTCATTAATGCAGCACTGGAGTATGTCATAATTAACCCTTTATTTGCAGCCACACATGGGCTTAAACCTGGAATGATGAAAGTGTTTCCCACCAATCAGTATTTTTCTTGGGGGGAAAAACATTTTCGCTGATAATTTAGGTGGAAACCCGCCAAGGTATTTCAAAACCCCAGATAAATAATAAAAGGGGCAAAGGACTTCGACGACACTCAGCCTCGGGTTAAAAAATGTATTGCTCTGTAAAATGTTTTGACATTTTTTAACGTTGAACCCTTACGGAGCAGTTTTTACTGTACACACAGCTGATTAACTGGCGCAGACCGACCCAAAGTGATGTGTGGAGCGCAACGTCACTCTTCCGCAAGTGTTGCTTTGCTCCTTATGTCTGAGTAACTTTCTGCTGCACTGAGTGACAAACAAAGACATATGTCTGTCCCACAAAATACATAGGCAGCACACAAGCACATGCACAACCACGCGCTAGACAGAAGCGGCAAATGTGGGAGGAAGCGGCAGACAGCCAGCCTGATCAGCAGTCACCCAGGCCTCTTCGTCTCGACATGATCACTGCCTGTCATTAGTCAGTTACTGCGTGAATTATTTAACCATGCACATGTTTGGAGCCATCTAAACACAGCAGACACAACGCCCGGCAAAGTGCTTTCATGCACCGAGCCGTTCGCTGACACACTCTCAGAAAATCAGACTCTTGGCATGAATGAATAAATAAGGCAAAAAAATAAATAAATAAATAAGTGAAACAAACAAAAAACAAGCTGCAATGGGGTGGAAAGTGGAGGGGGGGGGGTGCTGTATAGGGTAGGGATGCTGTAATTTTGAGCTCGACTTCAATCTCAGTCAAATTAAAAGGGAATCTTAATGCACGTGTCTCTCCCAGCATTGATGTGTTCTCGCCCTGTGATATGGCGCTGAGATGGTGGAGGCAATATGCCTGACAATTCCCAGACTAGCCCCGCTGCCACTCAAACTAAACACAACGCTACTGTAGCTATTAGACAAGCTCTTTTGGGGAACTGTTATCTTTTCAGCAGAAAGACAATCATCGGGGCTCTTTTGTGTATGTTTTTGCAGCTGTGCCCCTGTGCACATTTGTTTGTGCGAGTGTGTGTGCGTGTGTGTGGGTGTATGTGTGCATGTGTGTGCGTGCGTGTGTGTGGGTGTGTGGGTGTATGTGTGCATGTGTGTGTGTGCGTGCGTGCGTGTGTGTGTATGCGTCATATTATTTGTCACAGGGCTCTGCACATTTCTGCATATATATCTGCAAAAAAAAAAAAAACAGTATGCATGCAGTGTCGGTATGAGTGTCAGAACTCGGGGGCCTCGTAATCAGCCTGACGAGGCCCTTCCCCACCTCTGAGCCAGCTGGAACTTAACACAACATTGAACACAAAATGGGTAAACAGTGTTTGACATGTTTTCAATATGGTTACATTAGAACAAGCTGCGTTTGATTGAAAAGCTAATATTCAAGCCATGCAAATCATCAATCATGGGAAAAGGCCTATTAATTATTCAATAAAACAGTCTAATTCAAGAATCGATGTAGGGAAGTGAAGAGAGGGATGAGGGGGCTCCCAGCAGAGAGAGAGGGAGAGAGAGAGCGGGTAATATAAAGGAATAGGGAATTACCCCTCTCTATCTGCGCCGTGGCCCATCTCGTCCCAAGCTGTCAAAAACAACTGCCACTCTGGCGTTTCATCTTGCCAAGTTTAAAGATGACTTTGGAAACACTTCATTTTCCTCGCAAAACTTGTTAGGTCTTTGTTCCTCATTAGTTCATCTTCTCTCCGTCTCTGTCTCAGTTACTCCTCCTCTGTTATCCCCCCCTCCATGCCTATGTCTCCCCTTTCTTTTTTCTTCGAAGCCATCGTTACAGCTCTTACGACCGCCTGGCTCGGCCGTTTTGAAGTTTGGTATTGTGCCGTCTGATCTCGGGCAATTACAACCAGGCTAAATCTCTTCCTTGGGAATTCATTATTTACGTTCAATTAAACAAATTCATCAGCAGTCTCCTCTTTAGAATCCGGGGTGTATAAGTGGTCGGCTGTAACGAAGCCGGAGTACAGACCGTCTCAATCAGCCCTAATACAAAGACTCATAGTGTTTCGGGGCCCTCGGCCTGCTGCACCTCAAAGGTGGCTTCATTAGTCACTGGAGACTTCGTAGGACCCAAAGTACACCCACTTCAAAGGTCATTATTATCTATTATTAATGAATTAATATCCAATATCTGTGATAGCCCGAGACATCCTTAAAAGTTCTACATGAAGAGTTGACTTCATTCGGATCTCATTTGGTCGGCTTCTGATTTTTTTGTGAAGATATCTTTTGCTTTCGTACATCGAGATCCCTGAAATTGTTCTTGAGAGCTGAATAGGTGTCTAAAAACATTAAAATCCTTTAATCACACAACCACAGATGACCTATCTCAGCTACTTGACTCACACAATGGCTTTAGAGAAAGTACAGATCAGTAACTCATCCTCAAAGGGCTATGTGAGCATGTATTTTTTAAAGATGAGGTTATCATTAGGGTGGCATGGTCATCACCCCAGCACCACTGTTCACTAGCTGGTCAGTGACTGGGTTTACACAGTAGACATGATAGACACATGGCAAACTACACCAATCAGGGGAAGGTTGTTTCATTCTAAAACTAATACACACTAAATTATTCCTCACCAGACGACCTCAGCACTGGACCACAGATGTGATTTTTATGAATGGAGTTGAACTTTCATTCACAAACCCATCTCAGCACAGACTATAGCCTATGTGGACCTCATAGCTAGTGTTTCTAAAACTAATTAAAAAAAATGCATCCATGTAATTTAGTTCAAAGTCTTTTCTTGACACTTGCGTTGCTGAAAATAAACCCTCAATCAGAACTCATAGCCATAATTAGCAGGGATGGGCAGGAATACATTCTGTATAGTACACATATTTCAATCAAACACTTATATCTATGATATATGCATCAAAAACTACTATCATGCAACAGAGCTGACACCATCCCCTCATTTGAATATCACTAATATGAGGTCAGACATAGAACATTTGAGCATCATTTTAAATTACCGGTACAATGACTTCTACTGGATAACAGATCAATTTTGAAATTTTTGAATGTACAAGCTATTATTGAATCACGGTGGTCAAAAACAGTCACCAAGAGCAAAAATGTTCAGACACACACAGTAAAACACATGCACACTAACATGAAATGCAACAACAAGGGCCCTCTGTGTGCATGTTAAACAATACTCTGACTGTCAAATATCAGGCATAAATTAGCAGCCAATGCCTTACTGTATTTATTCTGGTAATTACCTCCCAGGAGGACATTCACACCACACACGTGTGTGCCTGCGCACTCAGACACATACACACACACACGCACACACACACACACACACACACACACACACACACTCACAAACCAGCGTGGCACAACACACTTCGAGTGCAGCATCACTCAGAGTGTCTGATGGAGGGAGGGGTCTGTTGATGTTTCATCAGCAGCATCACCGTGTGTGTGTGTGTGTGTGTGTGTGTGTGTGTGTGTGTGTGTGTGTGTGTGTGTGTGCATGCCGGCATATGTGCATAGAAGTTATTCATCCTTTGATTGTGTTAAGGAGCTTTAAACCATATAAAGATAAAAGTTAATCATTCTATTCCATTAGGGGACAGCACCCTCTGAGACAGATAGTGACTGATTGATTGACAGTTCTGAAAACATTACAGATTTGGATATCAGAGTTCAATAAAAACTGACAAAGAAGAGTGGAACAGTGAGTCAGACAAGGATCGAAAGAGGGAGAGACAGAAAGAATAAGAATAAGAGACAGGAGAGCCAGAGAGGGAGACAGAGAGAGACCGGGACGCAGGCAATGACAGGGACATGAAATCTCATCTCCATTTTTGACAATGGGGGGAACCATCTGAGGAGCAGAGAACAGAGGGAGGAATTTAACGGCTTTCATCTTGTCATAATTATCTCCAAGAAGCCACATGAAAGTGAAAATCTGTGTTTTTTGTTTATAAATTAGAGAACAAGGACATTTTCTGTGTCAACTTTGATGGCATTTTTCCTCTGTGCATGGTTGAGCAGTCCTGGGCTAATGATCCCTTCTCTTCTTAAAGTGAGGGAAAAAAAGCACTGATGAAAATTACAATAAACACTAAACACAATTTAGCAAATGAACGGAGAGCTGAAGTGTCAGAATTCAGACAGAATCATTATCAAAATTGCTGCAATTGTGCATCCATGTGCTGTGAATGCATAATAATTTCCCAATTTCTTGGCATCACTTAGTGGCAACTATAACTGACTGAAAACAAACTTATTATTTTTCATGGCAAGAACCCCCTCCTCTCTCTCTCTTTCTCTCTCTGTCTCTCTCTTTCTCTTTCTCTTTTGTCTCTCTGAGGCTTAAACATCATTAAAAGGACCTGGGGTCCTTTTTATGATCCATACAGTTGAGCTTTTTCATGGGCAGATCAACAAATGGAGGCCGAAACCAACAAGAACAACGATCAATAATTCCCTTCAAGACACACAGGAGCACTCTGGGTATCCATCCATCTCCACCCTCAAGACATGAACTGAACCACAAACTGGAAATAACTGCATTGGATAGTCAGCACATTAGTTGCAAAGCATCCTGTGCATGTGTTCTCTGTCTAAAACACACTCCTAAATACAATTTTATACCATAAATTCCAAACTGGAACTTGAAGCCACACTTTGAGGTAATTTTGGAGGTTTTTACATTTGAAGACAGCTGACAGGGACACCCCAAAATGAAACCATCTGTCTTAATAATGGACACATTAAGCAGCAGATTGATTATGTGTCACTGCTTTGATAGAGAGATGGAAAAATACATGTTTGCAACACCATTAAGCATTGGAGGACTCACACAAAGTGTCTCTGGCTATGTTAAGTATATTTTTGCAAATCTACACAATTCTGTTTCGTGTAAACCCTATCCTCCTGCCAGATTGTTAATTATCTGCATTTTGTCCCTCTGTCCTCTCTGTCCCAGTTAGTAGTTTCAGACCATCTGTGGTCACTTTCACCTTTGACCTTTCCTTGAGGTCAGCGCAGGTTAAGCATCTTAGCTTCTGCCAATGTCACAAATAAGCAGCACATTTCCATATGTCTCCATAACTTTGATAAACTTCCCTTAATAATAACATCAAATTTCAAGTCCCTGTTGCATTGAATTTCCAAGTAAATTTTCAAAATTAAAAAGAACTTGAGACAAAATATTAACATATTCCTAACTTTGCAGGTGGGTAAAGATAAAAGTTCAGCTGTGTGTAAAATTGTTGAAATTTAAAGCATGTATTTATACTTTTTTTTTTTATAGATAAAAGGTATTTTATGATTAAAAAAAGTTATATAGTTTTACAACTTCAATAATTGGCTCAAGCTAAACTCAAGTGAAACCACTACAATTCCATCAAACACCACAGAATAATCGCCTGTGGAAATTAACTGCCTTAATCCAACAACATGCTCTGGGTTTTCCTTTTCATTTGGAATCATAGAAGCTTTCCTTCCCTTTTTAACCCCGAGTTGCAGTTTACAGGGACAGGGTAATCACTTGTGAAACAGGGTGTGTTATTTTCTCGCCCAGAGTGTGAATCCTAAGCAGGCCAATCTACAGTTCTATTGCTCTATCTCTCCGCTGGCTGAATCCTAATAGCGGGGTGAGGAAGAGCAGCAGTGAGGGAGAGAGAGAGAGAGAGAGAGAGAGAGAGAGAGAGAGAGAGAGGCTGACAGCAGGGCTTGACATCGGCATTAAATCATGCCCTGAGGAGTCCTCCATCCACAGGCTTCTGACAGCAGCACTGTCATCATGCTCAGGCCACTTCCTATGCCTCTTGACAACACTGGAGCAGAATTAGTCTGAGCATCAGATGTAAATTGGAGCTGTTCAAGGATAATAATGAGCACCAAGATACATGTCGATGTCACTGACAGGACGCCATGGTGATTGGCTGTCCCTCACACCGAGCTCTATTAGGCCTAATGGTATTCAGGCTAGGTACGGGTTGAAGTCCGAAGCTCGACGGGAGGAGGCAGACACTGGGATGGACAGGACGAAAGTTTTCTGTTGGGATCGGTTTGCTCTGTTTCAGCATGTTGAACCCTGTGGCCAGACTGGGAGACATTTAAACAAGGTCCAGCCAGCATAAAGCTGTCCATTTCCTGACACACATTCCTCTCCAGACTGTCTCACACTTACAACTCCTGTACTGTCAAACTAACTCACAGGTAATGAATCTTTTGCACAGTTAAGAGTAACCAGTTACTTGGATTTGGAGGTTTGAAGTTCAGCTTCATCAAGTATTCACCTGTTATAAAAAAAAAAAAAAAAAAAAACGTGACACCTTTCTTATCCTGGTTTGAACTCACGTACACAAAACACTTCCCGAATGTTCCATTCCAGCCCGCCAACTTGTGGCTTGCCGCTCGCTCCCAGCGCAGTTGCTATTCGCAGTGTGCACAGCTTGCTAACATAATGCAGTAATAGTTGTAAGCGTGCCATTTTCCCTGCCCATGCTGTGGCTGAGCCAGCCAGAGCCTGCCCCAGATGCATACATTTCCCATAATGAGGCAGGTGGCCTCGCCAGACGGCTCGGTCGTGTGGGTGACACCACGTACACCAAAACTCTGGGCATCTGACTGACACGTCGTGCCGGTCCTGCCTTCCTCTGCTCCCTCTCTATCCTGTCTTTCCCTGGCTATTTCCTTCCCTTCGCCTTTCCACACTTTCTCTTGCTTATTCATTCTCTTTTTTTGTTTTTCTGAGTTTGCACAAGTGTGTGTTTGTATGCCTGTGTTTCTCCTTCTTTGTTTCACCGTGGGATTCGGGTAAATTCCTGAGGTCCACAGCAATTTCAAATGAAGATAGCTGAAGGTCATTAATTGAACTGCCGCCATTTTAATAGCATAAAGCTCACAGTAATTAAAGCAGAATAAATAATTGATTATGTATATTTTCTTGTAATTGGGTGCTCAGCATCCTTATACATGTGGAATGCTAATTGAT